>WUAM01000275.1:9807982-9844725 GCA_024336885.1 Actenoides hombroni
CCACCACACCCACCCCCCCCTGCCCCCCCCGCCACCGCCTCCCCCGCCGGCCCCCCCCACCGGGACCTCCCCCGCGCTCTGCTCAGGGCCAGGCCGAGCACAGGCCGCTCCGGCCCTGTCACAGCCCTGTCCCCCCAACGGTCTCCTGCGCAGACCATTTTCCTACTACACATCGGCTCAAATTATTTATGTACCTGCAGTCACGTTGTTCCTTTCAAGTACTTGTAACATGGTTAACAGGAAACGGCAAAAATTATTTTGTCCGCAAAACAGAAATGCTACGTGATTTGTTATGCGTGCTGTTGCTAATTTTCATCTGGAACTCACTCTTTGAATTAGATCCTTTATGATGGACCTCAGCTTCTAAGTTGGCTTATTACTAATAATGAGATGTTGTAGCTATAAATGATAGAAAATGGCAAGGTGTAATAAACCAGAGCAAAACCAGTCATGTACTGGGGTTAGTGGAATGAAGGAGAGCTTTCCTGTCACAGAAAGGCATGCTGTGCACCATGGGCAGTACTCCTTGGCGAGTCTCCAAGGAGAGAGGTAGCTGCTGTTACCAGCCCCTGTTAGCAGGTGGGAGGACATTGATACAGTGTGAGAACATGAGGCATCATGACTGCACTCAGCCGCAACCACAAGGACTAAAGGGTCTTACTTTGCCACAGCAGCATCTTGCTGTGATGAGGAAGAAGTTGGAGCCCTGCTCCAGCTGTACTACCGTATAATACCACTGGACTTCTTCTTAAGAATGAGTTAAATTTTGATGGTACTGCCACTACATGGCTTTAGAGGAACCTCTTCAGAGATTACTTTCTTCTTACAGCTTTCTTACTTTTCTTTAATATGCCCATTGCTCATCATATGACCCTGAACTTTCCCCTCTCCTTCTCCTGCTTCTGAAGGCAGCGTTTGACTGACAATGATTATCTGTGACTTTGGTTACCTAGATGAGAGCCAATTACTTTTCTAACTCACCAGGGCAGGACGGGAATGCTGAAAAACAGCACCAAGGCTTGATCCGTACTTCAGGTTTGCTAATGTAATACAAATTATACAGGGAGATGAGTGTTAGGGAATAAGACCCAGAATGGACCAGCAGAGATTTTGGGGGTGAAATGAGGTAAGGACTGAAGGGGAAGATCTGGGTTGTATTGCTTCAGAGACAGGGAAGCCTTTGACACAGTTCTCCCCAACACCCTTCTTTCTAAATGGGAGAGATATTGATTTTAATGGGTACACTGTTCAGTGGATAAAGAATCAGTCAGATGGCCACATCCAGAGGGTAGTGGTCAATGGCTTTGATCGATGCCATCTGGTGTCCCTCAGGGGTCCATACAGGGACCAGTGCTGTTTAATATCTTCATCAATGACACAGACAATGGGATCGAGTCTACCCTCAACAAGTTTGCAGATGACACCAAGCTGAGCAGTGCAGTTGACATGCCAGAGAGATAGAATGCCATGTAGAGGGACCTGGGCCCATATGAACCTCATGGAGTTCAACAAGGCCAAGTGCAAGGTCTTGCACCTGTGTCATGGCAATCCCTTGGTGTCAATACAGGCTGGGGGATGAAGGGATTGAGAGCATCACTGCAGAGAAAAACTTGGGGGAACTGATGAGTGAAAAGCTGGACATGAGCCAGCAATGTGTGCCCACAGCCTGGAAGGCCAACTGAGTCCTGGGCTGCATCAAAAGAAGCAAAGCCAGCAGGTTAAGGGAGGTGACTCTGCCCCTCTACTCAGCTCTGGTGGGACTGCACCTGGAGTAGTGAATCCTGCTCTGGGGTCCTTGGCACAAGAAAGACATGGACCTGTTTGATTGGGTTCAGATGAGGGACACCAAAACCATCAGGGAGCTGGAACACCTCTCCTATGAAGAAAGGCTGAGAGGGTTGTTCATCCTCAAGAAGAGAAGGCTCTGGGGAGATCTTATTGCGGCCTTTCAGTACTTAAAGGGCACCTCTAAGAAATATGTAGACAGTCTTTTTAGCAGGGCCTGTTGCAAAAGGACAAGGGGTAATGGCTTTAAACTAAAGGAGTCTAGATTTGGGTGAGATACAAGGAAGAAATTTTTTACAATGAGGTTGGTGAAACACTGGCATAGGTTGCCCAGAGAGCTGGGAGGTACTCCATCCCTGGAAACATTAAAGATCAGGTTGGATGGGGCTCTGAGCAACCTGATCTAGCTAAAGATTTCCCTTCTCACTGCAGGGGTATCTGTCCTTTAAAGGTCCCTTCTAACCCAAACCATTCTATGTTTCTGTGATTCTATAATTATTAAAACATATGAATCAGTTTCATCTGAATATTGAGGACCCAAAAGGATTGGGATAGATCTGTCTGTCAAGCAGTAAGAGACATGAAGAGTTTTTCATCCTCTTTAGGCCCAAAAAACAGTGAAACACAATAATCTTTTTGCTTGGCCCCAAAGACTTTACTCTGAGAAATACTGATATGGCACAAGGGCATTGTATATGTGCCCCGAGTTTCTAATTTCCACTTTGTGGGCTTAGTAAAGCACATACAGTTTTATAAGTTACATGTGTAGAGTATAACTATACCCATGCCTTTTAGAAATTGTCTTTTTTTTTTTTCTGTTCTATTGATAAAATTTACCAAAACTACTTCACTGAAGACAAATTCTGTTGAACTGCAGAAAGTGTAAACTAAATAAGAATTATGCTGTTCTTCAGTCCTTGCACTCAATGATTCCAAAATACTCATAAGAACTGATTTTTCAGAGGCTGGGATTTTTTTTCATTTTATGATTAAATGCGAACATGGGCTTTGGAAGCATGGAATTGTTGGTCTGTGCAAAGTCAGTTGTTCTTATCTCTATTCATTGACAAAATTCAGCTGAAATATGACCGTTCTTCTCAGAAAAGCATGTATTTGGTTGTTGTAGAATTTAATTCAACCATTATACTGAAAAAGACGCAATACTCATAATTTTATGTCATTTTGTTGTATTGATTACTTCATATTGTAAACTGGCAGAAAGTACTTGGCTGAATCCATCATTATACTCCTGAATAGCCTGTCTTTGATTAAATTAGTGAAAGTATTTTAGGAGCTGATTTGTTTGTTGAATTAATTTCAAACTGTGAATTTATTGCAATAAGCAGACCTCACCAAATCTACTTGAAGAGGGTATTTTATTATTATTTTCTCAGTTTTCTATTTTTTTTGGAAGTTCTTTCTTTGAGTAACATGTTATATCAAGACTGTCTATGATATTTTCTTACAGGCTTAGTGCCTGATTATATCTCAACATTATTCTAACTTTTGCAGATAGGAATCTGAACCCAGAGAAATGAAGGGTGAAACCCACAACATGCTCTGCCTTACACTGGAACTCCTAGGGCCGAGCAGGGAGACCAACCTTTGTGCTACAAGGAAATGCATGCAGAAAGATACTTACAGAAACTGAGGGAGCCATCCTGGCAACTCAGCAGAGCATGCCAGGAGAAGGCACTGTGCCAGGAGAAGGCACTGTGCCTGAATCTGATGCTGCTCAGAAAGGAGCTGATTTCTCTTGCCAAGAGCCATCAGCTGTGAACTCTCCCCAGGAGTCTGGCACCTTCGCCAGGGCTGCCTCTGCCTTTCCCAATGAAAATGTTATGCAGATACCCTCCTTTGTCTCACATGCTCTGCTTTGGCCACCAGCCAAATGCTTACAGAACTCTACTAGGAACTTGAGGGCTGTTTTCAAGCATAAGCGCTAGAAAACTAGGGTTCCTAAGGTGAGCCTCTTTCAGCTTTTTATGTTGGAAGATGCTATGTATAAATAGCTTTATAACTGAAGGGTCTTGTATCCGAGTCACCACTGAATGCCCTAACTACTGTGATGATAATGAAAACGTTTTACAAGTTCCTACTGTCATTTATGGGTGGCATGATATGATCTAGATGCCTACTGCATTGACTCCTAAAGATGAGAAAGGTAGGTTGATTCCTAATTTGAGAGTGTTACTGGGATATACGCAGGAATGAAGTTCCAGTCAGCTCTGCAGACAGAACTGGATTTTAAAAAACAGCAGCTAAAACCCCTTTTTTACCATCAAATCATTTCAGTTTCAAAACATTTCTGTTTGAAAGAACTTTTTATTTTGAGATTCTTTCATGTATATATAAAAAAGACTTTGTTTCTAGCTAAAAATCTATGTACATCACTTCACTTGGGGTCAAAGTACTCTTTTTATAATTTGAAATTAATGGGGTTTGTACATTTTAGTTTACCAATCCTTTTAGAATGTTATTCTAGGGAAATGAAGTTGAAGGCTGGGCCAAAACAGTCAAATGACCCATCCATCTCTGTTCGCAGAGGTATCCTTGGTGAGTCTGGCAGCAGAACTTTAAGTGCAAGCAGGAAGAGCAGAATAAATAAGGACATGAAGGACATACTGTGCCAAAGTGCCTATCAGAAAGTTGATTTCTGCTACAGATTTTCTATCTCTCTGAAGGGAGACTGAGAATTTTATCACTGCCATTTAAATCTCTTCCGGAGTCTAAAACAGACCAGGTGAACTGCACTCTGAAAGTGCCTATTGTGCTCAATAAAGAAGGTAGCCTAAGTAACCAGCATGGACTCATTCTGTGACAGTGTAAAGCCAGGTAAGATGAATTCCACCTGCACCGTACTGTGTTCCAGATAGGGAAGGCAGAATTGCTTAAAAGAAAAACGGAAAACTGGAATTCAGGTTTTACAAAACATGCTAATATGGAATAGGAGCTGTTTTTTGTAATAAATACCTTCTGCTTTGGGTGGGCTGTGATTCCATCTGTCTGACAGTCTCTAATTATGAGGTCTAATTCTTACCCAGCTGGGACGCTTTTTACTCAGCACTGTGGGAGGAGTGCTGACTTCCATTACGGTAACAATAAACTCCCAGAGCACCTATAGAGAGGTGGACTTCATAGATTTTATTCTTAGAATATCAACAATAAACCTTAAATCCATCGGAGTCAATGAAAAACTCACACCAACTTCTGCTGAGCTAGGGTTTCCTCCCTAGGTCTCAAATGAACAGGGGAATTGGCATCCTGAAGAGACTTTTGCAGACTGTGTATCTACCTGTCAAACCCTGTTTCTCGTTTAATTCAGATTTTGTACTGCAGAGATCAAGAAGTTCCAGAAGCTTTCAGACTTTCAGTCAGAATGAGGTTATTGAAAAACATGACCTTTTATTCAAAAGCCACTACCTGCAGTGGCTGTTGACTGCCACTGTGAATACTGACCTCGCAGCAGAGTACTTGACATCAGTGCTGTGTTCTCTACAATCAAATAGAGAATATATTTACATTCCTATTGCCCAGTATGGAAAATTGCCATCTCTCAGGGCTCACATCACCCTCAAAGAAAGATATTCTACTTTTAGTAACACCTAAACCATAGGATATATCTGTTCACATTTGTACACACTAGAATTCACAGTAGCAACATGTCCATGTTCTCCATAAAACTTGGTACTTTTGCATTTGCAGTGCATACTTAGACTGCTGCATCAAACTGAGAAGCCATTCTCATAATTCTTTAGATCCCATGTAAGTATTTTAAAATTGCTGTGCAAATAAACCTAAACACAGGAAATTACAGCCTGTGATATCAAATTAATGAATTGACTCATTAAAAGACAAGTACTAGGTTCACTGCAAGAAACCACAGTAGCTCAGCTAAAATAATCTGTCTGGAATATACTTCCATAAGAATCTTCACTGAGGCTATTAATTAGACTTATCAATGCTCACCCTAGTAGGGCTTTCAAGTCAGAAACAATCTGCCACTAAGTATGGATCCATAGTGTGGATAAAATCAAAACCAGGGCCTTCTTTTGAGAGAATTGGGGTTTAGTGCTTGAAGAGTCCATTAAAGCAATTATGCCATAGCTGCATTAAAAGTGCAACCTTGCTTCTGAGGCTCCTTCAGCAAATAATGGTTGTCTCTGCCTTAGCTCCTCTGGCAGCAGTTTGTCTCTATCAGAAAGAGCTGACCTTCTTCAAAAAAATCACAACAAAACCCAGCAGTTTTTTGCATTTATTTAGCATTTTCAATTTTTGTACTGCTAATGTCTTTATCAATCTGGCAGTAGAAGAATGTGCATTATTCACATTTTAAAGCTGAGAAAAATGAAACAAAAATTATGGTTCTGCTCATGATTCATGTTCAGATTATGGTGTCAGAACAGGCTTCTTGACTATGCTGGGGGTTTTTTTCAAGTATTCTTGATTCTTTATGGACTTTTAAAAACAGAGATCTAAAGACTATTTCAACAAAAACACAAAAATAGTAGGAAGTAAAGTGTATAGTTGCAGATTCTAGACTGCCACAGCAATCTCTGTAGCCATGTAGCAAAACAGAACTGAGCTGGCTAAAAAAAAAACCCCAAAACTATTTATTAAATGAGGATACTTTTTATTCTCCAGTGCAACTCAGCAGACTCAAACAACTGAAGGTGTGTGCAGGTACAGGGACAAAGTGCGACAGGGATGGGAGGAGGGAAAGATGTCTGCTTAAGCCACTATTATTGGTGTTAAACAAAAGACTATTGCCATGGTATGCTGGGACTTGGCTTGCCTTGAGAAGTACATTTTGGAGCACGTCCTGAAGCACAAGGTGTAACAAAAATTTACCCAAATATAGCAACCAGCTGTCCCGAACTAGGTCCCCAGTGTGCTCCTGTGTATAATCAGGGTGACAGCACACCCAAGGGCCAGCTTGCTTTCAAACGACATGTGATTTCTGGGTGTCATAATAAAGCAGTCCTGGAATATCTTTGGAAAAGATGCTTCTTCTATTACTGGATGAAAATACATTCATGTATGCCATTGTAATTTCTACACCCCTTCTGAGACAGAGTCAGAGGAGCTAGCTAGACCTTCTTTGAATCCACAAGATGAAACTAGGAATCCAGAAAGTCCTTCAGAAGACCAGATTACTGCTTGAAGCCTGACTGCAAGTCCATCTGAACCTTGGTAAGATCAGGCATAGAAAAATGGATACATTTTGCCCAGCTGCAAGTCTGTCAGTGTCTCATCTCTTCTACCAGTGGCAGTTCTGGTAGCCTTGCATTTTCTGCAGATAAACTAAACATTGCACATCCACCTTTTCTCTGCAGTGCTGCACGAAAATGTCACAGATATGCAGAGTGTCATTACCTTGCATAACAAGGTGTATTGCAGCTGAGTCGCCTTTGTTGAGTGCTGGAAATCAGCAAATTCACTCACACTTTCTGTTGTTATATTTATAAAACCAAAGCCTTACCCAGACAGGTAGGTAATGAATCAGCCTTCTCTAGAGTCAGTGCTTCTGCTTCTAAAAACAGCTAGTGGATGGAGATTTGAGCCATATGTACATAGTGGACTGAAAGATGATCTTCAGGAAACTGAGAACTTCTCTTCCCTTGGTTTGTTCAAGAATCACATTTTCAGATTACCATCATGAAGGTCATCCCAAGCTTCTGCCTGGTATTTGTGTCACCACTTTAACTAGAATACTCTCTCGACATCCTTCTCCCATCACATAGGACCACAATGCTTTTTCATGTACCTTTTATCCCTTGGTCTTCATTTTGTTGATTTGTTCCAATCATCAAGCTTCTTCTTTTTCAGTTTCAGCCACTTGGAATAGCAGATTTTCTGACTCAAGCAAGTGGCTTTTTTCCCATGTTGGGGTTTAGTTTAGGGCAAACTCTCAGAGATAAGGCCAGCTAGTAAGTTTCATCAGCTTACTGCTAAAGTTGCTTTCAATATCTTCCTCCTCTGATACCACTGGCTAGTGTGACCCTTGCCTACTGCTTCTCACCAACAAGCCTTGGTCTTTGTCCCAATCTGTTGTGATTCCCTGCTTGCTCATCTGGATACAGCAGAACGATTACTTGAACCTTGTTTAGATTTTTTTAGTCTAAAATCTGTCTTTCACATGTCCGCACAGAATTTCTGTCTGTCCTCTTTCTCTGTCCAGAGAGATCCCCAACTGTCTTTGCTGATCTGGGCAGTACTTCCCTTTCATTGAAACTCTTTCATCTCAAGCCTGATCTCCCCAGCCTACAACAGCTGAAGTGTGATTTTCATTTGAGATCGCACAAAGATACACATCCACCAACATGTACACACACTCCCCTTGAAGCTCACAGCTTAGGGAGCAGGCTTGGCTTTCCAGTTACTAGCTCCTCCAATATTCCCTAAAGATCTTTAATATTTTTCCCTGGTGAGATATTATCCCTGGCATTGTTGTTTCATCCTTTCCTCCTTTTGTTTCCTTCTGCTTTTTATTTATCAGAGCAGTATTTTCAAACTGAGGTTGATAACATATAAATTAATAAATAAATTATACTAATCTCATCTTCTTTCATCACTATGTGAACTTTCCACTCCAAAACTTGTTAGTTGATGAAGTCTGGACTGAAATATTTTTCTCCCTTGTTCTCTCCAAAATAGGGAGTGCTCTTACATGATTACTAACTGTAAACTATGGTACATTAGGGTAAGAGCCTGAATAGTCTTGTAAATAGGACAAAGCCTCCTCTGCCTTTCCATCCATGTAGCTATGGAGATTCCTTTCACTCCTCCATCTAGAAGAGTGCACTGCAGATAAAAAACAGCTCTCCACAGTGGGAATATGAGGGCCATGAGTAGGACCTAGGCTAAAAAATCTAATGCCATGAAGATTTTACTGTTTCTTACTCTCCCTATTTTGCTATGTGAATTTCATGACCTGGTTCCTTTTTCCTTGCAGCCAATCCACCTGCCCAGGGATCTGCCCAGGTGTCTGACAAATAACATGCTTCTTTTGTTCTGGTCTTTAAAAAATACCTTTGTACCCCATACAGACCTCGTAAAACACCATACCATTAGCCAAGGCACACTATCTTTCTATGTGATTTCCAAAATTTAGATTTTAAATCTGGTATACTTAAAAACACTATAGGAAAAAATATAGACCCACCACATATGTATATGAGAACACATTTATATGCACATACATGCACACATACAAACACATGCATGTATGCATACTCATACTCTATGTGTTCATCTCCTTCAGGAAAGTATTTAAAATGCATCCAGTGCACACATTCAGAGAAGAAAAAATGTTCTGAAAACTAGCATGCCACAGAAATTGCTCAGTAAGAGTGAAAGGATTAAAAGCTTCATATTGTGTTTATGAAATCAAATCTTTGTGTCACTGCTCTGTGCATCCCATATCAAGATAATGAATAGTTCCATAGCAACAAAAGTCTACCACTAAACCCTTACCTTGATTTCAGTTCCTGAATGGAAAGAATACAAAAAGCAGAAATGCCAGCCCTAAACTTGAGACAATAGCAATGATTTAAATAGGCTCATTCTCTTTAAACAGAAAATTAAAATGTTTATAATTTTATTATTGAAAAGAAGGACATTAGAATGAATCAAATAAGGCTGCCTCTGGGTTCACAAATTAAATATTGTTAATACAATTATAAAGTCTTCGAGCCACCTCAGCAATTTTTAGTGATCAGGGTATTGCTTTAACAGTGATGTAAAATTCATATTACTAATGGCTCTGACACTATTCAGCAAAATACAAGAAAGGGTCCACCTATTAAGAAGATCAAGACGGAGAACAGCAGCATATATTAGCTGACTTAAAAACAAATGGTTCTGCTGCTAAAAGAGATTCTAATAAACAATCAAAATTAATGCACAAGATGCAGCTCATTTGTTAGTGGCCTATGACAAATTAAGAAAAATTCTCATGTTATTCAAAGTGATTATAGAACCATTAAAAACCGAACTGCATTTCCAAAGAATTGAATAACACACTCCCTTTTCCTTTCAATAAGAGTGCACTGTTACTCTGGTACGAGGTCTTACAGTTTACATATTAGTTTCCATATGCATAAAAAACAACTACATGCTTTCTTCACAGCAATATCCCTGGATAACTCATGAAGACACTGAAAGCAAAGATATATAATAAATAGTTAATATACTTCATATGAGAGCCTTGAAGCATTTGACCGTGTCCTATCTGCTCTTTTTCTTAAAATACCCACCTGCATATTATAGCTAGTCTCTCTTCCAGATACAACGCTCAAAAATGTTTAAATAAATTAGTATTCCAAGTACAGTCATACTATTCCCTTGAGATGCAAGGGGCCCAATTCTCAGCTATATTTATATCCTTTTAACCACTTTGCAACCCCTTCAAATGTGCATGAACAGCCCCTCTGAGAACAACCTTTGTCTAAGGAGGTTTTTTTCTGGTACAGTACTGGGGTAGGGCTCCAGAGCATCCCTCTTCCCTGAGCCCTGTGCTAGGAGACAGAGCAGGAGGTGGTAGGCAGCACAGGAGCACACCAGGAGCGTGTTCAGTGTCCTGTGATCTAGAACTATGCTCTGGTTTCCAGGCCTCATGCATAGTGTTTTATACATTTACAACATCCTTGCTGATGCCATTGCATCCTCCAATGGCTGAGAAAAAAAAAGCAGGAGTCAAACCTTATGGTGACAAAAGCACCGGGGATGCTTTATTCACAGGTCAGACCCTTTCACTACGTGCCTGAGAGGATAAAAACATGGTAATAACATGCTAGCTTGACATACCTTCCCAGCTATTTTGCTGAGCCGAGTATAATACAGTTTTTGGTCTAAATCTGACTGAATATTATAATGCTTCAGGAGAGAACTTTGCCAGAGATGTCAAGCCATGGAGAGAATTTTTTTATAAATACATACATATATTTATATGTCAGAACTGATGGCAAGAATGACCTCCCTGAATATAACAAAAATTATATATTTTGGTGTAATAACAATTCATAAATTGAAAAAAAAATTAATTAGAAGTTACCAAAATGAAGGGTTTTTCCAATATTTCACTTAATAGAGTTAAAAGATTTTGATCATTCAGTTCAGACTGAAGAATCTGGGTTCAGCAAAAATTAAACTTTTTTTATTTTGAATGGTTATTAACATGCCAAAGTAAAATTACTTAAGTTTATAAATAAAAGGTTTTAAAGTAATGAATACCTAAATGTTTGTTTTTAAAACATTTGGGATAGCCATGGAAAAACTCAGTAAAAATGATACAAAGTCTTGAGTTATTTAGGTCAATTCAGATGTCTTGATTTTGAAAAAGAAGCCTCCAGACGGTAAAAAAGCGTGTCTTTAAGTGGCAGAGGTCTCTGAAACCCATGACTATTCTTTCTGTTGGGCTGGAGGTTATCCCACATAATTCCTCCCTAACATACAGCCAAGAGATTTGATGGACATTCATTGATCAAGCAGCTTAGGCAGTGTCGAGCATTACCCATCACCAAATGATGTTACACTTTGCTAGTTCCAGTATGAAGGTCCGATTCTTTCAGAACAGAGGTGAAACACTAAGTGGCTTGTTGGACCACTGCAAGGGAACTTGCCAGAGCGAGTTTCCTTCCTGTCAGGCAATCCTAAAAAAATAGTGTTTATCATGAGAAATATAGAAATGCAAAGGAATGTGACTTTTAAACCCTGTGCCTTGGAGGAAATAGCATTAACACACAGCATTCACTGCTGGTGGGCTCTGTGGAACTGCTCCCTCTGAGGGATCACTGTGCTCTGGAATGAGGATCTGGCAACGGGCAACATTCCTGCCGAGAGCACACCGCCACCTCGACAGCAGGGAAATCACAAAACCAGAGAGAACTAGTCTTTAATGGCTGCCATAAATGCAATCTGTCAAAAACCAAGAGATTTTTGCCATGTGTAAGAAGGGAAGATGTTAGTTCCTAAGACATGTGAATAGGTGGGATCTCTTGCCAATTTTAGTCCAGGGTGTTGTAATGTGAACTACGGGGAAAACATTTTCACTGCAAACAGTTTAAAGTGTTGGAATATCTACTGAAATCCATGCACTGCCACAGACAGCTCTCCTCAGCAATACAGAGTATTTCCACTTGATGGCACCAAATTTTTTTGGTTTTTTTTTAAACCTCAGCTTCATTCTCTGACAAAAGAGATGCTGAGTTCTGAGGAGATAATCAGGAAGAAAAAAAACATGCTTTTTTCCAAGCACATTTTTAATTCTTGGATCATAGAATCTTTTAGGTTGGAAAAGACCTTTAATATCATCAAGTCCAACCATTAACCTAACACTGCCAAGTCCACCACTAAACTATGTCCCTAAGCACTACAAGTCTTTCAAATACCTCCAGAGATGGTGACTCCACCACTTCCCTTGACAACCTGCTCGAATGTTTGACAACCCTTTCAGTCAAGAATTTTTTCCTAATATCCAATCTAAACCTCCTCTGTCACAACTTGAAGCCATTTCCTCTTGTCCTATCACTTGTTACTTGGAAAAAGAGACCAACCACCACATTGTTACATTCTTCTTTCAGGTAGTTGCAAAGAATGATATGGCCTCCCCTGAGCCTTCTTTTCTCCAGGCTAAACAATCTCAGTTCCCTCAGCCTCATAGAACTTGTGCTCTAGACCTTTCACCAGCTTCACTGCCCTTTCACTGCCTCTTTGGCTGTGCTCCAGCACCTCGGTATTTCTCTTGTAGTGAGGGGCCCAAAACCAAACACAGTATTGGAGGTGCAGCCTCACCAGTGTCGAGTACAGTGGGACAATCACTTCCCTGGTCCTGCTGGCCACACTATTTCTGATACAGGCGAGGATGCTGTTGGCCTTCTTAGACAGCTGGGCACACTACTGGCACATATTTAGGTGGCTGCTGATGAACACCTCCGGGTCCTTTAGCCCCGGGGCAGCTTTTCAGACACTCTTCCCCAAGCCTATAGCATTGCATGAGGTTGTTGTGACCCAAGTGCAGGACCCAGCATTTGGCCTTGTTGACCCTCATACAACTGGCCTTGCTCCATTGATCCAGCCTGGCCAGATCCCTCGGTAGAGCCTGCTACCCTCAAGCAGATCAACACTCCCACCGAACTTGATGCCATTCACAAATTTACCAAGGGTGCCCTCCATACTCTCATCCAGATCATTCATAAAGAGTTTAAACAGAACTGGCCCCAGTACTGAGGCCTGGAGAACACCACTTGTGACTGGCTGCCAACTGGATTTAACTCCATTCACAACAACTCCTTGGACCCTGCCATCCAACCAGTTTTTTACCTAGCAAAGCCCATCCAAGACATAAGCAGACAGTTTCTCCAGAAGAATGCTGTGGGAAACAGTGTTAAAAGACTTACTAAAGTCCAGGTAAACAATATACACAGCCTTTCCCTCATCCACTAAACAGGTCATCTTGTCATAGAAGGAGGTCAGGTTAGTCAAGCAGCAGCACCTGTTTCTCAAAAACCCATGCTGACTTGCCCTGATCACCTAGTTGTCCTGTATGTGCCTGAGCATGACATCATATGACATGGAATATCCCTTTGGTCATTTAGAGTGAGCCGTCCCAGCTGTGTCCCCTCTCAACATCTTGTGCACCCCCAGCCTACTCACTGGTGGAGTGAGAAGCAGAAAAGGCCTTGGCACTGTGTAAGCCACTGCTCAGCAATAATTAAAACATCAGTGTGTTATCAACACTGTTTTCAGCACAAATCCAAAACATAGCTCCATACCAGCTACTATTAAAAAAATCAACTCTATCCCAGCCAAAACCATCACACCAGATTAAGTTTTAGTTGAACTTTGGCCCTTCTAATTTTCTCCGTGCATAACCTCACAAGCAGTACTTGAAAGTTGCCTGTGCCTTCTCGAAAAAAGCCAGAAACGCTTTTTTTTTCCTGAGTTCCAGACAAAGCTCTCTGTTCAGCCAAGCCATTCTTCTTCCCCAACAGTTCATCTCTCAACACATGGGGATGACCTGCTCCTGCACCTTCAAGATTTCCTTCTAGAAGAATGTCCAGCCTTCCTGATCCTTTATCCTTCAGGACTGCCTCCCAAGGGACCTTGTCAACCAAGCCCCTAAGCAGGCTTAAATCTTCCCTCCAACAGTCCAAGGTAGCAGTAGGTTCTTAAAAATCTGGAGTTGTTTATAAGGAATACAGTGAATTTGTTACACTGGTTTTGTCTTTTCTATTTCACCATGACCATGTAGTCATTCGAACTGCCCATTTTCTTTTCTGCTCCTTAGATATTGTCCCCTTTCAAGTGAAGTAAAGGTTGTATTACCATACTGTTATAATAGTCAGCTCCTGAATGTGGATGAATCATGCATTCTAAGATGAATTTTGGTTCTAGTCCCGTCCTTGGAACTCATCATGCATTTGCTTATTTGAAAATTGAAAGGCACCCATACAGAACATAGCAAAATAACAGGAAATTTTTAAAGGGTTGAGTATCAATTTTGATTCTTACCTTAAATTACCTGTTACTTATTAGTAGTAATTACTGACTAGAAATTCTCCAATAGCCTTAACTGCTATAAACCCAACATTTAAACCTTGTTTGTATGTTCTATTTAAGCACTAAAATGTAAACAAACAAAACTGTCATTTAAATAGTTGTCCAGTTCTTAGAGATTTCACAAGCTTTAGACAACGGTCAGCATCATGTACAATGTAGCAGATAATAATAGATTATATACTGGATAATATTAGATTACAGTAAATATCCATTTATTGTTTCTCATCTCCTCTTTCAGCAATAAGCCGGGTAAGGCAGGGCCAGGTCCTATGTCAGTACCTGAGTAGGGGAGGAAGGGTGACCTGGTTCATGACTAAGCCTCCCAGATACTACAGTTACACAAATGATGTACAGAACCATCTGTTAAGCTTCTACCACTGCAAACTAGCATTTTAGACACATAATGAGATCTGTCATGTTTCTGTCTGCAAAACAAAGAATGCAGTGTAGCATTGGGATTTGGAAGGATGAGGGCAATAGTCCTGGCCAGGGAGATGATTTGGAAGCGGGGACAGATCAGTCCTGTGTATGTCCTCACCCAAAATTAAGGTACCAGTGTCATGGTTGAAGGTCAAGGTGGCCCCTTAGACCTATAACAGATGCTCTCTGTTAATCCCCCTCACTCCCCAAGGGGGAAGAGAAAGGGAATAAGTGAGAGAGACTTAGCAATTAGAAAAGGAAACTAGAACAACGATAATAATAATAATAATAAATAATGATGTTGTGGAGCATGCACCAAGAGAATCCAAACTAGGCCCAGCAGCAGATGGGCGCTGTGTTCAGGAGCTGGATTCTGGTACTGGATTCAGGAACACACAGATTGGGATCAAATACAGAATGGACAGAGTCCTCCTTGGATGCTCCAAGGAAGAAACTGGAAGAGGACCCGAGCCAAGCTGAGCAAAGCTGGCAAAGCAGGACAAGAGAGGAGGAGACCCTCCTGATCCCTCAGCTTTATACCCAATATGACATATATGGGATGGAATACCTCGTTGGTCAGTTTGGGGTCACCTGTCCTGTCCGCTTCTCCCTGCAAGTGCAGCCTTTCACTTTCTGCACCCCCCAACATGGCACACAAGATCCAGCAGTGACTTTGGTCTGCACACCAATCCTTGGCAGTAATTCTAAACATGGGATGTTCTCACTGTTAGAGCAGACACTGTCTGTGAGAACAGGCTGCTAACTTCAGACAGTGCAGTTAGTTAGAAGAACTGGGCTGAAAAGTAAAATCACTGAACAGAATTATTTCTGTTCTCACTCAAACCAGGACAACCAGTTAAGTGTTTTAAGGCAAAAGGCAATACCAGAAGTCTTCTGCCACAAACTGTAATTTTGTCTGTGCCTTGTAGAAGCAGACTCTGCAATGCATTTTCTGTACAGACATTGCGCATATGTGCAGTAGACAAGCTCTTAGGATGTGCCATACTTATTGCACAGGTACAAATCAACTGATTTCTATGTGCAAAGCAGAGCTGATGCTTTCCAGATACATCACTTCCACTGTGTGTCCATGACAGAGCTTCTCTGTGCGTGCTTAGACACCATCACTTAGATGTTTAGACATGCAGCATGACTGCACCTACTGTCACTGCCATGGCCAGGCTGATAGATATCCAAAAATCTCAATGTACAGGGAAATGGACTTCTTTGTAAACACCTAGGTATAGGTTGCTTTGATCCACAAATCACACACACACACACTCTTCTGCCACCTGCTGTCTTTTCTTCCATCAAGGTCCAAACTTCCCAGCTGAGTTCTGAGTCCACCTCAAAAGGACTCCTCTGATCAGTAAATTTTAAAGGATTATCCAATGGAACCTGTTCATCTACCTTCAATTCATAAATCTATGATCAGCCTGATATCCTACCTTCTTCAGAAACATCCCTCAGCTCTAGTTTCCACAAGATTTCTCTTTCTCTTATATGAGAAAGTAAGCCACTTTCCCAGTGTGGGTTCCCATCAGGAAGATTTTTGCACAATTTTAGCTCCATTTGAGACCTACTCTTGGGGTCACACCCACTTTCTTTGAGGATGTGAGCATCTGAAGTAGCTGGTGTTCTTGGGCGAGGAGCTGAACTTAATTGCTGAGATCAATGTCTCTTATAGTCTGGGTTTCCTCCTTTCCTCTTTAGAGAAATAGCATAAAAGAAAGTCCAATCCTACAAACGTGTAATGGCAGCAATATTCATTTAAATTCAGTTATTGTTTTAGACAAGTTGTCTTTTGTCATTTCAGTCTAATATCACTCATTGCAGCTATTGGGAAAAAAGCACTTCATTTGTCTTTATGCTCCTCTGTCGTTTCTTCTTTACACATTGCTGTCATTCAATTACTACATGACATTTGTGGTATTTCATTTTCTGTTAGAGGCTGAAAAAAAAATTTTAAGGAAGTCCAAGAGCCTGTGAAAAGAGCATAAGCCTGCTTTTTGGCTCTGAAAAATACAACGGGCAATCATTACTAGCCAGAGCTTTATTAGAGATGAAAAATAGCAGCTGAGAGCAATATTTGTCTTTCTTCGCACAGAGGAAGAAAACTCCTGGCACCATAGCATCTTCCCAAGCCACTTCATCTATCTCGAATTCAGTCCAAAGCAGCTTCTCCAGAAACAGGGATATTGCCAAGGCTTGTCAGCCCCAGCACTGCATTATGCTGAACTATGTGGGATTAAATTAACAGATGTACTTCACCTAGGACAGAGGTCTGACAGCCAAACTCATTTGTCATGGGCAAGTTAATCTCTTTCAAAGCTTTAATCTTCCCTGTTTAATAGAGGTTGGTCATGTTAGTCTTAACTCACATTTAAACCAGAAGTTACTAATGTCACAAACCCCCCAACTCTTTTAATTACTCTTTCCCCTCCCATACTCCAACAACTGCTTTTACCTGAGTAACTGAGTAGTATCCTGACAACATATTAATGATTTAGATCTCATGTTTTACTAATCATTTACTGCTATTCCACACAAATTCTGCATCCCCTCATTTTTGTTACTGAAAAATATTTTAAATTAGATATAGCATCATGGAACAAAAAGAAAAGATGTATGTCAATGACAAAAAAATCTGCAAGCATCCTATGCATACATATTTTGCCTCCATTTTTTGCTGTCACGCAGGCTTTGTGTTTAATTATTGTTGGTGTTATGAATTTGTTAGGAAATTATTGTCTCTGTGGTTAGATTCTGTATGAGTCTGGCTATGAGATACTGCTTTGCTCTCTTTTTATTTAAGGATATTTCTGACTGGTTTTACTAAGCATGCTCAAGTCTAGGTGTCACATTCTAGTCTAAGTTTTCAGAGACATGTGGTCTGAGCCATTTTGCATCCATATTAATCATAGTGGAAGAGCTCAAGCACAACCTAGGACCCCTGTATGTTTTCCTTTCCCAGGTAGAAAGACAGCCTGACCCTCTCTGAGGCAAGTGTAGAAGATGCCCAACAGGTGGACATTAGAGATAAGCTGGGACTTTGGGCTCCAATGAGAGTTTAAGCTCTGAGGTAACATGACAGGCATGAGCTACGGTACAAGAATACATAATCAACTTGCTGTTTATTCACAGTCCTTTCAGTGTATACCTCTACAGTTCTCCATTGCCTTAAGCAGTCTCACTAAGATGGCATAGTATCAATAGGGGGGGAAAAAAAAAATAAAATAAAAAATTAACTGACCATGGCTGTTGTGCAGACTAATGACAGAAATGGGTTCTGCAAGGACTTCAGAAAACAGAAGACACTGAAGAGAGATGAACCAAGTGGAAGGAGTTAATGGTGTTAATCTGTGCAGAATCTGAAAGTGCAAAGCTAAGTGGTCTGCAATCCAGGAAGCTGTTCATTTCCAAATGGCATTGGGCAAAAGACAGAGATATCAGCAGAGCAAGGGTCTCAAGTGGCAAGCTCACTGCAGCAGAGAGGGAAAAAATCAGATTGGTTGTTTATGCCATTTGAGTCTTATTGTTTTGTCAAGAAAAAGACCCTTCATATGAAGAAGTGTTTTCTGTGAGAGAAATCAGGAACCCACAGAGGCAGCTAGTGAGTGGGTAACCCAGTTATAGCTATTAATACAAGACAGCTATTTCACTGGTACATGTGACATGATGATAATAAAGATCACAAGAGGATGACACTCAAAAGAAATACAAAAGAAATCACTAACATAGGACAACTTCATATTAGAAAAAAATTTGTTCTAAAGCCAGAACAAGCTACTCCCAGAGGAGCAGAGAGAAATATTTGCTGGTATCAGTGACATACATACTATAAACCAGAAAGGTAGTACCTGTAAATAATAACACATACACAAAATGCAGCAGTATGGCACCAGACGCTCCAGCTTAGAAACAGAAGCGTGTAGCAAAGGCAAAGGTGTTACAGGTTTTCAGCAAATGTGAATTATATCATCCAGGAAAGGAATGTGTATTATTAGGGAAGCTATGTAGAAAGTGACACAAAACAAAGCATTTTATTTTAGCATCCTGCACAAACAGGAGAAACAGATCATACAAGGCATGAAACTAAAGGACATTTCCAAAAAAAAAGTAATATAGCAGCACTGAAACTATCTTCTTTTTGGCTAGTATACAAACAAGGAACTGCATTGTGGCAGAGCATATGCAAATATCTAAACAGATAAAAAAATAAAACAAACCACAAAAGGTGACATTTAAAATGGATGTTGAAATGCAAATAAGCTGCATCTCTTGAGAAAGAAGGTAGATAAAATCTAGCCTGTACCATGAGACTATTATCTTTAGGGAAGTATGATTAACAGGATATACAATGCACAAGGCACAGAAGGAAATACTAAGACCACCAGCAAAGGAAATGCATCAGTCTGGCTGTCCACATAGAAGGACATGCCTGTCAACAGACCACAGGAAGGCTGACAGGTTGATTCAGGTTAGACATTAGGAAGAATTTCTTCACCATGAGGGTGGTGAGACACTGGAACAGGTTGCCAGAGAGGTTGTGGAAGCCCTATCCTTGGAAGTTTTTAACACCAGGCTGGATGGGGCTCTGAGCAACCTGCTCTAGTGGGAGATGTCCCTGCCATTGGCAGGGGGTTTGAAACTAGATGATCTTCAAGGTCCCTTCCAACCCTGACAATTCTATGATTCTATGATATGTTTGCTAAAACACCTACTGGTAAAGGACATCTCACAGCTGAGGAAATGGAAAAGAAAATATTGAAAACAGAGGGTATTGCTGTTATTAAGAGGAATAATTAGTCATGGCATTTCTGAATGCTATCTATTTTCTGAAGAATGCATAGAATTTGGGTGGAATTAGGTAACTGTTGTATATGGCCATGTGCCTAGCAGAAAAGCATGTGAAGATAACCTTCAGCCAGCTCAATGGGTGCTTAAAACTGTATTTCAAACTGACTATTACTACTCCTTCTATACTCAGCACATCTAAAGCATAGTTCATGGAAACAGTTTTAGAGGCTATGGATCATGTTCTAGAATTGCTTATTTCTATCCAGTGACTCTAAGAGGAGTCTAAACATGTAGATCATTAGTAGACAATTAGACTGCAAACACCTTCTATCAGGAAAAATTAACGTCAGACAAAGCACCAAAAAACCCCCACATTTTCAAATGGACAGAATTCCTGAAAAAAAAAAAAAATGCTTTTTTGAAGTCTTGCTTGTAACACTTGTTTAGTTTGAAAATTTCTGGGTCATTTGCCCTTGTGAGCAATTTGACTCAGGGCAATATGTTAAGTCAGGCTCATCACTTGTTATGGAACCAGTGACACTAAATATGGGAAAGTGCAGACATTGTGAGTATAGGGAATTGTTTTGAATGGCCCACTCTAAATGATGCTAGTGACTAGACTAACTAGTTCCTTAGTATGGGCAACTGAGTTTCAGTGCCCAAGAGGGTTCCCTGGCTGTTTAATCAACTACTTTGGCATTTGACAATACAACCAGACGCATGGATGTGTGGCAGGACCTGCTAAAGCAGAATCTAAGTCTCCATGACAGTGTTATTTTTGAGCAGCTTCCATTCTGATGCCATGTTGAGCAGGAGGACTTCAGGCAAGCCAAGTGGTCATGTGCACAGGTCCCTGACAGAAACAGGGATTCAGTCTGCAATGGTAAGACAGAGGTACCTGCTCTCTATGGGAATCCATAAAGTCTCGGACACAAAATGAATATACAGTTACAGATCTCAACGAGTATACATAAAATAGTTTTTTTTCCTCTGTGTGCGTAGGTGAGGGAAAGAGAGAGGTGGGGAAAAAGAATTAGCTACTTATGCAAAGGGAAATTACAGGAAAAACAAGTGTCTAATCTTAGGTTTTCCCAAAAACTTCCCACTGAATTTCCAATTACCAGCCACAGAAAACAATTGCTTAAATCTCTGCCCTTCACAGCTGAATCATCAAGCAAAGATTTAATTCAATTGGATTTCACAGAGATGACAGGATCTGTCACTGACTTCAACAATGAAGATTTTCTCCTATGTCTGCTTTTACATGCCAAGTTTCTATGTGCTTAGCTGCAGTCTTAGACATGATCAGTGTAATTCCAGTGCAAAAGCCTAACCCAAGACTGTTTCTCCAGAGCAGGGAGGGACACATATTAGAGAGTTTTATAGACAAAACAGGTGCTGTAGTCACCCACCTCATCATCATGAGGAGCATGCTCCTTTTAATTAAAAGAGTATACCATTCAAAGATATCTTGTTATGACCCACTTTTGTCTTTAATATGGACAAATATAAAATGATGGCATTAGTGGTCAGATTGGGATTTAAAATAAAACAAAAAAAACAACACAATTTTGAGTTCCATCTGTCTTCCTTGACAACAGGTTCCTTCACTGGTATGATGAAGGTTTGGGACAGAAGGAGCCAATAAAAAAATACCTTTTCAACTCATAGATACTGAACCCATGTATCTTTCCTTATGACAAAGACCAGGAAAACCTACTGGCTTGGGAAAACAAAGAAACAAAGCAGACAGACATACTTCTGCACAAGGATTCCATGAGAGCTGAGTCTTGATTGTGCCTACCAAAAAGCCTGAATACCAAGTGATCTATCCTCAGAAAGGCCAAAGAAGACCTGAGTTAGATCCCTAAGCCATTAAGTCACATTTGAAACATACTCCCTTTTACTGGATAATAGCCTATACAATAATATATCACAAGAAAATTAGCAAACCCTTTTCAGTGCTGTTAGTGTTAGCAGTTAATGAACTATAAAAGCAAAAGACAGTTGCTTGTGGTTTAGAGTTTTTCATGGATTTTTTTTTTTCTGATTGATTCATTTAAATTCAACCTTAGTTTGTTTAGATCATACTGAAAAGCTGCTACCTTATTCTAAGCTACAACTGTTGCAATTAACAGCAGTATCCCACTATGAGTATAAAGGCTGATTGCATGGTATATGTCTGCAGCAGAATGACACTGGCCAGATTATCTATGGAAGAGATCAAACTACTAACTCCAAAACTGCAGGATTATCTATAAATATTTATTCAGCAGCACATTTTGAAATGGGCTATAGCATTGTAACATTTTGTGGGTGGAAAATATTGTGTGCCTTACTTATACCCACCATTGTTGATGCCCAAACATTTTTTAAAGAGAAAAAAAGAATCTTTAGGTTTTTGGGATACACTTCCATCTTCCTCTCTATCTTCAGAATACTCATATTTGGATTTTAACATAACATCTTCACAAAGCAATTAGATATCAAAGTTGATAATATTTCAGCATATCCATATTTCAAATACCCATATCTCACACTGGTGTTACTGAAGTTGGTGGCATAATCTAAGTTCTAAAATGCCTCTGTCTAAGCTCTTAATAAAAATAAGTTTTTGTATTAAAAATTACCCAGCACTTTTCACAATTACATAAACTTTGAGAAGTAGATTAAAAAAATCTGTATCTAAATTGTAAAGATTTTCTGTTGCTCATACTGAAGAATTCCTTTTTATGAGAAAACAAAATACTAGAGAATCACCAGATTTTTTAAAAAAATAACAAAGTAAAACTCTAAGATACTTGAGAATATCCAGGTCAGTTAGGATATGGCATTCCTGACAACTAGGAAAGCCGCATGGAAATGGAAAATTATTAGTTAAAAACTAAGGTACCATAAGCCTGGGTTTACTTTTTAAGATTCCTGGTAACACAGGATAATTGCCTACCAAAAATTGTCTTATCTGACCAGCTGGACTCAAAGGAGAGAGGTTTTTTCCATTCACTTTAATAGGATTTAAATTCCACTCTCGGTAAAAAAACCAAAATGAAACAAACACCTCATCCAAATTCCAGATACACTCAGTGTGATTAGAACAGTCTAATTTTATGTTTGCTCTTAAGTATCACAGCCAGGCAGGAGCCCCAGTGCTTGAGATCAAGGCTCTCCAAACTGCAATTATTCATTGCGAATGGATCACACACCCTACGAGTGCTGCTGCCACACTGAGGAGATGTCAAATGACTTACACTGAGTTCATACTGACACATAGGCTGCTGGTTAATTCAGGTCCCCAGTTGGGAGAAGAGGCAAGAAAGCAGGAGTGTCTGCAGTCATCGCCTCCAGCTCATCTAGGTCTCAGTTTCACATCTGATCTAGCTCCAACAGTCTCAAGACCACCATGAGACTCCTCCTAGTGCTTCTTCTCCTCTTGGCTTCTCAGGCATAAGGTATGTGTATGATGGCTCTCAAACATTTGAAGAGGTTGATAGATATCCACAAGTCAAGAAGGTTGTCTGCACTTGATGCAAATGTTTTACAGATAAAACAAGAAGCATTCCCTTTTATGTGACTTTATACAATAGAAAGTATATGTGAGAGGGAAATATGGGGAAGCTTATACAGTCAACTTTGTTTATGCTAACCTTCACAAGGTAAACACTCTCACTCTCCAGTGATAATATTTTGAAATACTATTTTTGGTGAAAAGGTACAGATATCCAAAAGAAATTCCCCTCCAAGAAAGAGCCTTTTTCAAAAGCAAACAAAAGACAGGTTTCCTGATTACTCCAAATAGTTGCAAAGCTTTAACAACTCAATAAATTTAATTTAATTTTGCGATATTTCTTAAAGAGATGTGAGAAGTCTCCTATGAGTTTAGCTTAGTTTTTCTTCACTGAAGAATCCAGAACCATTCTGTTCCCTCAGCTGTGCTAGCCACTAGAGACAGCAAATGCTTTGACGTTACCAGCAGCAGTTACAGCCAATCTGCCAGGCACTTTGCTAGGCTGTGCAGACTTCACAGTTGCATGTAGACACAACCATGGGCTCAAGAAAGTCATTCCAGCAGGCATTGATGAGCATCTTAGGCTTCTTAAAATCTGTCAGGTGCAACCAAGACTTATGTTTGATAATGAAATCTAAAAATTGTCAGAATTCAATCCATCCAGCATGAAGAAGTCCTTAATCTTCACAACACAAGACAGACCATACACAAATTAAAGGTGAAAGCTGAAAACAGGCAAACCAAGTAATATCTTACATAAGAGAGTCAGCCCAGCAAAGCAGGGTGCAGCTGCCCATCATCCAGCTATGTGGATAAGCAACTTCACCATCAATTTTTTTATGCAAAAAGCAGTCACTAGCATCATTTGCTGAGATTTCCTCTTGCCCTCCCAGAAGTGATAATAGAGAAGAGGGATGCTTCGGTAGCTGGATTGCTTCAAGAGGCTGCTAGAAGAACTGCAAACTATATGCAGTGAAGGTAGCACCTAACTGGAGGGACTAAATCTCTTTATCATGCTGCTAGGGTTACCTATGTCTCTCCATTGATAATGTAGAAAATACAGGCATTTCTATTTGTTTGCTTTGTGTTAAGATGCTTAAAATCTTGTGGTAAGCATTGTCCAAGGTAGACAGGCTGTTTCGACTCATGCCTTGAACAAGACTGAACTTTGCTAAAAAGAAAACAAAAATCCAGGAGAAAAAAAACATAAATCATAATCCAATTACTCCATATGGTGTTTGGCAACCACTTGATTACAAATGGGGGAAGAGGATAACTATATCTAAATCTCAGATAATACTGCAGGATGCTTTACAAGTTTGTGCTTCGTGCTTCTTAAGAAATGGGAAAAAAAACAACAAAGCAGGCTAAAAGCTCTGTAAACTCAGCAGATAGCTTGTACAAAGAGCATGACCAACAAAACTGGCTGGGAAAGAAAGAATGCCAGTTGGAAAATAATCTCATAATTCCAGAATTTATCTTCATTGTGCACTAAGGTGAAACCAAGATCTTTTACAAGTATTGTGACCCCACCTTGAGTAACCAACAGCCCTTTTCTGACACTAATGTTGAAAACTTCATTCCCAGAATCTGGAATAGCAAACAGACTGGGGGCTGGGGAATGCTCCCAAGATGCCTGACATCCACATTTAAATTATTTCTATCTGTTTATGAGTTGCTTAAGCATAGTAAGATCATTTTTAAATAATCCGCATTTAAAAAGACAGTTCTCTTGCAAAATACTGGTACTAAACACCTGCAACTGGACCAATCACATGCTGCAGATCTGGGACTCAAGTTCAATCTCCAACTCTCTCTCTGATGCCATGACTGTTTGTCATTTATGTGAAGAGAAGCAATCCAAGTAAATCAGGAAAGACCAAAACAGACACACTGACTCTATAGCACTGGACAGACGCTAATGAAATGCTTGGAAGCATGTGAAGCAGAAGGGGCATTTGAATGTAAGCATGACCTCCTCAGGCAAGAACCCAACCCAGAAGATGCTTCCTTACCCTTAAGGTGGTTATCTCTGGTTTCAAGCAAATTCCTCCCAATGCAATAACTTTTATACTAATATTTTATCAAAATCTACTTGTAATCTTCTACAGAGAGTTATAAATGCTGATTTGTCAAAGACATTTCTGAAAAAAAGATTCATTAAAAAAAAATCTTACAAATTAGCACCCTCTGTAACTAGTGTAGAGACAGATGTAAGTTAAATATGGAAAATGCAACTCAGGTGCAATGTACTCTTTCACTTGCATAAATTAAAGTAGCTCTTTGCCCACTGTAACTTCCATTACAAGTCAGTCTGGCATGCAAAAACATTCAGCATCATGAAGGGAATTTTTTCTAAATTAATAGTTTCTGACTGCTATTTCGAGAAATAAGAGCTTTATATTGCTGAGAATTTAGCTGTCTGTCTTGTGGCAAATCCATTTTGGGGTAACTCAGTCTCTGCTGTATTTATAATCCTTACATAATTTAATATTTTCACAAAAAGTGTAACTGTACACTGCTTTATTAGAGGTATGTGAGAAGATCATACTTAGAGAATCAGCATGTTCCACAAGAACAGAAGAAACACTGTTATAGGGAAGCATTTCTCTGCTTCTTAGGACTAACAACTCAAACCAGTCCAAGACTTTATTATGTGAAATCATAATAATTACAGGTTTTCTACAAAAGTAATTATGAATTTATTTTGGTCTTTATCTAACTGTTCTAGCCAGTTCTACTGCAGCTCTTCAAACTAGAAGCTCCCATAAATTGAAAAATGTCATCTAAATTCATTTCTCTGTGTCTCTTGTACTTCCCAGGTTTAAGGGATACAAAAGCAGTACTGGATATAAGCAAGTATTGGTCCTCAGTTTTTAGTATTTAGTTAAAGTAGCCCAAACTGGTTTTTAAAGATGTGTTCTTATTTATGATATGTAGATTAATGTATTTGCTGGCAAATATAAAAGAAAAAAAAGACTATGTGATTCCTGCATTCTGCATCATCATTTTTTATTATTTAAGAGCCAACATATTGTTCCTTTAAAACATAGTAGACTAAAAAATAAAATTGCCATTTCTTTTTTATTTTCTGGTGAACACAGGAAAAGAAACAATCAATCAAAGTCTTTTCTAGTTAAAGCTAAACAATTATTTTTCTGAACATGTGGTTCACATTTTGTTTAACTGCTACAGCAGAGATACTTTTTTCAAATTCTTACTCGTTCAGAAAAAAATATTGATCTGAACATACTTATCATTTAAGGTTTCTTTATTATTGTTATTTAGAAACAAACTTCTTGTTCAAGATTATTTCTTTTGAATCTGAGTTAGGCAAGGATTTCTGTGGAGGTATAAACTCTTCAGATGTTTCATAGTAATATCAAGGTGTTTTAGAAGCATTTTGAAAGGATTTACTTTGTGTCATCCATTGTATTTAATCTCTCTAAACTAAGGTAGCCCAAATCAAGTCTGCAGCTAAATCTTACAGTCCAAGTTTCGAAAATAAATGTTTAACTTACCTGTGCAGTTGCAGATAAGCTGTTCGCACTTATATTTGCAAAGTATCACTCTTTCATTTTTCCACCCAAAATAAATCTTATTATGTGTTTATTTTTCATAGAATTATTCAGGAAAAAAAACAAACCAAAACAAACACACACAAAAACCCCACACCATAATTGCAATAACAGCTTCTCTATGTGTTTTAATTGATAGGTAGCTGAAGATGATTTCACAATGGTGATGAAACATTAGACATCTCAAAGGCAGAAAGGGAGAAGTTTTTATATTTTCACAGGCATGGTTATTGGATTTAATACCGTGCCTAAACAAATACTCAAGGATTTGATTACAACAGAGTGACTGAACAGCGGAGCCATTAAATAAATTTCATGAAATCTTCAAAGGAGGACCAAAGATAGACACTGCTCATACTTCATAATAACACCAGAGGCTTTAAAAGGAGAAGCTTTGTATTGCTTCAAGAGTCGCAGATTACTGAAGCAAAGGACAAAGTCGCAGATTACTGAAGCGAAAGGACAACTTTCTGCAAACCCATGTGACTAAAAGAGAGTCCAACCAGCTGCTGCAGGGGGTCGCAGTGTTCTGTGCAGCCCCTAAGCGGTCATCCAAAAGTAATCCAGCCTGCAGCCTCAGATCCGGAGCGGAAGGGGGACCCAGCATGGAGTGGAGCTGGAGCTACTCTGCTCATACAGGGGCTAAAACTACCACTGCTTTTACTGGAGAGGTGGGAGTTACTACTGAATTGTTACTACTACACTTGCCAGCAGGGTACAACACAAGTCTCCCTCTGTAAGGATGGTACCCAAGCAAATTTGTAGCCAAATAGCCAGTGGATGAAAATGTTTACATACCTACAGAGTTATAATTATTTCATATTAAGATGTCAAAGCGCTAGGCACAAATTGGGTCCTTATTTTCTTTACCAAGTACCAAAGAACAAAATGGTGACTGTCCCATTCTACGGATGGCACATGAGGTGCAGACTAGAAGCTTTCTAATTTCTAGTTTGCAAGCACCATCCAATTAAACGGTTCTGGTACTAAGCTGTGACCTGCATGCCTTCATTTGAGCTGACTCCAAATGAATTTGTGACACTTTGCTTAGTCCCTCTATTTTCATCACTATGGTAATAAAGAAGAAAAAGAAGGTGGAAAAAAAAAAAAGGAAAATTAAAACCAAAATGCTCCCTTGACTAAATAGTGTCCAATATCCATTTTGCGTACCTTGAAATAAGCTGGATTTCTGCTTACCTATCTGTGAACTAGAGCACGGTTTGGGGTAGCTATTGGCAAGCTTTGTGCTTAGTTTACATTTTGACATACATGGCTTTTTTGTTTAGAAAAAACAAAACAAAACAAAACAAAAAAAAACTCACCAGAAACCCCAAATGTCATTACTAGTATCTTTATCTATTTTTTTTTTCTTGTTCGTGATATCTGACCACCAAAAAAAGGAGTAGTAAAACAAAACCAGTACCATTTCAGCAACAGTAAAAACTTTGATTCTGTGAGAAGATCCTGCTGTAGATGTATTTTATTTCTACGGTGATACATGGCAGCTTTGGTAATCCTGGTAGCTCTTTCAGATACAAAGCACTTTCTGCGTTGACAAATGTTAACATAACTGTAGCATCTGACAAGCACAGGAGATATTCAGTCCCATCTGAGAAATCCTGGGTGGGGATGGGGGGGTAGAGGACAGAAGCTCCTTTTTTTAGAGGCTCTCTGCTCTGGAGTCCCATAGGCACCAGGCTTGTCTCCCTATTATTCAGTGCTAAAGTGAAGCTATTGTGATTGATGGGGTGGGGAGAGCTACAGTGTCGTCAGGATGCTAATGCACAACTCTGCAGCTGTTTTAGCAGATCCAGAAACACCAGTGCCTTTCTCCTCCCAGCATCCATGCAGAACTGGTAGAATGAAGCTGACCAGTTGTCATACACAATACAGATAATATGGCAAAGATTCTGACTGGCATGCAGGAACCAGAACATATAACCTTTCCTTTCAGTACAGATGACTCCATTACTCCTATCAAAATTATTCATAATAAAATAATTTTAAGAAAAAGATTAAAAGTATTAATCTTGTCTATGGTAAGGAGACCAGTTAACAACTCTAAGCTTTGCATAGATATGAAATTATAGCTTTTGTCTCTCATCATGATTTCAGCAGCTTTGAACTGCCTCTGACCATTAACTAGAAACTCACTTAACCTGAGATTAATCTTGAAAGACAGGAAATGAAAGGTAATGCTGCACAGGCCTTCTGAGACATGTATTAATCCCAGCCTTTGACACAAACATGGTTTTATATAGCAAAATAACAAATGAGTTATTCTTATCTCCCTGTGAAGTCCCGCATCTGTAGTTTTTACCTCCAGGAATCTAGGAAGGTGAAACACTTATCCATGCCCATCACTGACTTTCTCTACTTCACCTTGGAATAAAACTAGAGTGCCTCATTTGCACTCCATTTCAAAATGGAGTCACTCCTGCATGAAAGTTCCTTAGCAAAAATAGCATTTTGCATCAGGAAGACGCAGAAGAACACAGATTATACAGTGACTGCAGATCTTTTACAGGAGGGGAGGCAAAATACAGATTACTGTTTATAAACCTGTAAATGGTTTACTGTCAAGCAACATCAGAAATTCTCTCTCCCACTCTAAACATACAGAAGGAATAAATTAACTACCACTGCCTAGGGAAGCCTGGATCATCATTTCTCCCAGCACTAAGAAAACAACCTGGAAAAAAAAGGTGAAGAATTGCCAAGCCTCTGGGTAACCAGAGCACAGTTTTCTGCGGTGTATTCAGGCCTCATGTAGATTTTTCATTTGAGACTGATGTTACATGCTCAACACAAGGTGGCCAGTTATAGTCTCCTTTCATTTCATCGTATTTTTACATTAATATCATTTTTGTCAGGATATGGAATACTTTTGTGACTGTTTTGGTATACTTGCAGTGCTTGAATAGTTTTGAACTGTTTAAAGGAGTTCTAAAATGAAGATGTTTAGCACCTTGCCAAGATAGTTGCAGTATCTGGTACTATCACACTTGCTGAGCAATAAGAAAAGTTAAGTTGGACTTCAGCTTCCATTTATTTCACTCAAACAGAGGCTCACAGAAATGGCACACTCTTATAATTTCAGTAGGATCTCTGGAAGATCTTAGCTTGCATTACCTTTTGCAGAAGTTTACCTCTGGCAAACAAGAAAAGAAAAGGAACTAACGATGCACTACAGTAATTTGTTTGGGGAGGAATTTATCCCTGTTGAAGCCTGAATGATACTCTCCTGGCCTCGGGAGGGCAAAACTGGAGGGGATGTGACCACACGGACAGATCCTCCGAGGAGATCCAGCCTTTCCCCACAGCTCTGTAGGACCCTCTCCTCTCGGCATCTTTTCAGCCCGTCTTCCAGTTTACCCGGGGTCACTTAAGCTGGCTACTTGCCTCCCGCATCCCATTACCTCCCGCTAACCCCGCCTGCTCTCGCCGCCGCAAACCAGCGTGGAAAAGTGGGGAGCAGCCCCCCGTTTCCCCGAGGTCCCCGAAGCGGAGCCTTGCTCCGTGGGATGCCCCCACCTCCCTGCACACGCAACGCGTGTCAGTGACCTGAACTCCCTCTACCCAAACAGCCAGCCAGGCTCCGGTCTGCTTTTCCCCAGGAGCCGGGAGGGAAGCAGCGCGTCGCCCGGGTTCCCCCAGGCTCGGTGAGGGGCTGAGCCTTGCCGGGATGCCGCGGGGGTCTGGCTCAACTGTCGATCCGACCTGTTGCTTTGCTTTTTACAAGTACAGCCGCCCGTTCAGAGGATTACTTCAGTAATCCGAGATGTGTGAAAGGAGAAAGACTCGCTTCCCCTCTCACGTTCAAAGGTGCACGGCGAGACAAGTGCCGCCGGCCTAAACGTTAAGGCCAGACCGGCTGGTTGCAAACACCCCTGAGAGGGCAGGCTCGGGGAGGGGGCGGGAGCGCCGCCTGCAAAAGGATATCCCTTTCCTGAATGTAATGCTTTAGGACACCATCGTGTCTTGCTCTTTCCCATACAGCCAACATCCAAGGAGGGCTGCAGGCGCTGCAAAACCTAAGCAAGAGCAGGGATGCCCCCCGGGACCAGATCACCCGTTTGCGAAGGCCCCGCTCCGGAGCGGTCCCGCAGACGTGACCGCCAGGTCCTCCGAGAGCGGGGCAAAACCCCAGAGCCCCTGGGGCGCCCCGCGGTTCTCCCCAGACCCCTTCGGCCATGCCCCGGAGAAAAGCACCGCCCTGTCCCCCCGCCGTGCCCCGTCGCTTACCCACCCTGCCCGGAAAAGAACCCCGGGAGCCGCGGCCACGGCCCTAGGCGGACAGAGGGAAGTGAGAGGGGACGCCCGTTCTTCCCAGGGTTGGGGAAGCACCCGTTTTTCTTGCCTGTTTCTGTCACCCTCGGGAGCGTTACAAACCCATCCGCCCCCTCCCGCCGCTCCTCAGGCGCCCACCGACGAGCGGGCTCCGCTTTCAAGGCTCATCTTGGCAGAGTCTGCTGAGCAGCTAATAACATAACAACTCGGCTTTGATCAATCCGAACTAATTACCCCTCTTAATTAAAGTCTTTAGCGGTTGTTTCAGTGTTTTGGCAAGGAAACAGGAGAGGTTTGCCGTTAGACAGCACCAGCCCCCGTTGTCGCAGTCACGCGTGTTCAAATATTTATTTCCACCAGGTCAACGAATTCTTTTTTTTTTTTTTTTCTTCTCACGTGCAAGAATCAAACCGAAATTCAAATCCATACATTGCGAACCAGCTCTGTCCATATATATACGATATTCAGGGGGGAGAGGGAGAGGAGGAAACCAAGAAGGGAGGGATAACCAGCAGGCAGAGGAGGCAGGGCAGGATCAACACAATGGAAATGGATATATATACATGGAAATAATTAAAGTGGTGCAGCGTTCCCAGCTCGGGTAATACAGATCCGAAATAAATACAGCAGAAATTGGCTTGGCGCTTTTTCTTTTTTTCTCTTTTTTTAAAACCATCTCTTCACCTGAGATGCAACGACAACAAAACAGAACAAAAGTCTTTAAAAAACAAACCAAAAATGAAAATACATTTAAAAAAAAAAAAAAAAAAAAGGAGAAAAAAAAAAAGGGAAAAAAATAATTCCCAGAAATGTGAGGGCCGATATAAAGAATAATACAAAAAACCGCTTAACAGGTGCATGCAAAGAGGCGGGCAGCGCCGGGAGCTGACCCGGCGGAGCGGTGCTCACGGATGGAGCGGTGGTGGGCCCTGCAGCGGCGGACCGGGCGGGGGTGGCTCGTCGGGCCCCCCCAATTCTGCCGGGGGCCGGGGCAGTCCCAGGGCGCTGTCGTGCAGTTTGCGGACGTGCTTCTTGAGGTCAAAGTTCCTGCAGAAGCCTTTGCCGCAGGTGGGGCAGGTGAAGGGCTTCTTGTCGTTGTGGGTGTGCATGTGGAAGGTCAGGTTGTACACCTGGTGGAAAGCCTTGTTGCAGATATTGCACTTGAACTGCTTCTCCCCGCTGTGAGTCAGCTTGTGGTTTTTGTAATTGCCTGGGAACGAAATGGAAGGGCAAAGGGACATGAGGCTGAGAACTGGACGCTGCAAAGAGTAGGAAAAAAAAAACACCACCACCAAAAAAAACCCAAACCCAAACCCTAACCCTGTCCCATCCCCAGAGCTTGGCTTTAGCCGAAAAATGACCGACTATCTCTAGAGAGAACACCCACCTTCTCCCCATCCTCCCCGCGGCTTCTTTGACAGACGAGAAGGAAATTATCGAATAAACCCAAATCATATAAATTGAGAATAAACCCTGTGTGTTTAGCCTTCCCAGCAACACAAGGAAAGAAAATTAACCACATTCCTACTCTCGGTGAGGAAAAAAAGCTGCGAACTCGTTTGCCGAACTGTGCTGGAAGCTGTGAGTTACAGTGCGTGGAAAACGGGCGCTGCCCGCGGAAAAGGTGCCCTGAAAACGAAAGCTCTACCTACGCCTTGGGCCGTGCCATAGGAAATGTGTCGGGGCTAGCGATACTTAAAATTAACCTGAATCTCTAATAACAGAAATAAAAACTGAAATCAAGTCACCCCGTCGCACCCCGTCGCAAACTGTCCCGACGCTTGAGCTCGCCTGCAGAGGGGGGGGGTGGGGGGTGGGGGTGGGGGAGAGGGCCAGGGAGAGGGCGCTGGAAATCGGTACCTTTCTGGTGAAATCCTTTGCCACAAAATTCACAGACAAAAGGTTTGTAGCCGGCGTGTATTCGCGTGTGTGTGTTCAGGGTCGAGCTCCGGTTAAAGGCTTTGCCGCACTGGTTACACTTGTGTGGCTTTTCCTGAAGGGAAACAAACGCCAAGTCACGGCTTGTTAGTTGGTTGGTTTGCAGGGTTTCCGTGTTAGCTGACGGTTCGACATCGCATCGCTCCCATTGCACGGCACCCCCTGGTACCCTACCGCGCTTAGGGCAAACGAAATTCCCAGAGGCTCTGGTTCTGTTTCACCCCGGAGCGGCCGGACAACGCCGGGCTCCCCAAAGAGCGAGAGCGGAGGGGGCTCGGGAAAGGAGGGAGAGAGGCTCACCTGGGTGTGGATGATCTTGTGCCGGCAGAGAGTGCTCGCCTGTCTGAAGCCTTTCCCGCAAACTTTGCAAACAAAGGGTCTGGCTCCTGTGTGCACCGGCATATGGCGAGTTAAGTTATAATGTGCATTAAATACCTTGAGAGTGAAATCAGACAACAACAACAAAAATTGCGGTTAGAAAGCGAGAGCGCCGAGGGGAACCCGTCGTTTAAAAATCAAGCGAGGGAGCGACCAACAGCGCGGAGGGCAGGGGGACGGGGGCAGGAGGCTGGGGAAGCAGGGGGAAGGGAGGCGGGCTGCGGCTCTACTTGCCTTTCCACAAACTTCACACGTGAAAACTTTGGGCTTGCTGTTCGGGGAGCCGCGGCTGAACTCCGAGGTCTTGTAGGCGATTTTTTCCGAGAGGATCTGAGCACTTTCTTTCATGTAATGCTGCAGCTGAGCCTGCGACAAGTCCTTGAAGGCCACCCCCGCCGGGTACTTGTCCACGGCCGGCAACACCAGCTTGTTCCGCTCCGCCAGGTAAGCCTTGGGCTGCGGGTGCAAGGGAGAGCTGAGGAAATAAGAAGCCACCGGGTGGATGTTGACACTGGAGGACGGGTGACAAGGGCTGTCGCCTCGGTTGAAATAGCACAGGGCTCCCATGGCGTGGAAGGAGGAGTGATTGACCACTCGGGGTCTTACCAGTTTGTACTGCTGCAAGGGCAGGGCATCGCGGGGGAAATCTCCTTTCAAGCTCAGGGCACAGTTCAAGAGATCGCCGCAGCTAAAGGAGGGCGAGGAAGAGGAGTCTAAATGAGCCTTCCTGGGTTCCGCTCCGGCCACCGCCGCTTTGGGCAGGGGGTCGTACGCCACCGGGACAAAGGGGATCATGCAGGGGATGGAGGAGTTGAGGTGCAGCGGGTGCTTGGGGTCGCCTTTGGCCACGGAGCCGTGGAGGAGCTGTGGGACGGGGATGGAGCGGGGCTCTGGCGTCCGCGCCATGATGCGCTCAATGGAGAAGGCGAGGGGCTTGGGCGTGCTGATCATGTTGCTCCTGGCAGACAGGCTTTCTCTGGCCGGAGGAGTCGCTAGGATTTTGGTCGCCGTGTGGTGGCCACTATTGTCCATGGCTGGATTGCATTTGTTCGCCCGGTTTGAGCCGCTTTGGTAGACGCCTCTCTTTTTTTTTTCTTTTTTTTTTTTTTTTTCTTTCTTTTCTGTTTTTTTTTTTTTTTCTTCCTTTTCTCCTATCCACTGTCTCTCTCTTTCACTCTGTCTGCCCCTTTTCTTGTCACTGATCTGCAAGGAGGTAGACTAGAATCGCCGCTGCCACCATCACCACAGCCTCCTCCGGCGGAACCAGCCTTCTCAGTCCAGTGGACTCATGCCAGCGCATCACAGTTTACTTTGGCGCACCAATGACTCGGGACAATCGCTACTTATTTCTATCAATAGAAAGTGTTGTGTCAATAACGCAGCCAAGATCTCGCCAATCGTTAACTTCCAAGAGGAGAAGGTAAACTAGATAATTGCTCAATTCGCTTCCAACAGTCAACAGGAAAAGTTTCCCCCCCCCCCCAGTAAGCGGCTACTTTTCATTGGCGCCCGCGCCTCCCCCTCCCAGGGAAGGAGGCGTCTCTCCCTCCTTCTTGCCTCTCTCCTCTCTGCCTCCCTCTCTCTCTCTTTTTTTTATTATTATTATTTGCAATCTGGTTAACCAGGCTTTAGAGGCCAAGCAAATCCGAGATCAATTTTCTTGTTTGGCTTTAAGTGACGTCATCTAAAATCATTGTCCAAGTGCTAAATAGGGATGTGAAACCTAATTCAAGGGCAAGCTCCAGGGTATTTGTCAAATGAGGTGCTGCAGAAGAAGCGTCTGGAGGGGAAGCTGTTTGTTTCCTTGCCACTTTCCAGCCCGGGCTCTCTTTGTGCATGGGTGTATGTGTGTGTGTCTGAGGAAGGAAAGGAGGGAGAGAGATGGCTGCTCTGCTCCTGGTCTGCTCGCTGCTTTAAAGAACAAGGTCAGGTGGCCGTGAGCTTTTGGAAAACACAGTAAACAAATAAATGAACGAGGAACTTGCGACAAGCAAAAAGCGAAAGTAATGCATGGGGTTGCAAGAACCACCCGGGACAAATCCAACGAGTGCTTGTGAGGAAAAGGATGAATCAAAACCTGAGGCTGTGGAAGAGAAGGAAAATGAGGTAGGAAGAGGGAGTGCCTTTTCAATCTGAAACGCTATTAGAGATATATACAACAAGCTTCATATACACTAGGTATAACTAATTTGTCCTTAAATAATACATGCGCAACACAAATACAGAAAACTCAGAACAGGTATAGATACACGAAAAAGTACACAGCACACATTGCTTGTATATATATGCACCTAAACAGTCGAACTCACCATGTATTTAAGCACAGCTTGGCTGACCTGTTCCGGAGGGGTACCTCCAACGCCTCAAGTACTTGCACTTAGAGCAAGGCGAAGGAGTCGGGGAGATGAGAGGGACAGTGAAGGGTCTTGTTCTGACCCGACAGTTCGGGGTCACAACAAGCTCCCGTTCCTCCCACCGCCCTGGGGTTCACTTGTTTGGTGGCTGAGAGGCCGCTGTGGAAATCCCCGGTAGCAGCCAAGGGTCCCTCTGTTCTCGTCCCCCACTGGCGGAGGGGCCCACGGGGTGGCCTCCACTACCGCAGCTCATCACTGCCATTCTCCGGCGCCGGAGGAGGGAGGAAGGAGTACCTGGGTCGTGCTAGGAGAGAGAAGCCTTCCCTGAGTCAGGGTGCTCCGGCCCCCCCTGTTCGGACACCAAATGGAGAGCCTGAAAAAGTCTGTGCTTCCCGCACCCCCGGCACAGGACAACCCACTGGCGGGGAAGCAGGAGCAGGGAGAAAAGGCTGGGGCCCTGTGAGAAAAAGAGGGAGAAAGGGAGGGATGGAGGGAGACGATATTTTTCTCGTCTCTGTGATAGGGCCGATAGTACTTTGGGTCACCGCGGCCCCGTTTGAGGAGGGCAAGGCAGCGCTGTTGCACGACGGTATCTCCGCAGCCGACAGCTGCCGTGCGAGCATCGGGGAACAGCGAGGAATGGAGGAAGTTATGACCTACAGTCCCCGGGACAGGCAGCCGACGATGGGCTGTGTCCCGGGCATCTCCTTCTGCGGAGGATGCGCCCCGCACACCCTGCGATCTGCGCCCGTCCCCCCGTGCCCCGGAGAGCAGGCAGGCGACAGGAGCTGGGGCTGACATCAGGGGCGTGCCTGGATGGACACCACCATGCGAACAAACGTGGGGCGGAGGAAGGACCCGACCTGACCCGTGCCGTGCCATTCGGGATCCCCAGCCAGGATGCTTCGCTCCAGCTCGGCTCCCTGCGTTCCCTCTGCCGGGGTGGGGGCCGCCGGCCGGGGCCAAAGCTGCCGCCTCCCCCCCACCGGCAGATGGGTCGCGGCCCTGACTGTAATTGCTGCCTTGGATCGGGTTGCCGCAGCCGCCGGCCTCTTACCTGCTGCTTCCCGTACCGGCATCGCTAGCCCCGGATCGGCCGGTGTCACTGACCCAGGAGGCGAGGCGGGGGGGGAA
>WUAM01000275.1:9850352-9888805 GCA_024336885.1 Actenoides hombroni
TGTTTTTTTTTTTTGTTTTGGTTTTTTTTTTTTTTTTTGCTTTGGGGTTTTTTTTTTTGTTTTTTTTTTTTTTTACTATTATCTTACTTATCTCAATCTTTCCAACAGACATTTCTTGCAAGTATTGCATGCAGATGAAATTGTAGCAAAGTGCTCAACATATGGGGTGTACATGTATCATGCTGCACAAAATTTGAGTAACTCAGACCTCCTTCAAGGCACAAAAATTCATAGATTTAAAAATATTTATTTTTAAGATATTGACAGGGCATTGAAAGGGTCGACTAATCCCTAATGGTCAGGGAGCTGAGAGGACTCAGGCTGGTAGAGCAGGGCCCTGCCAGCCAGGGCTTGTCCCAGCCACAGAGCAAGGGAGGCGGACAGCCAGTGGCAACTCAGAGTGCAGATCACTTGCACATTTGTGGTGATCAGGAAGGTCTAAAGTCATGAGCAAACACAGGCAGGGCTGTAGCTGAGCAAGAAACCAGCATGCCTACTCCACTGTTGGGGAAGAGACTGTCAGTCCCTGGACTGACCTGAGGTGGAATTCCCCAGGCAGAGGCTGTGGGTGGGGGTACCAGGTGAGGTGCATCAGGATCATGGTGGCCTATGTGTCCACTAGAGGCCCTGACAGGTGAAATTACTATAACTTACTCTGTAATTGTCCAAACCAATAGGGAGAGTTGTTTGCCTTCCCAGGAAACCCTTCTCAGTGTGGGGACAACATGGGAGAGAGGATGAGCCCACAGGGGAGGTGAGTGTAAATTGGCAAGTTTCCCACAGGGCTTTTGTTTAGCAGGGCTAGACAGATGGGTTACTGCCAGGTCAGTCTCTGATGAAGGAGAGTTGGACCCATCACCTCCTGGGCTGTGTTGGTGACAGCCACTTCTGTCCTGGTGTTTCTAGTTCCCACTTCAGGCCCTTGCAATGCTAGTGACTTACTAATTTTGATATTGCTTCCTACCCTCATGTCATCTCAGAACCCTAAAAATCTCCTAATGCCTTTTTCTCAGGAGAGCCCTGCATGGACCTGTCATGTCCCTGCACCAGGAGGCCTTGGTAGGGCCACCACAGTGACACCTAAACACCTGTTTACAGCTGGCTCCTCCACAGACACATCCTCAGGCTCTTGGGGAGGTAAAGATGGTGGGCTACCCCTTACTGAGCCTGGGTTCCAGATAGAACCCCACCTGGCTTTTCAAATGCTGCCAGCTTCCATGCACCAGCGTGACTAGGATGAGGGATGGAAAAGGGATGTGTGGTTCTTTTAAGTGCTATCAAAGCCCAAACCAGCAAAATCCATATGGGGACTTGGAAATGGTGGCAAATACTGCTGAGGCTCCCTTCAGGCCAGAAACCAGCAGAGGTGGTAATGTGAACGAAAAGCGATGGAGGGGGCTGTCCTGCATGCACCCTGCCTACCCCTCCCACCATCCTGCCCCACAGCACCAGGCTCCTGCCCTGCTGCTCCCCAAAATGTGCATTTCCGTGCAGCAGCGTGCACCCCGAGGTGGGTGGTGGGGCCCTAGTGTAGAAGCACCACACCCCAGCCCTCCCAGCCTACCTGGGTGCTTCTGGGCGAGCACTGTTGCAACACGAAGAGCTGAGAAGAACGGCTGTCCGCACCAGCTCCCACTTCTCCCTTTTTGCTGAATTCACCTCTACTCACATGCAGATGAGAAGGCTGGTTTGCTGGAGGAAAAAAATTCTGCTCTGGGTTTCTCCCTAGATGAGCTAGGAAAAGCTTAACTTTCCCTTCCCTGTTTGGTTGAACTTCCAAGTGTGCTGCAAAAAACCTTCCTTGCAGCAATCATTCTCAGTTTCTGCAATCCCACATGCTTATGACAGATCTCCAAAGTCCTATGGCCTGTTCTTGCAGGGACACTTCACATTAGCTTTGCAAATTCTCAACACCCCATCAGGAAGGCCCTTCAAGTATAATCCTAAGGCTCAACAAGGACTTCAGCAACCTTCCTTACTTCTTTGGATACAATGTTTCTATTCTGCTTTCTTTCCAATTTTGTCTACAGAGACCAGGAATTAGTCATGTTACCCCTCCCTCCCCAACCCCTGCAAAAAAAAAAAAAAAAAGGTGGGGGGAGATTTTGATTGTTTTTTTTCTTTGTAAAGGTATCATGTCCTTGGATATTTGTTTGCTACATGTTTGGTTTGCAGAGCAGACATATATTCACTACAAATTGCTATATGAAGCAAATACAATAATCTTTCAAAACTCCTTGTTCTCATGAGGAATTATACAACAGTTCAAATGGTTTGAAATATTGAAAACATATTTTAATTGTAGAATTCTATACAAACTCAGGTAGATACAGAAATGGTCACGACAAAATGTGTTGTTATTGCCTGAAAGTTTTCACAGAAATAGAAACATTGATAGCAAGCTTACTGACATCCAACATGATGAGATATCTTTAAACTTGCAAAATGAGTAGACACAACACCACTCCTAAGTAGTTTGTATGTGTTTGACTGTCCTTAAAGTCCTACTACTTATATACCAACCTCAAAATACAAAGAATCAAGATTAAAATTTTTAATGCACATCACATAATAATGTAAAATTAAGCACAAAAAAAAAAGAAAAAAAAAGGAAAACAAAGTCTAATCCTGAAAATACACTATATTTTTATCTAGGGCACTGACTTATTCCAAGAACAATTTCCTGTATAGCTGTGTTCTACACAAGACACACATTTTGTTTTCTGCACAGGACATCAATATCTGATGGAGATACAAGAATGAATGGTAACGAACAAAAGGGAAAGGAATGTAATCACAAGTGGAACTCAAACTCCATGCCAGTGTTCTTGCAGCCCTAAACAAGGCTATACATTAAAATATGCTACAACCATTGTTCTCAAAAAGTCCTTGGCACTTTTCCTCTGATAATCTTACTTCCATTTTTTTCTTTTTTTCTTTTTTTTTTTTTAAATGGAGCAAATTACATTTCTGCACCTATACCATAAGGCAAAACTACAAATGCAACTATGAGAACAAGTTACCAAAAAAACCGCCAAGCCAAAGATAACCCCCACCCTCAGGCCACTGCCCTAGAACTCCAAATGCGTGGTGAAAGAATATCATCCTTCCTCTTCATCACTGTCTTTCATAGTAATGCCCTGAAGTCCTCCGGTATCCGTGACTGAGACTGTGGCCTCCTCTACAGTCAGACGGCTGTGAACGGTATCATAGGTTTTACTGTTCAGCGTTCCCTCCAGGACACCTTGCAACCTGAAGTCTCGGTAGGTTTTCTGCAGCAAAAATAAAACATCCTGAATTGGACTCCAGCAAGTCTGAGCAGTCTTCCACTATACACTGGCCATTTCTAGCATGCCAGTGGAACAGCTGTGTTCCTCCTGTAGTTAGGGACTTACGATGTAGAATTTGCTAAAGATTTTGCAGTCTTAGTTTCTGGGCTGCATGAGATTTCTATACACTCTAGAGGGTCCACAAGCAACACTTTGATGGTCATTCCTTTAAGCGACTGTGTTTTGTAGTACATTTCTGTAATTGTATTCAGATTTCTCAGTAACTTCCATTTCTACCAACAAAGAATTTTTCTAAGTGCACAATGAAATGTAACTTTGGCTACAGGTGGGTCTGTCATTTTACAGAAAATCTGTCTCTTTCCTCATACTATGTTTTTATTTGCATTTATCTTCACATTTATATGCCAAATGTGGAAAAATAAAATCAATTTTAGATTATAATCCATATTCTATAATGTGAATGTTTTTCAGGTGATTATTTCAGATAATTTACATCTATGTCATCAACAGTTTGACTCATTCTAAGTATATATTTTTTTCCTTGAGAAAGTTTTGTTTCCCTGGAATCCAGCTTTCTCGTAAACCAGCAGATATGACTTATTTGACTTTCTATCAAGTAAGAATTCTGACTGAAATTATTTTATTCAGTGATGTTATGTTCAAGTGAACATATGGAAAATGATCTTTAAGTTGAACGTATTTGAAATAATCTTTCCTTAAGTTAGCCTAAAAAGCTTAGGAAGGACGAGTTGATCTAGCTAGTTTCTTATGTTGTGTACACTGTTACTATGAGTTCCCAGTGTTTAAGAAAGAAACTATATGAAAAAGGAAACAAGATAATTAAAGGCTATCAGGCCCATTCCTCTGCTGGAGGAGACTGGGCACAACCCTTAGAGAAAGAAAAGAGAAAAGAGTTGGTCTTGTTTCACTCAATAGTTCAGAGAACTGCAAAAGACACACTCAAAATGGGTAACATTCAGCTGGGAGAATTTTCTTCTGCCACTATCTATGGTAATTATTTAAACCTCATCTGAATCACTGCAACTAAGATTTGACTTTCATAGGTCAACTTCAGAGTCAATGGATGCAGCTTATGTTTTGCTCACACGCTCCGGCAAGTACCCTGCCTGGTCTTTTTCAAGTGTCACCAATGCATTCCATTTTTGTAACACTGTGCATTCAATTTCCTTTTATGCTGTTAACAGGTCCTACAGCAATTTCTTTCAGTTTTACATTGTATTCCTCCCATTCTCAGGCCAGCGCTCTCAGGTTCAGTCATTGCTCTTCTCTTGATGTACTTTTGCAAGATAATAATGTCCACTTTCAAGCTTAATTTTTCATTTCTCCCTAACTTTCCTTTTGGTCCTTGACCCTTCTTTAGTCACGTCTCTCTTTGCATGTGTCTCAGGTATCTAATGATGTCTTTATGCCGTCATTCCTAAGTTTTGGCTTTAATGGGAGCAAGCAATGTTTTCTTCTTCTGGTCATTCTTAAAAATATCACTACTGCTGCATGCAAACATGTAAGAATCACCTGTTGCTTATTCATCCCAAGTCCCTTAAAAATGACCTACTACTTTTTTTTTTTTTAATATATTCAAGAGATAGCAGGGACAACACAGGCTTTCATTGTTTCCAAAATCAAACAGAAAAGTGCCTCTATTCACTCTATAGAGTTTGGAGGAACTGTGCCTCCCAATGCGCCTCTGGCCAGCTGGGCTGCAGCAGTGAAAGCTTCTTAGGATCCTCTGCTTGAATCATTGTTTCTTATTTCCCAGCAGCCTCCTGTTTGTTGAGTTCCTGTTTTACCAGTTCTGTCTTCACTCACCAAAGCACAGGTGGACAAGATTTTCCATCTTCCAGTACATTGACCAGAACCTTTATGACTGACATAATCTTCTTCAATCTTCTGTATCCACAGAAGGTGGCGTGGAATAACACACTTGGAATTTATACGCAAAGCAAACCAAGGTGTATGGGCACAGAAAGGCTACAGCCCTAACCCGAGTGTTCCCATCATTACTGGGAGCCTACTGTTTTTAAACAAGGCTGTGAAGTGTGCCAGGATGCCAAAGGATGGGTGGTAGGCAGTGCAGCTCATTCACCTAAACTTCAGTTTTGTAAGAGCATCCTCCTTTAATCTCTGGGTGATACTTAACTGCTATAATTTATTTGTCCCATTCTTAGATCTCACTGGACATAATTTTTAGATTTTATAATGCTTTTTTTTTTTTCTCCCAGAGGATGATTACCTTCACTTGAGCTTTAAATTTTTCACAAAAGCCATTAATTTCAACCAGAAATAGCAAACTGCTTTTGCCATTTTGGCACATAATATAATGAAGAGCCAAATCCTATTCCCAGAGAAATCAGTGAAGGTCAGAAATAGTAAATCTAAGCTTGGGTGGTTTAGGGGGCCATGATGCCATCATTATTATGACTTTTTTTCTTGCAACTTTCCCCCCTCTTTTTCTTTTTTTTTCTTCTTTTCTTTTTCTTCTTTCCCTTTCCCTTTCCCATTTTTCTTTTATTTTTAACTTTCTTTTTTTTTTTTTTCCCCCCCCTTTCACTAGAGAATCCCGAAATTGAGGTCACAATTCTGGTATCCACCAGTTAAAATGTTTCTGCATGAGCTTAGTGAGAAAATATTTTGAAGAAATCAAGGTCACTGTTGACAACAGGTGCTTCTTATTCCAAATTTATACAGATACAAGAATGTTCAGAGTTAAACAAGACAGAGTTAAAAGGAAAAAAAGTCTGAAATGGCTTTCTGTCTCTCGCCTAAGGGTATTAACTAGGATCTGAAAGGGATTTAGGAGGAAACTTTCTTTTATGGTAGGTTAACCCATAATTGCCTATTGCAAGGTATTTTACACGTTGCTTGGAAGCATTTGACATCGGCCAATGTAGATGACTGAGGACTGGACTGGAAAGATTGGTATTTCTGTTGATACTTCTCCTGGACTATGAAAGATTATAAAATATTATCTAATATATTGAATATTGTTTTCCAATTGAACTTAGCAATTATATGCACATAAAAAAGAAAAGAGTTACTTTTTAGGAGAGTGGAAAAAATAGAGAAATAGTGCTATTGGTATTATTAGGTAAAACAAACAAACAAAAATCAATAATATGACAAACAATAATTTAGGAATACCATCCAGCATTGCTGTACAGCTAGCAGTAATCTGTTAAAATTCCTTGGAACAATCTTAATTGGCACAAAGTCCAGAATGGATGGTAATTACTAGTGCATATATAATTGACATCAGAAGTTCTAATAAATTGTTTTCCTTCTGAAATTTACTACAACTGTGAAAAAAACCCCAAACATTCCAGCATAAACCTACATAAGTTTCCAAATTTATTCCACATTTTTCAACTTCTAGGGTGATCCATACTTAATGCTTTTATCACCTTTCTCTCTTTACTATGCAGTCTAACACAGACACATTTTATTTACCTTCACTATCTTGATGAGAGTCTTCAGCTGGTAGATGTGAAGCTGAAGGTCTAATCTATCAGCCAACCACATGCATATGACTTTCATGGAGCTGCTATACCATTGCTGAAAGAAGGATAAAAAAATCCAAAACAAAACAAACAACCCACCAAACAACCCTGCAGCATTCATTTAACAGATTTGGTAATGAGAGGTAATGAAACACTTTGAAATGATCACAGATCAGCACTTTAAGTCAACAATGATATAATTTCCTGTTAAGAGAATTGCATGTCAGTAGGAAATCAAATAACTTGACCTAGACTGTTCTTTACATGAATTAGCAACTGCCATTTTTATCTTTCAGTTACAGCATTTTCAAGCAACATAGCATGATGCACTTTGCTATCTGTCAGTAAGAAAAGGTATTAAATACACAATTAAACGAGAGAATTGCCAGCTAAAACAGCAAGGGAAAAAACAGGTAAGGTATCTCGAGAGAAATTTTTCAATACCTAGATTTTCCAATCTAAACAGGAAACAGCATCAAACATAGAATATGGAATTTGTCTTGTTTTATTCTTTTAAATCAGTTCTTTATTAAGTAAAACAAATCAGAAATCAATGGAAACTGCATTTAAATATCAAAAGACCACCCCACCCTGCATATAATAACCATGTTAAGATTTTGTTTTACATTAATTACTAATTATAATTACAGCCTACCTTATTTCCTTTTTATGTCTTAGGCATAGGTATGTTTTCACTCAAAGATTCACAAATGGATGGGGTAAGAATAAGCTCTCTGATGTTGGTGCCTGTCTTACTGTAAAAAAATGCTTGGATCCAAATAGCTACTATAATAGTTCTTTCACATTAACTGGATTATAAGAGATTTTACTTAACATAGTTGTAGCAGTTTTCCTCCCCTTCCTGTAAAATACCAACCAGATGTCATTTAGTGAAATTGTAAAAAGGAAAGGATTTTTTTTTTTTTTTTTTCATTTTAGCAGTAAGAGATTAAAAGAGTTTGTGTTGCAGCTCTGTTTCTAGTCTCTTTCCCCACAGGGAAGAGGCTTAAATTCTTTTCTAATGTAATTTCCTGTGTCTTTACAAAATACACAGATATGCGAAGAGGGGAAACACTGAGTATATTTTAAAATGAAGCATTCTAGGCAAGGTATACATTGTCAAGTAATTCAAAGGAAGGCTCTAACATGCCTCTTTAGCCACCTCTACACTAACAAATAAAATAAAATATGTATTGAAAAAATGAAGACAAATCACTGGTTACTGGATGTAACAAAAACCAGAAATTCCCTCATTGAAATATAAGATCTCTGGAAAAAGCTTTAAAGTCATACAGTAAATATATGTAAATACTTTTTCTTACAGGAAACAATCTCATCTAATTGGAACTACCAGTTTTAAGATAAATTTGAAATAAGATTTTCATATAATAATGGCTTTCATTTATTTTGTTTAAAGTGTTAAAATGTATTTTCATTATAAATCATTGGAAATTAGTGATTTTTAAATTTTGTAGTTTCTTCTATTAATTTACTATTTTACAGAAGTGAACAAACACACTACATGAAATGCAGATAACTGCACATTTCATAAAAGTAGTTTGATTTATTCAATAAAATGTGGGACTGACCTGGGATCCATAAAATGCTGTATTTTTATCACTGAATGACATTCTTATACTATTTACATTTCACCCCAAACATGCATACTGGTTTTGATTTCCTTTACAAGTACCTGTAAAATATTTTTAGTGTGACCGAATTGTTACTAAGTGGCAGCTGTAAAATATACGACAGGTGTTGTATGTATACAGATGTCTAGAAAATAAAAAACAGTTGAATTTATTATCTTGAGGAACTCTAGTGATCTAATAAACATAAAAATTCATTTGCTGAGCATTCTGCCCAGAATATCTACTGTTATTTGCAATAAGATGAGAAAAAATATTGTATTATCACTCAGACTCTACTGTTGTTAATCTTTAACATAATCATGGCAGAGAGAATGATTTTAGTAGTGGAATTTTTTCAAACCAGATATTCTACCACAAAAAAACCCAACACTCCAATAACACATCCACAATGTATTTGGTTTATATCAAGCAGAAAGCAGAAGGGGCTCAAACTTGCTCACACAAACAAACTACAGGCAAAATTCTGTGATCTTTTTCCCATACAACACTACTTAATGGTGCTAGGTCACTCAGATAGACCCAGTCACAGTTTTCTGGCAAAGTATGTATTTTAAAGTCCAGCCAGATAACTTAATTAAGATGGACACAGTAAAAATTAGACTCTTCAAACGTATCTGTGATATGATTACATGGACTGAAAACAAAGCTAAGAAATTGGAGGGAATTAATTTTGCTACTCAAACTTGTGAATGAAAACAATATAACATGTTTTCCTGACTAGTTTTGGTAGGTTAAACTTTCAGTAGAAATGTTTAATTTGGTGATTGTGAAATGATACTATGGTACTTGCTCCTCTGTCAACATACCTTGTTCAGAAAAAATATGACTGCTATTAGCTTAGAAAAAAAAGTATTCTTTTTTTGAATTGTCACAGTATTTTAAATCAAAATCACATCCAGCATTTTAGAGTCCTCCTAGAGGTACATGCAGATAGGATTCCTGTTCACTATTGGCCTTATACCCACTAGTTTTGAGCACTTAAGTGTAGGCTGAAGCTGCATAAACATAAATCTGCTGGACTTCATAAAAAGAAAAGTAACTGTTTTCCTACCGCTTCTTTTGCAGCCTGTTAAAATGCGCAGCACTGCAAATGCCTCTCAGAGGTTGAATTCAAGGCCACACATCTGACAACCACTAGCATGTTACAGAGGCAGGGATACATCTGCTGTGACTTAGGGGAATCTATTGCAAACTCAAAAGCTTCAGCGATTAGATAATGGTCCTGAGATGACACAGTTTTTAAGTAATAGTAATATAATAATAAAAAGAAATAATCTAACTGGTTTTAAGAAAAAGTCACTTTCCCGCTAGTAACAATAGCACTGAAAGGATAACGCGACTCTTGCACATGTCAATTATATGGTATTACTGCCATATTCTTTGCTGCTGTCTATACAAGAATAAAGCAGTAAGTGTTTATTATATATATATTTTTTCACATCAACACAAAACCACAGCCAACCACTTTAACAAAAATATGTTTGCCTCCCTGCTCCCCCCCACCCCCACCCCCCCTTCTTATTCATAGCTCATCTGGCTCCTGTAAGGGCATGCATTACTCACTTCATTTTCCTGAGCTACCTCTTTTAAAGCAAAAAAATAAGAGAAAAGGAAAGGCTAGGCTTGACTCTGTAAGACCCCTGTATTTATTCACACTTATTGTGCATGACTGTAGACTGGTAAATCATATTAGCAGCCCGTCTCCCTATCAAGCTGCTACTTGCTTTCCAGCCCTGGGAAGGTTCAACAAATCAACAGGAGCACGGAAAACAGAACATCAGTCTAATCTAGTGTTTAAGGTGAAGTTTTCAAACCCAATCTAAGAAGATCTTTAGAGCAAGCAACAAGCTGAAGGGCTCAGAAGGTGGTATTGACAATGAAAGAGTGTTGAAATATTGAGAAGCGCAGCACTTGTGCATTTTTAATAACAAGAGGGTCAACAAGGACACAGCTCCCTCAGTGCCAATAGTTGCCACACCAGGGCTATAAACGCTCTCAGTTCATCAGATTTCTTAAACAGTTCATCAGCTTTCTTAAACACCCTAAACCCCCTCAGCGGACCTTTAGTCTTAAATTAACAAACCAAAGCAATGAAAGAGGGTGCAGCGTGAATGGCCAGCATTGATCCCCAACGGGGCTCGGCGAGGCTACAGGCACTGAAAAACTCGCTCCATTGTCAGGAGGAATTGACAAACCTCCTCGCCTAAATAGTCCAGCTGAGGAGGGCTGGAGGCACGCAGCTGTAAAGGGCTCCCCTCGCCCCACTCCCAGCGCTCACAATGCACCAGGCATGAGCTCTTTGTCAGGCCCAGACTCTGCAATTTTCTAACAAGGATTAAAGTTGTTTCTCGGCAGGACCAGTGAAAAGCGATTTAGCAACATACCGTGCTTTCTTCGGGCAAGTTAAAGAGAAGTAGTTAAGGAATTTCATTATTCTGCTGACCGGTTGAAATACAAAACAAATATATTAAATATTCACCATCTTTCTGGGTGCCTGAGCTATAACATTTGCAGAACGGTTCAATTAAATATAACACTTATCGCCTGAAAGCAAGCACTTCAGATTTATTTTTGAAGTTTTTTAAAAAGGTGCAGCTGTTTGCCACCTGGAAGGAGGCTCAATACATATTATTACACAATGCTTTAGGCTTTCTAGGGCTGGTATCCCTAACGCCTGAGACACAAGACCCCGTCGAGTTTCTGTATCTTGCCCGTTCTTGATAAATAGGCACTGTCAAAATGCTTTCTCTCCTGAATATGGCAGAGGGAACAGCTTTTCTAGGAGCTGCATTCTAGCTTCCTACGGAAGCCTTTATCGCACTATTGATCAGGAATTGAGTCACTCAGAGGACAACAAGAGGTTTTTACTTCCTCCAGCTTTACTTTTCCTATCAGGAGCAATAACAAAAAGTGTTCTCACTAATGAGACTGTTCATCAAAGGCAGCATAAGCTAAAATGCATAAGAGAAATACCATGCCCACGTTAAATATTAAGTGCTAAAAGGACTAGTTTTTGTTCAAAGGCAATGCTATTATATTGTTTCAAGATTTTGATAGCTAGCATTAGTGATACGCTGAGGAACTTTTAGAACATTAAAAAAAAAAAAAAGGTTAAATGATTAAAGAATAAACAGGTTATTCTTTAAAAATGCAAACAACAAAACTTAGAAGAGAGTTACGGTTTTGTTTCATAACTGTTTTCCCTCTGTAAATTATGAATAATCACACTGACATACTTTGTTGAAAGTTAATGACAATGAGGGAACCAAGTGTTAATTGTAGTGTCTTTGAAAATACTCTGAGGTTTAAAAGTTACAGCTGTATTTTCATGTTTAGGTGTAGGCCATCACCCACCTAACTGAAGATTTCTGATCTGAGCAGAGGCGTTCATTGACTCTTCTGAAGGCTGGAAAGCCTTGGTAACTCCTAAAAAACCCAAACAACCTGGGGAAGGATTTATCAAGCTGTGGGCCACCACAATACATGAGATCATGTGCCTCTTGTAAACACACTTAGGAACACGAAAGTAAGAAATAAAATCAGAAGAAGTAATTAACATTCAAAATATCTTTGTATAAGTATTTAGTTGCAAACCTAAAAGCAACAACAAAGTAACCTTGCATAAGATGTTTATGTTTTTCCCTCAGGTTTAGGCAGCTCTTTGATTAAGAAAGACTGAGAAACCTTTGAAGGTTGAGGCAACGGTAGGTAGACACAGAGAAAAATAAAATAATTTATCAGTATTTACAGATTTTTGTTTGTAATCTTTTCCTACCCTATCAATTCTGATTCCTGATACAGGTGATTTATGAACTGGTCAAAATATCCTTTTCTTCTCTTGGAGGGAGACCAGAACTTTTTTACTAGTGACATAATGCCCTCCCACCACTTCCTGCTGTATCTTCACTCTCCTGGGAGGAATAAATTATGTCCCCAGTGACTTCTTTTCTAGATTGCACTCATCATAGACGTGGACTAATTTGTGAGGCACTTTCAGTTGCATTTCCAATGAGGATAACTGTGTCAGTGACCAGGAAAATGAAGGAACAGAAGGTGGGGAAATCTCAGAGAAGAGAAAGCTCATGCAAGAGCTTTCCCATCCTACTGTCACCTTCATGTAGCTTCATGGTGACAGCCACTGCCCTTCTGCGACAGGTCATCCAACCCCACAAGAATGTGGTTTCTCATTATACATACCGTCATAGTGCCACAACATAAAATTTTGAGCTAGGTTTGACTCTGATAACTCAAGTTTACGGTGATATCCCTGAAAAAGATACAGAATTTTGCCTTTGCTGGAAGACCATACAAAGGTGGTGTTTTCTTTGTGTGTGTGTCTCAATGTTATTGTTCTGAATTATCAGAGAATTTTATGCTATTGAGGTATACTTCCGTGTGAAACACAGTAAGATTTTGTTGGCAGAAGTGGTCATTTAGCTGGCCTCTGACTGTAGAAATAAAAATGATGTCACCTCTAGATAAAATTTTTAAGTACACTTGTAGCCTGGATATTCTTACAGTTACCCTACTTCTTTGGACTATGTGTTTTTTGGCAAGATAATAATCCTTCTGTTTACAATATCAAAGAAGTTTACATTATTTCTCTGCAAAAACCCTCCAAACAAACAATAAAACACCCTCCATCTTTTGATTCAAAACACTGTTATGACCAGGGGAGAAAAAAAAAAAAAAAGTGGCATAAATTTAATAGCAAAATAATATAGAGGGAAACAACTGTTCCGAGAGTTGCAATTGTATCTCCACTTCATGCACACTGATGAAGCTCTATTTAGGTACATGTTCACTTCCTGAATATTTAGTATATCAGGACACATTACTTTTATTATTATTTACAACATATAAAATACAATCAATACAAATATAAAACTAAAAGGCTGTTTTAACACACTTTAGCTTTCATCCAATAGTAGTATACATCCATACTACACAGAAATAAGATTGGAAACTTTAGGGGATTAATTTTGCATTTTCTTCAAAGTTCATGAAGTTCAAGGAGAATAATATTGGTTTTGGGGGTCACTATGATGCCCTTATTTTTATTACTTTTTTTTTTTTTTTTTTCTTCTCTAGGAGTTTTCATTTAAAAAACTGATAGAAATGAAGATTAAAGTAAGCAGAGGCAAAAATCCACGGAGTTAGCCTTGTTGAAACCATGGCGTTTGCATGTAGTACAAACAAATTAAGCCTTTCCCCTCCACTGAAAATCAGATGTTTAAAAGCCCTTCATCTGGAAAATGCAAGTGATTAAATCAATATTAAGTGTAATATGAAAAACAAATATCTCTCTCTGCTCACCATTTTGCTTCAATTCCCTCCCAGATTTTCATTCCAGGACCTGTCCAAAAGTCCCAACTCATTTCTGCTGTAATACTCCCAAGGCCTGTATTCCCTCATGTGCTCCTACTTCACACAGAGCTCCTGACATACCACATCCCTCTTCCACCTCACCAGTGTCTTACCTTTCTAATGCTCGACACCACAATCAAGGCATCTTCTTGGAAATCTCTAAATTGTTAGCCAGATTCTCTGTTTTGCTTTATTCTCTAAATCTGAAATGCTAAACCAAGTTTTGAACTTTGGCTTGGGAATGTGCAAAAACTTTCACAGCCTAAATTATAGCTACATGTAGCAGGAAAGGAAAAATAAGAAAGAACCACATACTGACACTCATACTTGTGATAAAGGGATCAGGACCCATTTTCTCTAGCTTGGTCATTTCAAATCACAAATTTTGGGTATGAACCACATCTTTCTTTTTCTTTTCTTTTTCTCTCCTCCCTGCTCCCTCTGTTGTTTTTTTTTTTAAATCTTTTATGCATATGTGATTGTAGTAGATTTGCTAACTTGCCTCTTGCACCCTTGCTTGGCCAGGGAAGAACAGTTTTCTTTCTTCCAGTGGGACTCTTCCTTTTGTCTCTTTCTGCCTTTTTTGTGCCATTACTCCAACAAACCTCTCGGGGAGCTCAAAAAACATTTTGTTTTTCTTAAGAATGACTAATTGATGAAACACTTTAGCCTCTACCCAGTCTCTTCCCTGCCTACTTGAATGAAGGATTCCCACTGTCATTCCCAAAGCAATTGTGAGGAAAGGGAAAGGAGCTTAGCAGAGAGAGGAACCCGAACTCTGACAGAAAGACCCTGTTCAGCAGGACTCATGACAACAAACAAGCAAACAGTATCTGGATGAGGTATTTTGGTGATACCAGGAAAGAAATTAGGCAGGCTAGTTTTCAGAAATCAGTAATGAGAAGAAAAGAGAGAATGGGGCTCACTTAAAAGCATACTAAGCGCCTCTGAAACTTCTAGGCAAAAAGGATATTGTTCTGAAATAATGAACATCTAGCATATAAAAATCTTATGTTTTAGGAGGAAAGTAAATTTTTTATATTTTAGGCTTAAAATTACAAGCTGGCCAGTTGCTATAGAACTGCTGCCAAATCACAAATAAATATACACTTTCAATACAAAATATGCAGTGCTCATCTCTCCCTGCACTGTATATTGGTTGCTAAAGAGCAATTTACAATATTTATGCTACTTTATAACATTTGTGACCTTTGTTTTTTTCTGTCTTCTTCACATATGGTAGATGCACTTACAAACTGGAAGTCTGTAAAATTAGACATGTATAACTTCCTTCTGTATCTGGACATATGTAATGTTGCTGTTCTGCTTTTAAACACTTGGTACTAACATAATGCTCATGACTGCGAGAGACTAACGGCACAAACAGTTTCCCTACTCCACTCTGGATATGCAGTGCATGTGTGCACAGTATTTCTATAGGTTATGCCGGTGCTAAAACTCTCTGGAGCAAACACTGTCACTCTTGCTACACCGCATGTTGTGTTGCAGTTTGGGTGTATCTGCAAACATCCTCCAAGGCACGGAATGGGGAACATCACTTGGGTGACCTTGGAATGAAAGCCAGCTTGGGTCCTCAAAATGACCAAGATGTCACTCGTTATAACACTAGCTCGCTATCAGGCTCCAGTTTTACAAATCCTATGAACATGCTTAGCTGCACAAATGCTAAGCAGTCTTCCTAAGTGCACACATAATATTAGTAAGGTTAAAGGTCCAGGTACACTCTGCCTATAAGGTATTTAACTGAGACACCTACCTCTCCTTTTGCCCAGTCATCCAAGACTCCCTGGGGAGTCCTTGGAGTGAGGCATTGGCAAAGGGACCACAGGAAGAGAGCTCCTGTGAGCCGCACCTCTCCCTTGAGGTGAGTATATTCTTAATCTCTGTACCATGTACCAAAAGTGAGGTGGATCAAAATTGGTCCAAAGTCTGTGTTGTAGCTTTAACACTCAAGTTAGTAGTTCTTGTCCTAGAGTCTTCTATTTAGATTCCCTGCTCCATGTGGAATGAGGCTAAGTACATATTTTAGAGTTTTTAAAACACCCCAGGTTCCTCTGGATGAACATTTACAGGCAGCTCATTTATTTCCACCTCAGCAATCTTGACTCATCATCTGTTTACTCTCCATGTTATTGTAGTGACATGTGACAGGGCTGGATGCAGCTGTGAAGTTCATAGGGAGTTGCACAGTGGTGGAGCCACTCCTCTCCTACATTGCATTGATTGGGCATCACACTGAGCAGCACTAATGTGGAGCAGAGTTCCAGCCTCTTTTCTCCCTCTTGCTTCTCTCCTCCCCTCACCTCTTTGGAGATAGAAGCCTTGGATTGGGCAGGTGCTCCTTTCCATCTCCGACCTTATTGCCCGTCCACAGTCTTTCAGCTATGCAGATTTTACAGCTGCTTTGCCTTATTTTTTATTTATTTTTTCATTTTGGAACTGATTTTTCATTTCATTATTTGTACTATGTTTTTTGCACACTGTAAACACTTTTAGTATGGTATAATACAAAGGACAGTCAATGCAGTGTAAATGAAGAAAATATATGCTGAAACACTTGAAACTATTTAAAGGAAATCATCTCTATATAGGTCAACACTTTTGCACATTGATCTGAACTGAATCTTTAGTGCTGATTTCAAACAGGTTAAGAAGCTCCTTTCACTGATGAATCACTGACTTAGAGCACTCTGCAGCATCCTCACCTGGTACTATTTTGATTTACAATATAGCAATTTCTTTCTGTTACTCCAGACTCATTGTAGTAAAACTAGACTATTCTTATGCTTTCTGGCACTATCTTTCCTGTAATATGATCAACAATGTGGCTGTGTGTTTATTTGTGAAAACTTTCACAGAGTTTTACTTGATTTTCCTTTTTTAAACTTAGCTTGACCCAAATGAAATACAAGTATAAATATCAAACCTGCAAGTACGGTTTGAGAAGCCACAAGGTTCTCCTGCTGTTTATATGTGTGTGAATTACAGTACATCAAGAAATCAATATTCCCTAGATGGTGCTTGTGCCTGGCACTTCATGGTGAACAAACATTAGATAAGACAATATAAATGGTACAATCCTTATTGATTTCTCTTGACTGTGTAGAATGTGAAAGCTGCAGCCACAGTTAACACTTACTGACAGACTCATCTAAAGTTTCAGTGCTATTTTATATTTTTTATAGTTGTCCATGCTCAATTGATTCCATTAAGTTGCTAGACACATTTCAAGCCATCTAGATAAGAAAAAAAAAATGCAGTGCCTGGAATGAGATGCTGCTACTTTGTGCCTAGCAGGATAAAAAGGTTAAAGGACTAAATTGTGCCTGGATGTTGGAAGGAGTTCTCTTTTATTTGATAGAATTGTTATTGTTTTTAGTGAATGGACACTGTGAGTGATGGATAGACACATTTAACTAAGTTAAATAAATGAACGAACACTATAGACCAGAAATGTCTACAGGGAAACTGTACTGGAAGCTCCCAGTGTTATAGCCCCTTCCCAAACAAACAAGCAAGAAATCCTTGTAGTTCCATCCCTGCTTGATAAAATTCCCGCAAAAAAAAAATCAGATGGGTTTTAAAATCTTGAGTTTGGGATTTTTTTTTCCCTGTTTCCCCCCTCCTCTTTTGAGTCATAATGTACAATTTAAATTATCTGATTTTTTTTTATTTTTTCTTTTAGCAATTTCTACTTGTTTGGGGTTTTTTCTCCCCCAAAAGTGAGCTTCTCATACATGTCAGGGAAATTAGGGGATAGGACAGAATAAGAAATTTTGACATATCAGGATATAAAATTTAGTGCCCTGAAAAATGATTATCTATTTCCCTTTTATACTCAGAAAGTTCTTTTAGCAAGATAACAAAATACCTATTTCATACTTTCCTACTCCCTTGCTGGGAAGATTTAAATAATATGATTGAATTAGTGTGAAAAAAGTGTCATGAATACTAAATGCAGACTAGACTATGGGATACATAATGTCTTGAGAAAATCCTTTTTGTATCCTTTCGGGCTGTTTTAAGCCTAACAAGATGTAAAGTCAGAAATTTAAAATGGCAGAAAAAATGAAGACATTGGAAAATGTATCATATCAAAACCATACCAAACCCAGACACTGTGTTATGGTTTCCTCTAGAGAAAACACTCTCAGCTACAGGGTAAAACACCTTACAAAGTGCTGAATATTCTGATCCTTTAGCAGCAAACCCTGAAGCACATGATTTTCTTAAGTGTGTTGTGGTCCTATTGGTTTCAACAGTAATGAGCTTTGCTGGATTCATAGCAGCATAATCAGAACCCTCCAAGAGTGGGCACTGATTTTCTCAGCATATTCAAGAAAAACAACAACAAAAAACCAAACCAAACCAAAACCAAACCAAAACAAAAACAAAAAAGAAAACTTACATACTATATGAAATCAGATGGAGGTTACATTTTTCAGCTTTCAAATGAACTGTTGTTTTCTAATAGAGATTTCTATCTCCAAAACCGAGATGAATCTACTTGAAAACATCAGGAATAATTTAGTGAACTTTTGAAAAGACTTTGAAGAGTAAATCTGTGAGATGTTTCCATCTTGCAGAAGAGTTTCATATATTTGAGCATGTTAATATAACTCACTTTTTCAGTCTACATTTGGTGACACTGCCTACAGTCTTCTTTAACATTCTTTCTTTTACCAAAAAAGACATGACAAACTGTTTTAAAATTACAAGAATGTCTTTAGATCAAGAGAAAACTGCAGAGTGGTTCTCATATCAAGAGCCTTCTATTTTCCCTATAAAATATTAGACATAATTAAAGGTGAGTTAAGACTTTGGTGCAAATCTAAAGAGCATCGGCAAATCTGAGCACTGCTCAGCTTTTCAATTGCTTTTCTACTTCTCAGTTCTTTTAAATGGTTTTCTATGGCAGGAACATTTTTCTTAATTAGTCACAGCTAATTAGTGTTCTGGCATAGACAAGTAATCAGAAATGTCAGAGCTGCAAGGCTACATCTCCCTAATCCTTTGATAATAATTTAGCCTCCTGGGAGGGCCTCAAGCTGCGGTAAGTAGTGGCTGACAATAAGGCAAAATTAGGTGGGCAGCAGACCATTAGGATAGAAAAATAAAAAGCACTACCAAATCCTGCTGAGCACCATCAGGCAACTAACTACACTGCCAGATGAGGTGCCTGTTTAAGCCTGTGTTGTTAATTAGCTGATTCTACCAGACCTGCCACATATGTCCAGGTGCATCACGCAAAGATGTGTATTTCTGGGTTTGTGCCAAAGGACAATTTTGCACTGTGATCAAATTTCAAGAATCTGAGAAAGAAGCCCACATATTTCTTGAAGATTATTCTGAGTTATCAAAGAAATAAGAAGATCAACAAGCTACAATCCATTTTTGTTGAGTCTCTGTTAAGTAATTATGCATGGTCCTCTCATGTTTCCCAGAGGTTAATACAAACACAGCTTTTGATTCAAATGTGGCCTTTAACCAGTCCTACATAGTCTGAACTTGCTGAAGTTGCCTTGGCATATAATCTAGATCAAAAAGGAGATCTTCTGTCAAATCACATACTTGCAAACAATGAAAATGAAAAATGAAAGTGAAGATTACTTATTAAAATTAACGTGACAGGAAGCAATTTGAGAATGAAGGAAAAAAAATCACAATTGAAGTTTTCTAGAAAAACATTGTTGAATACTAAATACTACAGTAATTGTGCTTTTGAGGTAGACAGGGACAACATAGGAAGTTGGTACTACAGAAAATTCACATTTAAAATAAGTGTTCCTCTTAGCTGTGTAACACCAATTGAAGATTAACTCACTTGCCAGGGAGAATCATTTGCACATTTTAAACACATTTCTTGTAAAAGGTCAGAAAACTTAAAGAAATGATGCAATTGAATAAAGCAATTGCTAAAAATGTACTTGCAGATATGATGGCAAACAGAAATGAATCAGATGTGTACTTCATAACTCCATTTAAGCATAGAATGAAGTACATGACATAATAATCTTGGAAGAATAATTACTATCTCAAATAATCTCAAGTACATCATTGAACTTAAATTGTCCATCTCTGCTACTAATGGAAAAGGAAAATAATGGTTGTGATATGGGAACGCAACCAGCATTTAATTCACATTCCACACAAAACACAAGCACTTTTTTTTCTCAAAAAAGAATATCACATTACATCTGAACTTTTGAAATACAAAAGCCAAAAGAAACTATGTATATCTGGAGTGTTTAAGCATTTATACTACTCATAAACACATTCAGTCTTTCTGCACTCCAAAGAAAGTTGTATGAGTTCCCTGTCATTATCATCTCTTATACTGCTTGGTGAATTGTTATCCTGCATGAGGCCACAACCTCAAGGACATTCTCCTACATGAGAAGTCCCTGTGAAGTTAGCAGAACTACTCAGTCATACCACACCTGTTTAACACTCAGAAGAGATGGGTGATCAGGGACAAAGTCAACATCTGCTAACAGGTGTCATATCTTCTACAAGATAACAAAGGGACCTTCTTGCTAATGCTGACCTTTCCAGGATGCACATTCTGATCATTTTATATGTTTATGGTACAGTTATGTACAGGTTTCCCATAAATTAAAGCCTAAAAAAAAATGGAAAACCTTTAAGCTTCATCAATGGCTAAACACTGATATGTTAAAACTCTTCTCTTAAACCATTCTTTATTTATCAAAGCAACAATAAATTATTGCATAAAGATTTCATTGCATATATAGTCTTAATAAAATTAGAATCATACATATGTTTATACTGTAAGTTTTTTCACAACAGACCCAACAAAAATATAACCTATAAGATAATACTCTTAAAGGCAAATGAACCAAGAAGGGTTTCGAAGGGAAAATGTTTGAAACAAATTTTTTCCGTGGGCAGACAAGAATATCCATACTTCACGTGCAATTAACAGGTACAAGAAAGTGAGAATCTACCCAAGTAGCAGTTCGGAACTGCAGAATGTAAGTATTGTATCGATGTCTTAAGCAGTGCTTTATCGAAAAAGACTTTTTTTTTTTTTTTAAGCTAGTTTGTTAAAAAAAAGATTTGTTTTAAAGGAAACAGTTTTTAATTTGTAAGTGAAATGAAATTTACAGTGCTTAGGAGTACAAGACTTATTAGTTCAACCTTAAAAATTCAGGTCAAAATATTAATCAAAGTCTATTCAGTGATGATAACCTTGCATGTTTATGGACACAATACTGAATTTATTAAGGTTAATGGCAAAACTCCTATTGATTGTGATAGTATAGAACTGGATCCCATGGGAATTTCATAGTTGGATATTTTTACATCTGTTAATTTTCTGTTCAGATACGCAGCACTGTTCTTTGATAGGCTGCACAAATGTTCTTGTATCATCCATCAAGCAGATTATCTTTATGAGTACCCTTAATAATAATTAGTAATATTTTAGAGTTACTCTAGATTTGTGTAATTCCATTCCAAATACTTCATTTTCCCATTCACCAACTGCTACTTTTACAGCCTTTTCTGAAAATAGTATTTTTCAAACACTGGTTAAAAACAAAAAACCAAAAAGTACAGCTTTGTTTCTAAAATATTTTACTAAACATTATTCTAAAAAATGAGTTCTTGCTTTAAGTGATTAAACTTTAAAAAAGTTTCCATGGGTGATGTTTTTAATTGTAATCATTAAACAAATGCTGTAGTGCCTGTCTTCATGATTTAATTGTTATGCATTGAATCTACCTGAGTCGCTGCAGCATTCATGGTAGAAACATTTACTTTATTTGACCTTATTAGAGAAATTTGTCCCACTGTAACTTCACGTCTTAGTTTACTTAGTGGAGTATGGGACTGGAAGGCATCACATAGATCATTCAGTGAATTAAGCCTTCCAGAATCGTGAACATAGAGCAGACATTTAACCCAGAGCTACTGTGGACCATCCACATGTAAAGTGCACTACAAAACCTTTCTAGTGCTCTTTAAGATCTGTGGTGTTAGAAACTAACAAGCAAACAAACAAAAAAGCCAACCCACAACTACGAACTGCTAAAGCATGACTGTAGGAGATAAATGTCCTGAGTTCCTGGGTCAAGAAGGAATTTGATAGGTAAAATTCCAAGCTATCTTAGGAAGAAGACCATGTGCCAGACTGCAAAGGAAGACAAAAAGTCATGTGTCTCTGACAAAAGTGGCCAAGCAAAAACTCTGACTCCAAATCTTGACTGATTTTGAGTATAAGAGGATGGTGCACTGACCTGGGAAAGACTGGTGCTACCAGGAGCACCGTATTTTTCTGTGTGCTGTCTATATTTCTGGAGGAGATAAGAATGAAATGTACCTGGAAGCCAAGTTTTTCAGAGGAAAGGAAGGGAAAAAATAACAACCTTGATTCTGCTGCATAATCAGCAGAGGTATTGAAGCACAGGACTTAAACAGTTTAAGAATGGTGCAGAAAAAAACTAGCAGTCCAATCTTCTTTCAAATTTCCCTGAAGATTTGAGCCTCTCTCATATGTAAGGATTCATATCACAAGCTTAAATTCCATTCTTCTGATTTTCACATTTTGTACAGAATGCCAGTGCTTTTCCAGGCTTATGAAGCACCACCATAAAATAATGTGCATTTTTTGTCTTCTTGCTAGTCTGAGACTTTTCAATTAGATAGAAATTTTTTCAACTTCCAGCCTTAACATATTGTGACCCATTGGCAGACATTTGTACTTGCATCAATACTATTAATAAACCTAAATTATCTTTTGTTATGTACGTTACTTCATATGATGGACATCCCATTCTCTTGGTCACTGTAATAGCTATTAATATATAGCAGCCCTGAATCAAGTCAATGAAATCTGTGCATAAATAGTTTGAAATGATACACTTTTGGGGGTTAAACCAGTGTCTGTTGAACTTGTTTATATTTACAGCTAACACGTCTAGCACACAGAACAGTCTGTTTTTCTTGTTACTTTGGATTAGGTGTTTCCCTGGCTGAAGAACAGACATGCACTTTTCCCATTTTGCTTGGCTGATGATTTATCTGATAAAAATATAATGTATTTTAAGAGGAAATCAACAATGATCTACAACTGTAACTAGTCAAATGGCTTGAATTATATTACATAGAAATGTGAATATATTTTTTTCTTTCTATTGAAATGTAACAATAGAATTGACTTTATAAACAGTACCTAGGTTTTGTTATTCACTAATTAAAAAAAAAACCAACCCTTCCAAAAATCATGGCCAAAGTCTTCCTCAATCATGCTGTTTGAAATCTGAATTAATCTCAGGAAAGCTGAGTTACCAGAGTGAGCTGCCTTTGTTTTAAATTTCTGCATGCTATGAGCTTACATATGCATTTAATGCATTTATCTGACTCTGCCCAATTGGTTTTATTTCCTAGTGTGATGTTATGTAGAAATGTGTTATCATCATATATAAAGAAAAATAAAGGTACAAATAGATATTTGATACACAGAATACTTATCATGTACATCTTTTTTCATTCCTTACAGCTACAAGCATTGGCCATGACAGCATGCAATGCATACTACTGAGTAAAAGGGGATAAGAATGGTTTTGCGTCTCAAAGGCAAGTGCTATGTCATGACTTGTATCTATACAGGAGATGTTTTCTTGTGCTGAAAAGCTTGATTGCTGAAATTAAACTTGGAAGAGGTCCTTGACCCGTGCTAACTCAATTGTACTGAGGCCCTGTCCTTGGGTTAGTGCTAGTTGGCCTAAACCAAAATCACAACAGGAACCATGCTGATGACTTAATGGTATGGATGATCACTTGCTAGTTCTCAGGCCTGTGCCCAGGCCCTGACCAGTTTACTGCTATGGTCATAGCCTAAGGCTTGGTCAAATCTTACTACATCAACAAAGTCAATGGGGTCTCTGCAGTGAGAGTGAGACTTGGCCTTAGGCACATAAATTTATTAACATTCAGAAAATTACAACATAAGCAAAAATAACCCCAAAGAAAAAAAAAAAAAGAAACTTGAAAATGAAACATATGCTTGCAGATTCAGTGCATAAGCAAACTGAAGCACAAGTTGCTAATATGGTTTTAGTACTTTGTGAAGGTGCCAGCTGGATGGATGATAATTTTACTACCCCTGCAGGGCATCAAAGCTTTTATAAAATCATTCTTTTCACACATATTAGCACTTAGCTTATTAAAACAGATGATACTTTTTTTTTTTTTTTTTTTTTTGTAAAGCTGCCTGGGAGTATCTGGAAATATAAAATCTGAAAGATAAGTCTCAGTTTGACCACCCAGTCTAACAAACAACAAACACTGACATGACATACCATGGCTGAGAGTCTATGTTATGGGACCTTCTGTGACTGCCACAACTGTAGTGTCAAAGTAAAGGCTGTGAATTGCTGTTATGAAAACATTTGCTGCAACTTGCATAATTAAATGAAACTGCCAGCAAAGCTTTCTAAAATACTTAGGAGATGACACACAAATAAATACATTTCAAAGTCTGTATTATGTTCCAGAATTTGTTTCGTAATAATTCGCATTGCACAGTGCCAGAGATGACTTCTTTCCCTGTTCAAATTCCTACTTAACTGTAAGTGACCAACATCATTGTTATGTAAATTGATCCAAGTTTATAAAAAAAATAAGTTTTATTTTAGACATATTTTGCATGTGTAGTGCTTTGAATTTATACAGAAGGTACAATTTCAGCTGCCTACAGCTTCTCCTTGAGACACCTCAGAAAGGGATATACTAGAACTAAATATGAATAAGCAGAAATACACCCAAGAGTGCTGCTAGTGGCCTTATAGGAAAGCCTTGTTAAGATGAAAATTTTGGTAGAGTAGGTGATCATTTTCAATAAAGAGAGGTGGAATCAGGGCAAAGGAATGAGTGGAGAGGGGCTGCGGAAGCCAGTATCAAAGTTGAGGGAAATTATTGCCATGATACAAGCTGGCTAGTAACATGTGGGCCTTGGGGATGAGGGTTACTCTGAATTTACAGGAGTGGGATTAGAAATTTGAAAATGAGTTTAACAATTCAATAAATATTCAGTCAACTTGAGAAATTATAAGTCTTAAACTAAAAATCCACAAAACAAAATTCTAAAAGTCATTCCATTAAAGTACCAGTCAAACCCACAGATGTACCTGGCATAACTGTCCTCTTTTAGTATATGAGCAGGTAGTGATATGTATGAGTTCTTTATTTAGGGAAATTAGGTCTGTAATAGAATCCACAAACCTCACCAAGCCAATTCTCTCCATCAACATATTCAAAATCAAAAGACAGAATAAAATCAGACTACTCATAGTTTCTGGGAAAATGACTAAAATAATAACCTTCTACCAATTTTATTTATGCCTTCTAGCACTTAAAAGTCTCATGCAGCAAAAGTTTAAAGAAATGCCACCCATGATAGCTGAAGATGGCAAATAGAAACCAAAAGAAAAGATGATGAACAGGGAAGAACATCTACATGGCTTGCTGAATATCACCAAAATGCAGTTTATCTCCTCTGAGGTAGTAGTGACACCAGCAAGCTTTGCAAGGGTAGTTACTTACATCAAATAACTTCTCTATGTACATTTCCTCATTGACCTTTTCTCGAAGTATATCCTGGTTTTGTCGAACAAACATAATGTAGGTGTCTGCTAGATCCATCCCTGGTTTCTGTGGAGACATAAAGTAAGGGGAGAAAGTAGTGGGAAGGGAAAGAGATAGACCACTCAACAACTGAGACTTAGAAGTAAGTTATACTTAGGCATAGTGAAAACTGAGATTATGTTATGAGTTTACACATGTATAAACTATACCCTAAACCTGCTGCGAATTTTAGGTTAGTTACCAAGATCAAAAGGGTTCACTATTAATAAAGTTGTCAGTGTTATAATTTACGGATGCTTGGAGTCATAAATCTACATTGTCGTATGTAATAGAATGAAGTCTTGACTCTGGTAATGTCAGTGGCAAACTTGGACATTTTTCCCTGTTTTGTTAATGAGGCTTCAAGGTCTGGATCCTGCCATCACATTTGGAAAATGGTTAAAAAAAGTGTTCAGTTCCTTTTTCTGTGCCTCAGACGTGTTGTGATTTGCTTCCAATGTACAGCTGAATTTTGTGCTTTAGGTTAGCTTCTACTAAGTCAAACTAAGTTCAAGCATTTCCCTGAAAGCAATGGCATAAAAAGCTTGGCATGAGAGTAGACCTGTACCCCTGTTTTCCTGAAACTGTTGCATTGGCACAGTGAGCTTTGAGGATGAGTATGGAAGGAGCAAGGGCTGAAATGTTTCCCATATTGCACCAGTCTACATTCTGTATGAATAGCAGAGTAGGCATAATTTTCATATCACACTCCCAGACATGGGACATGCTACAATATGTCACATGTATGTGATACTATGTCAGGCTAGCCACAGTGGCAGCTGAAACTGCTCTCTCCTACCCAGCTGAGACTTCTGGATCTCCATAGCCACAAAATGTTTTTCCACACTAAAGCCCCTAACAGCCTGTAACATTCCCTTTCCATGCAGTGTATGCAGAACTGGTCAGGAGTTCACCTTTCTCTAACAGGAATCAAGAATGGACATAAAGACTTTGGAAAGTCTTCTATAAATGCCTTCTGTGCGAGCAAGTTTATAAAAGTATCACTTGCTTTCAAATAATAGTTTTTAAAGTTCATGGCAAAAAAAGAAGGCCAAGTTTTATAATACTTTAAAGTAAGCCTTAGCACAAAGCTATTTATAAAGGATTCAGATTTGGCTAAAATGAACTCTGTACATAATAATTGACAGCATTAGGAAAGGAGGATGAAAGCAGCTATACCCAGTCCCTGAATTCCCAGGCATATCCCTATTCATCAGAATTAAGGAACCATAGAATACTTTGGGTTGGAAGGGACTTTTAAGAGACATTTAGCCCACCCACCCTTGGAGTGAGCAGGGACATCTTTAACTTAGATTGGGTTGCTCAGAGCCCCATTCAACTTGTCCTTGAATGTCTCCACGGATAGGGCATCTACCATCTCTCTGGGCAACTTATGCTGGTGTTTCACCACCCTCATTGGAAAAGAATTCTTCCTTCTATTTAGTCTAAATCTACTCTCTTTTAGTTTAAAATCATTAGCCCTTGTCCTGCTGCAACAGACCCTGCTAAAAAGACTGTCCCCATCTTTCTTATAGGCCCCCTTTAAATACTGAAAAGCCACAATAAAGTCTCCCCAGAGCCTTCTCTTCTCCAGGATGAATAACCCAAACTCTCTTAGTCTTTCTTCACAGGAGAGGTGTTCCAGCCTTCTGATAATTTTTGTGGCCTTCCCCTGGACCTGTTCGAACAGGTCCATGTCCTTCTTGTGCTGAAGACTCCAGAGCTGGACACAGTACTCCAGGTGAGGTCTCACCAGAGCTGAGTAGAGGAGCAGAGTCACTTCCCTCGACTTGCTGGCTTTGCTTCTTTTGATGCAGCCCAGGACACAGTTGGCTTTCTGGTCTGTGAGCACACATTGCTGGCTCATGCCCAGCTTTTCATGAAGCAGCACACCCAAGTTTTTCTCTGCAGGGTTGCTCTCAATCCCTTCATCCCCCAGCCTGTATTGACACCAAGGGATTGCCATGACACAGGTGCAAGACCTTGCACTTGGCCTTGTTGAACCCCATGAGGTCCAGGAGTAGCTCTTATTGTCTGAAAACTGCATATATACAAAGCTGTAGAAGTAAATTACTTAGCACATTTTAAAGGCCTGTATGCATAAAACTCTCACATAGTTAAAATATTTACATATAATTTTATATTAAGGCTTCCTTTCTAGTCTACAAGTGGATAACTAATTTTTCTCATTTCTTATTATCTTGTATATAATATAATTTATACAAACAGGTCTGAGCACCAAGAGGGAAGGAAAGGCACCACATGCCTAAACTAATACCCACTCAGAACCTGCCATTACAATAACAGGATGGGAGCATTCTCCCCTCAAACCTGCAGTGAATGAAACCTCCTGGATCATAAGCTTCATTTCTTTTTTTCAAAATCTACCATGGACACATATAGGAATATGATCCAAAATAAGATTTATTTTTTTTTTTTCCTTTATACACATGCACCATTGGCACTTTTATTTCTTGAAAGCAGCAGGTAAGTGTGGAATGCTGGCCTGGTTTAACACTTCTAGCGTCTCCAAAACTCACACTGAAAAACTGAAATGTCTGCTGCACATTTGGATTGGTCATTCCAGAGGTAATAAAAGCTAATTTCAAAAACTTATTACATACATACATGCTTACAGGAAACTCTTAAGAGGAAAGCATGACCATTTATATTTACATCTGAGCTACACACCGTGATCCTAAGCATAGAAATAAATATGTAAGATTTCAATAGACAAAACAGTTTTCTGCTAGAAAACATAGTTCAAGAAATCTATAGATTTCCTTTGTTAAAATGTGATAGAAATGTTTTGAAATTAAACAAATCACAAAGTGAAGGAGATTTAAAATGGAAAGCTCCGTATCTTACCTTAGCATACTAATATGTGATGGTACAAAAGAATACAAGCAGCACTGAAACTTTATGTACTTTCTAAAACCTGACAGGCAATCTATAGGAATGGGACTAGTTTTAACTTAGAGGGATAATAGGAAAATATTTTGAATTCTCCAGGGTTGGGTGAAGGAGATAATCTAACAAATGAAAGGCTGATTATAGTTTTTGAAGATATATATTCAAATGTATAAATAAATCTTCCACTGAATGGTAAAACATAATGGTTTCCTGATTCATGCAATTTTTTCTTTTACTAAGTTCAATAAAAAAATGTTCTTCTTGCAGACAACTAAAGCTAGAAAAATAACATTTCCCATCAGTGCTAACTCTCCCCTTATATTTGAGATGTTTACCTAGTCTTGAAGCTGTGACATATGGGAATTTCACACCTACTGAATATATTTTCATGTAGCTTGTAACACAGGAGTGTAATCATTAAAAGAATATACACAAGTAAGAGTAACTGCAACAGCTGGTGACATTTACCAATTAGAATTACAGTTCTTTAAAACACTTCATCCTTCTTTAATGTGTGCAGGATAATTATCTTTGAAATCGCTGTGGAAAAAAAATTAATTTTCCTTTTAAACAATGTCTGCCTACAGTTGAAATATGTCTGGGTAAGGAAAATATTATCAACAGTCCAACAGTATGACTCTCTGTTTTAAAACCTCACCAAAATCACCGCAAGTTAACCATCTTTGCTCATGGTGGGCAAAATATACATTAAACATTGAATGAACCAACAGTATATTAAAAACTTTATCATATCTCCATATTGCATGCATTGAATTTGTTTTCCAAATACGTAAAAGAAGAAAAGAAAGCTATTATAAGTATCAAACCTGGCTTACTGCTATATATTTAATATTTTAACTTTTTTTTTTTTTAATAGGGTTTATGTATTAGATGCAAACCTCTGATTACATGATCCTCTATTGCTCTATTTTGGATTATTAAACTTCAGAGAAAACCTCAGGTTACCGTAGAATCAAAAAACCCAAACAGCAATTAAGCAATTGGATGTACTTTAAAAGACAAACAAATGGAAACTGATATTATTTTAAGTAACTGTCACAGGGGGCATTTCATTACTAATATCAGACAGTCTTAAGGAATTCAGTCTCCACATCTATAGCAAATAAAAAAAATAAATTTGCTTTTCTGAATCTCTGACAGAACATCTGCCGAAGTTAATGGGAGAGAGTTATTTGCACATCTTTGGGAGGAGAATTTGACCTGATATATTTATCTGGATGAGTGAAAAAAAAGGTATTCTGTCAGTAAACTTCCCCAAGAAAAATGTGGTTTTTTTAATGATAGATAAAAAGTTATTGTAGGTTTGTTTTATTCAGAACCGCAAACAAGATGTTTTGGCTATCTGAAAATGAAAGAGAACCAAACAAAGAGATGAATGGAGAAGCTGGAAACACAAAGACATCAAATAAAATACCAGGAAATGAAGAGTCGTAAATAGGGTTACTTTGTCACTGGTTACACAAGTAACTGAATACATGGTGAGTGAATGAGTTTAAACAAGGGTGTAGGCTTCAGCACATTCTTTTTTAGGGTTAATCACTAGTTAACCTGGCAAGATGAACATGCTGTTTGGGAAAAAAAAAATAAAATCCTTGTTAATTATATACTGCAAGTTCTCTTACTTCCTGCTGCTGCACCTAATCCCACAGGTGCAGGTTGTCTCTTTTACTATTCACTGGTAGGTGGGTCCAGATCCACAGGCACTTTTTCATAGCAACAAAGTCAGATAAAGAAGAAACAGCTTACCTTTCCCCCTTTACACAGGAAAACACTATCACAGTGTCTATTTACCAAGGAGGTAATTTTTAAAACACATTATTCCTGTTTTCAAGGTTATGGAGAAGCTGTGTTATGATTGACACACATCCCTCCCACTGGTAAAATTTGCCTGAGGCAGCTAGTCAGAAGTAATGTTGCATGCCTTCATTTCCAAGCATTCAAGTAGTTTGCTGATTTCAGCAGCAAGCTTTGAAAGAAGCTCAAAGCTGCCACTAGTATTAGGCTTTTCCTACAAGAGAGATACACCTAAGTTTCTGCGCAGCTTTTTGCAATGTAACAGTTTGTCACAAATACCAATAAAAACTGTGTACAATTGTAAATACTTGAGTTATGTTTATTCTTACTTTGGCATTTGTCACAGAACGTTTCCTAGCATCAGAGACTATTAAACAAACTCGTATTCTTGATACTACTGAATAAAAATCCAGTTTTACTAAGTTGCTATCCTGTCAAAGCATTAATGTTTCAAAGACGAGAACAGATGTTAGAGACTAACTATGTAATAACAAACGTCATCCCATTTTCTGTTTGGTCTCCTATCCATCCCCTTCCCCTCCCCTACATCCTGGAGGGAGATGCTTTAACTACAGCGTGGATGTAACAATGAAATGAAAAGGAGTGATGAGCTGGAGGGGGCTATTGTGAGAAACACAGGCACTCCTTATTCAGTGTCCACCACCAAATGAAAGAGCACGTTGGAAAATTTCACTGCTTGAAATTTCTCCTCTAACTACTGGCAAGGCTCATCAATTGGGCTTTGTCATGACAGAATTAAAATATTATTAAAATATTTTTGGAACAGAAACTAGTTGTACTCATGACAAAATCCTTGCTCCCTTCTTTCTTACAAATCAAAATACATAAGTCAGGCAGGAAGATGCATCATTTGTATAATCAGTCTATTATAAAGGTAATATTTCATTCTCACATGGTTATGAAAAATAATATTTGGCTTAAATAATACAATGCATTTTCCCTTCCTCTAGTACATGTTCCTATACTAGAAAAAGCAACCTCAGAAAAAGCTAAATGTATATTTTGAGAACTGTCATGCAGAACTTAAGCTGTGATTCTGCAAGCATTTACACAAACAACTTCTTCATATATGTGTAGTTTCATTGCATTCACAGAACAACACAGGTGTGCAAGCATCTGCACTAGGAGGTAGTGTAGTTTTGTAGTGCAAAAGGTCTTCAACACACTACAGTCCCTGTGACAAAATCAGGTATTAAAATAAGCTTTTTTCCCCCCAAATAGCTATGTTCTACTATGTTACTTTAACTTTCCTACTGATTAGCAGCCATCCTTCTGATTTCTGTTTAAGAGGTACCTCAAAAATACTGCTGAGTTAAAACAGATGATGCAGGGCTTTCCCTCCAGTTCTGCAATAGCTTGTTTTTATGGATCTGAAAACAGAAGGGAAAGTTCCCAGCTTTGGGTATACAGAGGAGGAGGAAGGCAGAAGCCTTGAGCGTGAGGATAAGGACTGTTCTGCATTCTGTATTTTCAAACAGAGGTCTCCAAGTAAATCCTGCTTAAAAATAAATGGCACAATGTGGCCACATCTGAATGAACACTGGTTTCCCAGAAAAAGTAATCTGGTAAAAACCAGCTAAACGAGGCCACAAGAGTCCAAGTGTCGTATTTGGAAATGAAGGTATCTGGAAGGTCCCACTGTATATCTGCCTGGTAGGAGGTAGAGTTCCTGCTTTGGCCTCTACAGGACCCCATAAGTCAAATACTGGCACATGTGTGAGGCCCCTTTTCATACCTTTGATCCCTGCATAAAGGCAAGAGCAGAGAGAGAGGCCTGGCATTGTGCGAGCTGTGCACTGCTGTCAGCCCTGGGTCCTTCAAATGGCCTCTCTGCACTTGGTATGACAGGTGGCCTACATGAAGTAAGGGAGGATTAGGTTCCTTCTGTGCCCTCTAAATGACTGGCATAGATTACTGGCTCCTACAAAGGGATTTAAACATACCTTTCTGAACAAAAAGCAGTATATACATATGCATGTAACTGGATGCTCAATTTGTATGAGTAATTGCTCTGGCTGTATTTGTAAATGAGGTAAATCTGTGTAGAAATGACCAGCTAGAGACACAATTATTTGTGTGCAAAACTGACTGACTTGATGAGAAACTGAACACAATGAAATTATCTACATGATTGAGGAATAATAGTAATTTGAGACTAACAATATACATTTTTTTCCTCTCAATTTTACTACATTCTTTTCCTGTTATTATTAATTAACTGGCTTTGTGAAGAGAATACTAAAAAAAGAGAAAAGAAATAGACAGGTTGTACTTCTACATCTCCAAAGGATTGCTTGGGCTTTAAGAGCAGCTAACAAAGCATATTTTGGTGAGTTGTTTTTTTTGTTTTGTTTTTTTTAAAGTAACCTAAATCATTTCCTGTAATCCCAACCATAAAACCATAGCATTAGCAAGAAAACAAACTGCATCCTTTATTCACTACTGATATTTGTAGTGCTTATGTTACTTTCCTCTGAACTTTTGGTTTCTTTCATGTGCACAGCAGCCACAATTTCTTTCAGCTCAGACCCTAACGTGTACTGTGACAACTGCCAACAAAAAGAGTGTTAATAGCAGCTAGATTTTTTCATTATTATTTAAAGGAAATAATATGCCATCATTGTCATTACTCTTCTTTTTGTGTTATTTTGTATTGTTCCTGGTATTTCAGTTGGTGTTTCAATTACCAAAACTTATATACACAGTATCCATTTAGCCCTATACTCAATGGCTGGGGAAAGCAGTGACAGCTCCTTGTGACTGCAGGTGTCCAATGTTAAGGACATTCTGAGAAATGGAAGCTTATGTTGAATGCTTTCTTAAAAAGGTTTAAAAAAAAAAAAAAGGGATTAAACTCTTTTTTTTTTTTATAGAGTTATGAATAATTCTCTAGCAAGATTAATGAATGGAGGGGTAGATAGCAGCATTTTTACAAACACATCTGCCAAATGAACTGCAAGTCTGTGTCACAATTCCCACCTTGGACCTGAGATGTTGAGGGATGCCTTCTGGGGAGAGTGCATCTTCATGCCCAAATATTTACTTTCTAAATCCCCTCATCCGCTCTCCAAAACATTCTGCTCAATACTACTTTAATTTTCTCCTAATACCTCTCTTGTCTATTTAGTTTCTTCTTATTTCACTATAAACCATCATATTTTTCCCTCTTTGCCAAATATTGAGCCTGTAATCAAAGACCAAAAACTCTTTTGAATTCACACACTAAAAAAAAAAAACAAAAGGCCTTTTGTCCCATGTAACCTCCTTTTCCCCCAGACCTACCAAGCGATGAGCAGCTCTGTTTCAGGGACCCCAAGTACAGCACTAAGCTGACCCAGCAAGATTCTTGAATGGAGGTGGGGCACAGGGGCAGATGTGCTCATCTAACAAAGTGCACTTTTGCACATGTTTGCAACTGTATCAAAAGAAAGGGCCCACTGTGGCCACCTTTAAGTCACTTCCATATATGCAGCTATATGATAAGGAGGGATGTGAAGAGATTTTAAACCGTATCAGTTCAAATTACAGCCAAACAAGACATTTAATTTGCTTCAGTGCAGGCTTGCTAGGTTACCATTACACGAGCAAGACCTCGGTGTAAATTCCTCACCCTGTGCTGCTACCCTCTCCACTTCTCACTTCAGTTGTGAGCCCACAAGATGACCTTGCAATGTGATGACTTACAGCCTCCTTTTGCAGTTGGAATTTGTAACTTTTGTAAGTGGTGATTTTAGACCCTATTCAGACCAGACACTCACTGACAGTTGTGGCAGTAACAGCTCTTCTTGGTCTCAACTGCATCTTCACAACAAGGGGAAGAATGTAAAGAAGGAAAACCAAACCCCAGCCTATCAAACTCCTTCAACTCAGGAAAAATGTCGTCCAGAATTTGGAAAATGCTTGCTTGGTCAGCCTGCTTGAAATGCAGTTTACACCTGTAGTTTACAACTGTAGTACTACAGTTCACATCTTGGACTGTGGAAAAGGTGTGTGTAATAGCTACAAAGCAAAGGGGATGTAATAAGGGAGGAATCGTGATAGCTTGTCTATAATCTGGTCATCTCTTTAGGCCAAGCAAAATCATTTAATGAATATGAGAAAGGCAAGAGGGCTCCAGCAACCACTTCCCTTTCCCTCTCTCTGGAGTCACCAGACTCACAATATTCTCCAGAGCTTGTGCAAAGGTTTTTTTTCAGTCTCTTCTTTACTGTGAATTTCAATGTCAATGTATCCATGTCAATGGTAAAAGACTTTAACATCTCCTTCTCATAGACAGTCTATGTAATTTGAAGAGTTTTTCATGTTATCTAAAAGAAGTAAATGAATTTCTAGTTTTTCAGTAATTTTTTCTTTAGGCTTTTGAGTTTTAAATGCCTCACCAGGGACCTTATGGGGCAGCTCCACAGCACAATATATTACCAAGAGGTATTCTAAATTAACTGGATTTGATATGAGGTCATCCATTTGAATGCAAGATTGAGCCTACGTTTTTCTTTTCTTTTTTATAAAACACAGAAGCATTTATTCAATTCAACAAAAAGTCCACACTTAACCAAGGAAAAAATTCTGAAAACATAAACCAAACAGAAATGATACAATTACTTATCTTATGAATGAAGTAAATATAAAGTCAGCAAAATAACAAATTCCAGGAATAGAGATTTTTTCATTTATTTAGTATGTTTGGATTAAAAAAAAATTCCAACAATTAAGCTTGCCAGTACTATATTTTTAAGTATAGAACTGCTGAAAGGATTTCTGGCCACCATAGAGTCTAGCATGTTTGGTGTTTTTCTACATATGTAATTTTATTTCTTGTAAGGTCATTAACATAATAATTTTAGTCTTTTTTTTTTGCTATGCTTGGAAAATAAGATTGTTTTAGAATTGCATTAAAAAGGAATAACAAAGACTTGTTAGAGAACAAAGAATATTTATTGACAGTGATAATGACAATATTTGATAACTTCTTCCTTGCTTTTTTAAAGCAAATATATTCTACTATGATACTCTAATGAAAATATTCTAATAGCTGAATTTTGCTTTTATGTATAAATGAGCTCTAACAGCTACCTTTTTTAGTTTTTATTTATACCACACAAACATTGCATAAGCAATGGTAAGTCAGACAGAGATTTAGCAAGGAAAAGATTAAATGATTCTGTGATTCTGTGAAATAAGCAAATTGGGTCATGAAGTCAGAAATCAATAAAGAACTTATATTCAAATATGATGCTTTTACTTGTTGCTTATCCTGTCCATTTGAACAATTTTGCCAAATGATGGAAAGATCCCTACAAAAGAGTATCTAAGTGATAATTCTCACTCTTCCACAACTGAAAAAGTGCATTGAGAATAACCTTTCTATGCTTTGCTTTGAGAGTTACTTGTTGCTTGAGGGAACTGCAATGCTCTCTGAGGGCTGTGGTGGCTGTTTAAATACTCTGTGTAAAGCTATAATGAATCTCTGTAGGAAAGTAAAATGTCAACAATCAAAAATGTGAGTTAACAAACCCCCTATTTTCTGAATTATTATGAAAACTAGAAAAAATAAATTAAAAGGGTTATACTTACAGGAACATCAACATATTTTGCAGCTGCTTTCACCTTTAGAAAATTAAAAATAAAACAAAACACATTAAGTGTTTATTACTACAAATTGTTCACAATTTCAGAATTATGTATGGAAAGAAGAAGAACAGAACCATTGTGAATCCAAACACTTACAGTGAACGAAACTAATGATGAGAAGAAAGTTCCTTCATCATATCTGGACAATTTAGACAGCACACCTTCTAACACTGAAACAACCTGGAGGAAAAGCACAGAAAAAAAATCTAAATGCAAATACAAAAAGTAATTATCTGGAATGACAATGTAATAGCATCATAGAATCACAGAATGGTAGATGTTGGAAGGGACCTCTTGAGATCACCAAGTCCAATCACCCTGCCAGCGCAGGATCACCCAGGACAGGCCACACAGGAACACATCCAGGTGAGTCTTGAAAGTCTCTAGAGAAGAAGACTCCACAACCTCTCTGGGCAGCTTGTTCCAGTGCTCTGTCACCCTCACAGTAAAGAAGTCTTTCTTCATGTTGAGTTGAAACTTCCTGCGTTCCAGTTTGTGACCATTACCTTGTCCTATCACAGAGCACCAGTGACAAGAGATTGGCCCCTTCTAATTAACACCCACCCTTCAGATATTTGTAAACATTAATAAGACCCCCTCTTAGGCTTCTCTTCTCCAGACTAAACAGACCCAGGGCTCTCAGCCTTTCCTTGTAAGAGAGATGTTCTAGTCCCTTCATCATCCTTGTAGCTCTCCTTTGGACTCTCTCTAGTATTTCCCTGTCCCTCTTGACCTGGGGAGACTAAAACTGAACACAGTACTCCAGATGTGGTCTCACTAGGGCAGAGTAGAGGGGGAGAAGAACCTCCCTGGACCTGCTGGACACACTCTTCTTTATGCATCCCAGGATACCATTGGCCTTCCTGGCCACAAGGGCACATTGCTGTCCCACGGATAACATATTGCCAACCAGGACTCCAAGGTCCTTCTCTGTGAAGCTGCTTTCCAGCAGGTATACCACTAACCTGTTCTAGTGTGTGGTGTTATTGTGAGTTTTTCTTCCTTAGATTTTTATTGTACAGCAGGGCAATGCAAACTGTAAATCTGATCACTTTCCTCATCTCACAAAGTGCTGAAATCAAGGACAGCATTCTTTTCACAGCTTCATCTACCAACTGAACTAAAGAAAATCACTGAATCACTGCAGAAATAGAAATTCAAGACAAAAATTCTCCTGAGGTGGGCCAACTCCTGCTACCCAACATCACTTTGCTGCCTCTAGAGTGTGTGGTTAAATACGAATATGTATCCTCAGCATGTATTTTGGGTAGAAAACACACGCTATTTTCTAGGATCACACTTTCTAAGATGACAGCTTCAAAGACTACAGAGAACAATTGCTAAGGGTGGTGATCCTGATACCATGTTTCTCTTATCTCTGCTACTGAAGAGAAACCCAGTTCTGGTTTCACCCAGTGGTGTAATAGCATCGGGGTTTTCTGTCAACAGCATGTGCTGTTGAACTGCTGCTACATGGCCAAGAAGAGACAAGAAAATGTGTACCCCAAATCTCTGGCATGGTGTGGTTCCTCTCCCCCATGCTTTCCACTGTGATTCTCTGAGTAGTGTGATTCTTCAGCAAGTGGCATGAAAAGGAGTTTTTGCCAAAAGTTATTTCTGACCAATAAAAATTTCAATTGCATTCATTACAGCCTTAATGTTTAAACTCCCCCCAAATTAGCCCTAAAGCAAACAAATCCCCTTCTCACGTCCCCCTGTGATGTTATGTTGCTCAAGTAATTCATGGTATAGAACATAAAATATCTGTCAGCCATTGTATTTGTGTGCATTTATTTCACATGTAGGAATTGCCTTCCAGTTTATATAAAGATTGTTTTAAAAGTCATCCCTTGCTCCCAACACAGCCATTCCCACAACCATGAGTATCATTTTATGAGTGTGAGGATAGAACAAAATTCCATCTGGCATGCTGTTAATGGGCACTGTAACAGTGTCACAACAGTGTCACCTCCAGAGGAACTGAGATCATCACTTTACAATAAGCCCTGCTCTTAACAGTTCAAGGAGCAGGAGGAAGTGCAAACCTACATTTGTCATTTATCAATCTAATTTGTCATATTTACAGTGATTAATTAAGACACCAGTACATAGGTGCTGATCAAGGAATAAAACTACATCATGAGAGAGTGGCAGTTGTTTCTGCACCCAATGCACAGTATAACTGCAATCCCTTTACTAGACCAAATATCACCCTTCTGCTTTGCTGTTGCATGCCTGTGAGAAGCTGCCGTTCATACTTGAACCCATTTTATCTGACTGGCAAGGATTCTTTCTGCAGAAGGGTAGTCAATCTTACTGTGCAAAGATCCACTATGGAAGGAGCTGATCTCACAAACAACATAGCGTCCACAGTGCCAACAAATGGTTCCAATATAAGTGGGACACAAAAAGAACAGAGAGCAAAACATTGCAGTGTCAAGGATGTCCATTTAAACAAAAGTCTTAATTATGAAGCTGAAAACTCATTTTCAGAGATCTCGGTTGTCCTGGTTTGAGTGAGAACAGAACTAATTCTGTTCTGTAATTTTACTTTTCAGCTCAGTTCTTCTAATTAACTG
>WUAM01000275.1:9888905-9916059 GCA_024336885.1 Actenoides hombroni
TATTAATTTCATTTTCATTAAAGCTGTTCTAGTTTCCTTTTCTAATCGCTAAGTCTCTCTCCCTTATTCCTTTTCTCCTCCCCTTTGGGGAGGGAGGGGGGTTAACAGAGAGTGTCTGTTATAGGTCTAAGAGGCTGCCCTGACCCTAAACCGTGACATCGGTGTACGGACATGTGAAGCTCTAAGAGCATTTCTGCATTCTCTGAGCACTCACATTCTCTGAACTGGTTACCCTGAGACACACTATGCTTTGTTTCACTGTTTTGTGCTATTCCTGTGATTTGTTAAATGCTTGAGCTTGGTAAGTCTTGTGTACAAAACGCACAGTATAGTCTTCGCCAAGTAAAGTCTCGCTGACGTGAAAGTACTCAATTTTCACAGATGACCTACAGCTAAAAGCAATGATTGAAACACTCCACTAGAACATGTAAAAAAAAATAGTACAGAGGCACAGGGTAAAAAATAATGAAAATATATTAGATGAAAATATGAACACACATGGATTTCACGCACACTGATGTGCATTTTTCCTGGCCAAAACCAAGAGTGAAACATCAGCCTTCCTCTGTACCCTTAGAGGCTTTCCACCTTGAAACAGAAGCAATCAGGATGTGATTGGCATTTCACAACTGAAGTGAGGAGAGACTGGTTAAGCTTCTAATGATGAGCCAATGACACAGAATATTTGCTTTCTGTTCTGAGATTTCAACCTCTGGTAACAGTATATGTGATAACTAATAATGCAAATCCCTCTATATTGACAGCAGTTGTCTCTAGAATTTCTTGTATATATTACCTAGGAGAAATATGACTATTTTCTTCTATCTTTTTTAATCTCAGTTATGAAAAAAAATAATCAAAAGGTTTAACTTTTAATAGCATGATTTTCTCTGATTAAATTCCCCTTTCTTCCTCCTAACACTAAAAACAAACTGACAGGTTAGTTTGGAGTGATGACAGGTGGCATGTAAAACTTGAAACTGTTGAGTTGAACCACGAGTAGTTATGTTTACATCAAACTTTCACTTTAGAGAAAAAAAGTGTGGTTTCTACATGTTTATCAATAAGTGGACACATTTTGCTTGAACTTCTATGATGATTCTACAAAGCCATCCTCTTCAATTCATGTGCATGGTGAGCATCAATCCGAAAGGAGATTCCGTCTCTCTGCCCCACCCTGCTAGCAAGCTGTGACCAGTGAAAAGAAAGGTCAGAGTCTTATTTTTTGTCACTAACCCACAAACTGTAAATGTATGGCTTATTTCTCCTACTTTGAAAATCAGTTATTTCTGGGTAGTGTCCAGTGCATAGATAACAAAACTTCTTAGAAAATCTCTCTATCATTATTTGCTGTGTCCTTTAAACTATTAGGGACTGAAAGCTTTTCTTTTATATCAAGACTTACTGCAGTAGAGGTGCTACGCTAACGCAAGGTATTAAGCTTTCTTTACTTATTCTCCAGGTCCCTATATCATGTCAAAACATATTTTCTTTCTAAATATAAAAACATACACAATCACTCCTAAGATATAACGACCTATAAAATATTTTAAAATTAAATGGTTTGTAGAACAAATTCTTATATCAATGCTCTGGATGCTGACCATCTTTAAATACAAAATTTAAATACTACTTACTGATAGGAAGAAAGTTTTAATGTGAAACACCAAAACCAAAAAATAAAACATGCTATTACTTAAGATAATATTGATGTAATTACATCCTACCAGTTCTATTAGCTGCTAGCATTTCTTATCTATAACAGAAATTCAGAAGGCAAACTTATCTAATTAGCAGGTTGCATGGAAATTGCTTATCTAAAGGGTTATAAAATTTAATTTTATAAATTCTATATTATTTGCATGACTATTATTTACAAATTATATTGTTGTCCCCCCCAGCCTCACTATGTATAGAAAAACTGCATAATATTTAAAGACATTTCAGAAGTTCAATAATTAGAGACATATTTTCTGTTTTATTATAAATTAAAATCTAAATAGTTTACCTTTGAAACAAGAAGTGAAATAATTTCTTTAACAGTTTCTTCAACCAAGTCATCTATTTTCGAATGGTATTGTTGCTGTATTTCAAAAGATAAAGAAGCATTAGCATGTATATGAACACACACTTTTGTCATAAGTCATAAATGGTACAAAGCTGATAACCCTGACAGATCAGATTTACTGAAAATTATAATTTTGAACATCAGAAGAACAAACCCTTGAAAACGATCCACCCAATCAACACTTTCTTACATTCTCTGTTGCAAATTTTCCCATGTACACTGTTGAGTTAAGCAGCTAATGGGGTTATTATTTAGATGAATTGAGTTCTTATTCTTATTCAGGCGAAGGAATGTGAAGGATACTTTTTGTGTTCTCCTATATAATTAAGGTGGCCATGTATTTTTTTTTTTTTTCTTTCTAAAGGGTTGGTTTAGCTGGAGAAGCAAAAAGACTAGAATAAGATTTAATTAATACAGCATTTCATGTCTGACAACTCTCATTCATAAGTTATTTTAAATGTCCTCTAGAAATAAAATGAGCTCCAATTGTTCATCCTAAAAGAGCCTTTCTGTTAGCACAGTGAGCTGCAGTTTATACAAATCTTACAATATGCTCAAGCAAGGGCAAAATTAAAATTTCATCAACAAAGCAGAATAGATGGTAACAAATTAATAGGCCATAAAAGGCATAATAAATTAGACTTCATTCTCCATAGCCTTTTTCATAAAGAAGGTGCCTTTAACTAAATGCTTTTAAAATAAATCTGAAAGACTTTTTAGATAATACTACAGAGTTCCCTCCTGAAATTAACAGGAACTAGGGATCCCATTCTGTCAAGGAGGCACATCAATTTAAACAGTAATTCTTCCTTTAGAAACATTTATCTGACAGCAAAGATTGTCCCCAATAGCCACTTCACAGAAAATGTGACTTGTAAAGACTAACCCTGTCTTCACAGTTCAAGGCTACTTGGAACAGCTAACAGCATAACGCTTGGAGTAAAAGTACTGAGGTCACTATAAACATTAGCCTAACTTAGCAGCTGCCAGGTGAATAGTTTCCAGAGTCATAAGTTTTTAAAGGCTGCTTTTCATCTGCCTCAGAGTTGCTTTACAAACCAAAACATTAAATGTGATTGGCTTAATATATTTAGGAATGACTTTCTAAACAGCACTCCTATTTAATTATGTACCTGCTAGAGGTACCAATGCCAAGTGTGTTAACTTTTGGTTTTAATTTTCTTTGAAGTTTAAAAACACTTGGTCAATGTGAGTACAGATCTCAGACAAACAGCAGCAAACATCTTGGGACAGTGAAAGAGCGTATTAGAAATACATCACAGAACTTTCCAAAATTTCAGATATATTTTATTCTAACCATAGTAATGTCTTGACCGATACAATAGTCTTGATGTCCTAAAGAATTAAATCACACCAAACTGTCTGTGACATCTGTTGCTTACCCAGTCTTTAGAACGCAATAGGTCCTTACTCTCTGAAAACAGTAATTATTTTCCCAAAGATGCATATGAAAACTATACATATTCCTGTGATCCATGAAAAATCAGTTCTCCCTCCCACAAAGTGCCTGCAACTTTGCCTCCACAGCACATTAAATTAATGGATCTATGTATATTTTAAGACCAGTTCCTATAGATTTTCTCGTTTTCTTTTTTCTTACCACAAGTCAAATATAACTTTGTAGGAATAGAATATAATCAGTAACTTCACTGTGTGTCCAAGAAAAACAAGATCTAAATACAATTATTTCAAATTCTCAACAAGCTTCCAAAATTATGATCTTTATTTAGGAACCATTTTTGATTTTTTTTAACCTAAATTATTTTTCAAGAGTTTGCAAACCACGAAACCATAACTTTTTTTAACCCACTCATCCCCAATATCAACTTCCACTACAACAGCCACCCGTGACAAAAAAACCCCTTCAGATCCTCATGGAAGATTATGTGACCCCAGAAGACAGGCTTTAAGAAGATGGCAAATATTGTAGGACCAATGATAAAATCGTACAAGCAACCTGATCCTGAAATCAGCACTTGTTGAACTGTAGCTTTTCTACTCCTTCCAAGCTTGCTCAGTCAGAGCAGACATACCCTTAGTCTTTTTCCAAACAAATTTATGGATAGCTGTGCCCTTACATTCCTCTGCTGGCTGATGTGACCATAGTCCTCATGGAGTCTGAATCTGTCAGAGAGTCAGCTCCCACAGCTAAATTATTTGAATATACATTGTGGAGTATTTCAGCATCATTCCAAAGCCCCTGAAGGTGGTAATGCAGAACGTGGCTCTGCCTTTCCAGTTGCAACTGAGATCTAAGGTCCTGCTTGGATCTAACAAGTTGTCAATCTAAGTGGCCCCAGAAATATTTTCCATTTGATTCTTGTCTCCAGCAATATTTCCTGTGTGATTCTTACCTATCATTCTCAAAAAGGATGTTGCCAGAATACTGCAGCATCTAGATCAGAAAATTATAAATTAATTGGTTTTAAACTATTTAGCACAAATAATAAAGGCCAAAAAATCTCTGTATTGAATACTGTGTGACAGAAAAGGTTTCTCTTACTGCTGCTACTCATTTGACTTGGGATCCATGGACAGTAAAGGAGCAGCACCTATTGGCTTCTGGTTCAGGAGAGAAGGAAGTGGGATACTGCTCACTGTACAACTGCCCAAAACTACATACACTGGCACTAAGAAGCCAGGCAGGCAACTGATTGAGAAATAGCAGCAGCTGGTATGTTACTTAGCTGTCTTGCTGTACCCTTCCCCTGTATTCCATGAATTGCCATTCTGGTTGTCCATGAAGCGGGCTGCAGGCACTAACAGTTACTATGAAATAAGGCGATTCTCCCCTGGACCTGCTTTTCAAACCCTCCCTACAGCAACTGCCAAGCAGTGCAGAAGGCAACCAGCCAGCTGAGCTCTCTTTAAACACAATCAAGCCTGTAACCAAATGATGCTGCACTTCTCTTAGGTTTTAAAGTGAGATCCAGAAGGCAAGGAACAGAGCCCTCCTGAACAGCAAATTTAGCATCTCTTTATGACAGTGGATGTAACTGGAAGACATTTTGGAGAATAGTGAGCAGTGCATGAGGTAATGTAGGAAAACCTGCTGATTCAATTAAATTTAAACTCAGAACTCAAGGTACTGTTATTGGTAACTGTGTCCTAATTACCTAAGCAAGAATTCTTAGTCTGAAATCACAGGGGGAAAACTTCTGCATTTGACTCTAATCTCTTCTTCATTTGAACAACATATACAACTACTCATAACTCCATACAGAGAATGAAAAGAGCAGGTTGTATTCAAGATGTTAGAATATAGCCATCTCATGAAATAACACTTTCCATCACTTGTAGAATAAATTCTAGATATTGTCAGATGGATATTCAGTGTTGAGTTTTAGGTGAATGAACAGGCCCTTTAAAAAATATTAACTGAGCCCTTATGGAATGCTTTTCTTGACTGGCAGAAAAGCCCACATTTGAGACTAAAATGAAGAGGAAGAAGGACAAGGGAAAGCAAGGTAATATGGAAGAGGTTTCAAGATCAAGTGGCTAAGTAGGAGTAATTGGAAATGCCAAAGTTGTTACAGAGGAGACAGAGATGCAACTGTTTATGTTATGATATGATCTCCTGCCTGCTTTGATAGATGGGTAGATTCCAGAAGTATCTCACCCAACAAATCTTGAAGCATTTCAAAGAACCACAAGCAACTGAAAAGCCCAAGTTTTCTTAATATTCAAAAAAAAAGCCTTTGGAATGGAAGAAAACTGATAGACAAGAATTCAAATTGATGAGAAAGAAGGAAGTTTCTACATTATCTGACAATTTCTAATATGCGAAGAATTTGAGATTCCTTTGGTTTATTAGATGAATTGAGATGAAGATTAATGTGCGGATTTTGAAAGAAGTATGTATTTCATCACAGGTATGCTAAACTGTCAAACTCTTGCACTGAAAGAAGCATTGTAAACATTTGAGGTCATGATCAGACCTAGTAGGGAATAAGAACTGTATTTCTGTTTTAGTGTTGTGAAGAGTGTATGATGGAGCCTGAAAATCTAGACAATGGCAAGATTTCAGAAGAGAATTTGTGAGCGTCTCCAGTCCACAAGGTAACTGCAAATGCTGAACTTTGGCTCTGAGGGGACTAGCTGACAGTGCAGGAGGCATTGTCCGGAGCAGCTGAGAGGAATGGCATGACTGTGGAGAATGAGGCTGTACCATTTGCCTTCATGTCTTTATGGACGTGCTGGTATTGCCTGTCCCTGAAGAAGGGTTTGCATGTGTGTGTTTTTACAGGTTATGCTTGAACAGTAAAAGATTAAACGGAAACATCAGTCTCAGGTAAAGAGCTGCTAGTTGTGGTTAGCTTCTGATGACCCTGAAGCGAATTGTTGATCTTTTGCCCCACGGAGCAGAGCAAGAATCCCAACACTTTGCGACCTGGTAAGACAGGACAGTGGGTCTGAAAAGCAAAAGAGTGAAGAATTCACCTGGAACCACCTTAGAGGACGAACAAAGAATGAAGAACTGAGAAGCTGGCGAACAGTCTGTAGCAATGTCAGGTTGTAAAGGAATTCTGAGGGCTAGGCTATGAAATTAATGTGAAAAGCAGTATTATAATTTAAAGTGGCTGTAAATAATCAAAGAAAAAATGTAGGTTAAAAAATTATGAGAAAACACTTACCCATTGCCTAGTAAACTGGTTCATGTCACAGAAGACCAAAAGGAAAAATAAAGATGACAGAGTAGAAGAGGAAAATGATGAATGTCTCATTGAATTTGAAAAAAAACAAACCAAACCAAAACAAACAAAAAAGACAATTACATCAAATATGTTAACTTAAAAAGATGAGTCAATAAAATGAAGAGCACAGTACAGAAATGAAAAAATCAACGGAAACAATATGACCAAATACTGTAAATGTGAAACTGCCCAAAGCAGACATATTTTTTTTGTTGCCGAAATCTGACAGATGTTTTTACCCTCTTTCCAAAACCTAATCAAACAAAATTACACTGCTAATGTATTAGCACAGCAAGAACAGTTTTACTTTTATGCTGGTGTTCTCTCTAGTCTACATAGTATGCCCTTTTCACATCACAGATTATTCCTGCCAAGAGTGACAACGTGGTAAGGACAGCAGTCAGTGAAGTCTATGTATCCTTTAAAGCACATAACTGCTCTGTTGTGGAGTATGTACAGTCCTGGCAGCAGACTACGGCCAAAATGGTCCCTGTCCTTGGGGACCAAATACAAAATCCCATTAAACTGCCTGGTTATTTCTCTCCTCTATTTTCAGCATGTATACAGACATCAATGCTGGATATATGAACCATTTAAAAACAAACTTACTTGTTTAAAACCTGTCTGCAAAGGACAATGTTTTGGTTCTATTTTACTATTACAAAAGTGTCCTGAAGTGGGCTGTTTCTCTGCTGCAACCCAAGAGAAATTCCCAGAGGGGCTGTGAGTCAAGAAATCCTCTGAATGTTCAACAGACTCATAGGTCACAGCAAATAAATTACAGAAGCACTCTGTGTCTTCTCTGGTGGAAGATGAGGGGTTGTGTCTATCATGATGCTTCTAGGGAGCAGTCTATGCATGCTCCTGTACAAATAGAGCTACGTGACACATTTCAGTTAGTTTGAAATTAATCTACTAAGGACTGTCTGCAGTGTGAGATGTTTCAGATTAACTGATCAGAGGAACTAAACATACAAAACTCCACTTACCTCTTGCCCCCCATCCAGTATGCAGAGCTTAGCCGTCTGTTTTTTGGCATCAACTAAGACATTAAACATTGTACAGAGAGAAGAAGGGATACGCAAGTCTGTTGATTTGTTTGTCTTTTGCAGTTTTAGTTCAAATGCAATTCTTGTTCTGTTTATTAAAACACAATTCATAATATGAGTCTCTGATAATTCTGAAGAACCAGTGTACAAATATATAAACCTTACAAAACATGTTGACTTAACAATGTACATGCATGTGAGAACACTAGAAATAAAATCCTGTATGCACAGAATATCTACCCATTCAATAAACACTTTCATTGATGGCAATCTCAAGGTTCTGCACTGCTTCAGCTCATTCAGTTGGATAATAGTATTATCTCCTTGCCTATTACATAAAAATATGATTCCTTGTATGATGAGTAAGAACAATTTAAAGCAATGGAAATATCCCACATTTTCCAGCACTTCTATGTTAAAATTTAGTTTTTCATACCAAATACTTTCTTCTAAGAAATAAAATTTTAAAATCCTTTTCTTGCTTTAATAGAAAGAATTTTATTGAAGAAAAGGAGTTTATTATTAAGCAATTACTAATATTAATATTGAAAAGTAAGATGTATCAGGAGATACATACAAAACATACATACAAAAAAGCTATTTTCATCTCACACCAGTGCAAATAAGGAGCAATGTCAGTAAAATAAGTCATAATAATTCAGAATACATAACTATAAAAGTTTTTAAAGTTCTATTTCCACCCTTTTTTTAAAATATGGGTACCAGAAAATGACACAATATTTTAAGATGAGAACAGAAGCACCTTATTTCCATTTTAGAAAGTCTTATAGATCATATTAGTGTCACAATAAAAGTTATAACAAAATAGCTCCATCATTCTTTTCTGAGTTGCTACTGTATCCTATGGATAGAATTTACTTTCTTTATTACCTGGCATAGAGTATCTTTAACCACACTAAAACATAGCGTATTAACACTAGGATGTGTTATGTATTCATTCTAAAATATCAATATATTTTATGTATTGACACTAGGATCACTCTGTAATATTAATTAAACCTTCATTTATTGCCACCAGAATCTTCTTATTCTCTACAAAAGCAAGCAGCAAAGACATCAGGATTGATATCACAGACCAAAACCCAATCCATAAGGAATTCTTTTTGTAATGCCTCTGTGTTAATAACTGTCTTGTCAGCTTTTGGTTGTGATCCTGGCAGTGAGCCATTTTTAACCTATTTTGTGTGCGTCATTAAAAACCACACAGTCAAATGTGTATGGTACGAAGTTTTAGATAATATGTGGCTTAGGAGAAATCCAAGCATTTATATTAACACAATTGCCTTTCCCATATTGATCTGTAATGATCTTTAAAAAAGACATAAGATGAATTTGAAAGATTAATTTTTGAATAAATTACTTTAACTAGTATTAATTATATACTTCTTTGTATTTTAGTCCTGTTGATAAGAATCCCATCGTAGACTGTTTATCTCAGTGCTACTTCTTTTATTGTTTTTAAGACTAAGATTACACTGATAGTCCTCTAGTCCTTTTGAGATTTCACCATTTTTCTAAGATTTGTTAGGTACTTGTAGCTGACTGAGCTTCTGTGCTAAATTCTTTAGAACACATGGATGTAAGCTAGCATGACTTCAGTTTTAGTAGATATTGTCTCCTATATTCCTTTGCTACAGACCTTAAACTTTTATTCCATTCACTATACCACCCCTCTTTTAAAATCAAATAGAAATGTTTGTGAAATACTTCTTTTTTAGTATGATTTCACCACTGTATATACTAAGCCTGAGGTTCTCCTTGTTCCTACTATGTTTAGCAGAAAATAATAAAATGTTATATTTCCAGATTTAAACCTTGGTGGATATTAACGGTTCTCTATTTCTTCAGCTTTCCATATCAGTGTTGTCTATTTTATGACTGACGCTATTAAATTGTCCATAAACTTTATTTTTCCCAAATTCTTCTATTTATTTTTATTAAACCAGTATTTTTATGTGTCCAGACTAATATTTCTCTGTATGTGGGATGGCTTCTGAAGTATATAATAGGGGATCTTGTAAATTTTCTACACACAGATATTTCTTCTAAACTCAATGGTATGTACTGAAAGCTGTGGTAAAAATCTTTTTAGATCATCTATGCTTAATTTAAAAGAATATACCCATAATTCTAAGATAAAGCTGTAGAAAAAAAAAAAACCCCAATGCTATGTTTTCTAAATTTCCAGAAGTTTGCCAATATAAAACTTAGGTTCAGTTGGATGACTTACAGATAGCCTTATTCTGTTTATTGTATAAATGCAGAACTGGTGTATAGTCTTTAGTTTGTACTCTAAAATAATGACAAATTAAGTAGCATTATTAACTGGACATAAAGAGTGATATAGTAATGGAGAAAGGAAATGTACAAAAAGGATTTCTTCTAGCATAATTCTGAGATCTGCTAAAATTTGCCACATATAAGGAATGGAAAAGAGATTTGATTTATTTACTTCCAAGGGTCTATTCACAACATACGTAGAAAATCTCTTTTGTGTTTCCTAGATGTTGCCAAATTGCCGGTTGCCAGGAAATCCACACAAGTTGTGATGTCTTTACAGCTGCTCTGATTCCTACAACAGGATTCCTGTACAGATGTACCTCTGTGAGCCAGTGCAGATGTTCCTATGTTAATTTTCAAATCACCCCCATTTTTTTAATTGATCAACTGTACCTTTTAACGCAGGCCTCTATCATGTCAGTGGCCATGAGTTTTAGTCTCTGCTCTAAATGGTGGCCAAATTCTGGTTCTGGCCAGTGAAGATCAAAAACAAACATCTGCAGAGCATCCAGTTTCCAGAAAAGATCTTCTGAAGTAGCTGAGCCATTTCTGTAAGAAACAAAACAAAACAAAGTCCCCAAGAAACAGAAGATAAATGTATAGATGCCTATCCCAGTATCCACAAAATTATCTACAGTAATAAGATTTCCTTATCACACCATCTTCCTCCTTCATTTCACTGTATCTCATAGCATAGTTGCCATTATTCCAAGAATGTGAAAATGGTAATGGAAAATGTAAAATAATTCCCATTAGGGTGAAAAAAGTCAAGCTTTCTCATCTGTTAACTGAGATACATGACAGGTTAGGGAGATAGATGGGATATGGGGGAACATAGAAAATGAAAGGTACTGGAAAAAAAGAAGAAGGGTACTGGAATTATTAATTAGTAAGGACCTTTTCAAAACAGTGAAGACTCTGGACATGTTTTCTTGCCTTCATAAATCTGGGAGATAAGCCTACCGAAGAAGTGAAGATGCTAGTAGTAATATTGTAAAAGAATTACACAGACAAATAGTCCCGTGATAAATGTTCATTAATTCTGAGGGAAAAACATAAGATTATGGTGGAAAAAAAGAAGAGAAATTATTTAAAGAAATTTGTGCACAAACAAAACAGTGTATTAATATGGCTCTGTCACCTCAGATTGTCCATGAAATTTTGAAGTTCTTCCATCCTGAACCAATTGTTAAATTTAAACACATTTGCCTGTGATTAGATACAACAATTTAAGGCTTATTTTAGCAGTAGCTACAGTTACACTTCGACTGGCATCATGGATTAATTACATTTTCATGATGTGCTGTATTGCAATGCCTGAGTTATTAAGGACAGTTATACTATGCAGCATGGCATTCCAGGATGTTAGTGACACAAGCAACCAAAACTCAGCCTGACAGTCCCAATTCAGGTTCAAATAGTTTAATGAGTCACTACTGCCATTTTCTTTATTCTGCCTCATGACAAAAGAACATAATTACCAAAATATTAAGTGACCCCAGCTCTCATGGAAGGAGTCAGTGAGTGCTGTGTGCACTCAGGACAGAGCACGTTCAGATTAAAAAACAAATAAAAAAAACCAGGAAAGAGCTCTAATATCTAACCACCTAATGAGCCCCTGAGGCAGTAGCACCACCATTGGGTCACACCAGGTTCACCGAGACCGAGGGCGGTGAAATGAAGCAAAGCACAGCTCATGTGTAGGGCTCTGAAGAGGCAGCACGGATGCAGCAGGAGCACTACTGAGGTCTCACAGCACCCTGCCAGATCCACCCAACTACCCCTCGCCCCGCTGCCTTGATGCTACCAGTACTTCAGAGCCATTGCTGTCTTCTGCAATGCTGTCTCAGTGCCAAAAGGGGCTGCTGGGCCAAGCGACGGGGGCAGCCAGCAAGGGCCAGGCAGTGAGTGACAAGCTGAGAGCAGGGGTACCTACCTGCCTAAGGAAAAGGTGACCAACCCCAACTTTGGCTTTGGTTTTAAATGCTTTTAAACTTTCACTATGCACAGGAGGATGCTCCACAATTTTAGACAGGCTTTTTTGATATCACGCAATACCACCATTTTTAAACAGTAATTATTAATTTTATGTTGTATTGTGCTCCTGAAAGTAAACAGCAGAAACAGGAAAAAGGCCCATGGGACTGCCAAGGTTACAACTTGCACAGGGACGTTACCTGTTAAGGTTGGACCTGAATAGAGAGCACTTCTATACACCACTAAGTTTAATTAAGAAATAGAAATAACAAACCACCAAAACTTCTCTGAAAGTTTATAAGCCAGTTACACTGTTTCTTATTTGATAAGCAAATACTGAAGATTTCATTACATCTGCTGTGTACACTGGCAGTGATTGAAGTTGTAGATGCTATGTTATACACATTCGATTCAAAATTGACTATAGTCAATTTTTGAGATGACTGGGATAAAAGAAGATGACAAATTATATAGGGACAGAAACAGGGATCATCTTAGTATATATATTACAGTTGATAAGAACACATATTTTCTAAAAAACAAACCATAGTTTCTCAAGAAACTAAACTACCATTTTTCATCATCAGATCATCCAATTTAAGCATTTTTTATTCTTCCATAGTTTTTTGGGGTTGTTTTGGTGGTGTCCTCCCTTCCACCGATAATGGAATTCCAAATGAAATACTTTAGGACTCAGAAGGACTAATGTACTGTCAATAACATCAGTGTATTCTTATGCATGTTCACTCCCTGGTAGCCACTTAATTTGGTTTCATTAGACTACCAAATAAAGTTCACAGTTATGATAAATGTAATAATAGACACGGGTTCATGAAACACTAATTCATTCTGTGACAAATAGTAATTAATTCATTTTCTTTTCATATATTTTGAGGTCCCAATGTTCAATTTTATTTATTCAGCATTGTCCAATGACATTTGAATTTGACTAAGATATTATACTAATAACATGGGGATGGAAAATAAAGTACTGCAACAGAAACTTTGTTCCTAGTTCACGCATCCAGACACAAATGTCTACTTTGCTTGTTAAATGCTGAAGAAAAACAAAAGGATTTCAATCACCTTGTTATTGTTATTTGTACCAGATACTAGTTTTACTTGAATTTTGGGATTTTTTCTGGCCCTTATTCAGTGAAAGCATTAGAAATAGTACTAATTGTGAGCACATACCTCAATACCCTGAAGTGGTTGTACAGTCTATAGATGGGCTTTCCCTTGTAGGAGTTGGTTATGTCACTTCAGGGTTTAATACTCCATGAAGTGTAACACGAAGAAGAGCTAAACTCATTTGTTACCGCCTCCTGGCAGCAGGAGGAATCCCTGCATTCAAATCAAACCACCAAAACATTTGAACCTGCATCCGTAATTTCAGAACTATTTTTTTTTAAATTAAGCAGAAAGTCCACTGTTTTACTAATCAAAACTTAAGCTTTCAGCAGTAGTTGTCTGTGCAAAAGGTACTATTCAGTCATTCACTCTTTTTAATTAGGTCATAGCAATAAGAGAAGGCTTCCAATGATTAAAGAAGACAGATATTATGCCCATCCTATTATTTCTTTTTAATGGCAATTTAACTTTCTATTTTGTCACACTTTGAGAGAATGGACCAGCTATCTCCAGAGGTCCATTTTAACCTAAATTATTTTATGGCTTTATGCCTTGCATCATACTGAACAAAGAAAAAGTGGTCCAAGGCATAATGTTTCTCCAAGACCCTGCAGAATATTAAACTTAGGAGCTGCACACAGCCTCCTAAGCAATTCACTTATCCACTGACAGCTGAGAAAGGCAACTTCCCACTAGGCTTGCCAGCTACCTAAGCAGCAGCAATGAGTCAAAGTCCACTAATAAAGCACACCAGCTGCAAGATCAGCACACACACAAGTCCAGACTACATGTAGAATATATTGTTTCTTGCCTATATGTGAAATTCCATAGGGTATCTTGGGATATGAAAACACAGGAGAAATATTGCATATCTATGGACAGTCTCAATCAACCACAAAATTCAAAAGCAGATGGATTTACCAAGGGCAATGATAGTGATTTTATAAATCACTGCAGTTATCTTTTTTTTAGGATTATTACTGAGTTACTACTCATTAGTGTTTTGTGAGGACCGTTTTCAAAACAGGGTACCTGCTCTATGTCCTTTCAGAGACCACAGCTTGTGAGCTCCAGCTCTACTTCCTTCATGATGCCTCAAGATGTATATTTAGGGCTCAGAAAGTCATCTGAGAACTTCTTCAACAGAAAACGGTTTTCAATAATTACAGAGTCATTGGCACGAAGCCTCATCTGTATTTTCAGCCAGCAGATAAGGGGCAAGGATTAAGCATAACTTTGGCATAGCAAGTAACTGCTTGTGTATGGTCCCTTAAAGATATTAGGGACAGAGCTACCTCACGGTTCCTCTTAGTTTGAGTAAGGCAACTTGAGGACCAAGCAACCAAACCATGTTTCTTGAGTCTTCCTTCCTTCCAGACCAGACCCTTTCCTACCAGAATCAGAGTACTGTGACTGCTCCAGCTGCTCCTTCTTGTCACTCATTATAGCTAAGCCATCACAGGAAGAATATATAGCTGACACATTTCCTGTGATGTTACCTGTTATGTCTGGAAGACAAGACATGACTATTCTCCTGTAAGCATGTATCTTATTCTGTGTTTCTGCAGCCTTGAGTTTTGGTGCACCTGATGTTCTAGACCACCACAAGATAGCAACAGACAGCCTCAGGTCTGTATCTACAATATTTTTAGACAGTGAATCTATTTCATGTCTGCACTGAAAATATAAGTTGAACCATAAGCAATTAAAATCACTCACAAATCTAACTTAAAAGACTGGTCTGGAAGAGGCAGAGAAATTAAATTTAAAATATGAAATGGAACAAAAATGTGATTTGAAGGAGTACATTTTAATTAAGTAAGGAAAAAAACCCCTCATTCTTTTACAGAGTATTTAAACTTTTTGCTCTTTAAGGACACTATCTTCAGCCAAATGGAACAGTAATCCACAGTGCTTTGCATGTCTAGCTAAGGTGTCCTCTGAGTTGTCCTCTCCTGAGACCAATCAAGAAAACCAGACTACTACTCATAACACTATCCCCTTATCTCCCTTTCCAATGCCAATAATAAAAGGTTAAGCCAAAACAACTGAAAATGAGGTAACAGTCTTCCTAAGTGCTGTTATAAGCAGCATACAATTACTGCTCTAAAACATGTGATCACGGAAAAAAAATAGCAATGATTAATTAAAAAAAATAAACAATCTTCTCTAGTAATGTTCAAAAGAATTGCAGCAATTTTTAAGTGAAAGAGGGAAAATCTAGTTTCATAAATAAAGCACAAAAGAAAAAAAAAAGCCTAACTCAATATATTTTAAGCTCTTCAGCAAAAGTTCTTAGGTAGGCACATAACAGCTCTGTTGAATATGAATGGACTTAAACATGAACATAAGAACATGAAAATGAACATCAGTAAAGTTTGGAGCGTATGAAATCTCTTCCTATTGCAGACAAAATAGACACAGGACTTTGCTTTCTCAGTAAACATTTAACTGTAACTCAGTTGGCTCACCGACTGCTTTTTCTCATTCTTTTTGCCTGTAGATTCTTCATTGTGTAACTTAAATTGATAATGATCAATTGGACAAAATCATAACTTTCAAAATGATGACACAATGTAATCTCTTCCAGTGATACTCCGCCCTAGTGATGCCACATCTGGAGTACTGTGTCCAGTTCTGGGCTCCCTGGTTCAAGTGAGAGAGGGAAATACTGGACAGAGTCCAGCACAGGGCTACAAAGATGATTAGAGGACTGGATCATCTCTGAGATGACTTGGGTCTGTTTAGCCTGGAGAAGAGGAAACTGAGCAGGGATGATAGCAATGCTTATCAATATCGAAAGGGTGGATGTCAAGAGGATGGGACTGGTTTCTCTTCAGTGTTGTCCAGTGCTAGGACAAGGGGCAATGGGTACAAATAAGAACACAGAAAGTTCCACCTCAACATAAGGAAAAACTTCTTTACTCTGAGGGTGATGGAGCACTGGAACTGGCTGCCCAGAGAGGCTGTGGAGTCTCCTTCTCAAGATACTCAAAAACTGACCTGGGCATGTTCCTCTGCAACCTGCCCTAGGTGAACCTGCTTTGGCAGGGGGTTGTAGTAGATGATCTCCAGAGGTCCCTTCCAACCCATACCATTCTGTGATTCTGTGACATATGTAGTAATTTTCTTGCTAAAACATCAGCTGTGTGGCTGGGAGGAGGGAGTACAGTGGACTGGGAGAGAAGGACTTGGGGGACTCAGTGAGGAGGAGGAGACACCTGCTGACAAAGCAGGGCCTGAATTTAGGTGCCTTTGTTGACTCTTGTGTACAATGCAGTATGTCACTCCTGTCATTTCAGGTGGTTGTGCATCACACCAAAAGGGAAAACTGATAGGAACCACTGGGATTTACTTCCTAAGTCTTGGAGACTAGGAATTCCACAGTATTGCAAAGGTAACTTGATACTACCTGTGATCTTGAATGTTTATTTATACACATTTTATAAAATACAACTTCAAAGCTCTGTATTTAGGGAAAAAGAACATGAAGAGGTGCCTACAACAGAGCCAGCACCTTGGCAGACCTCAAATGCCATGTGAGGAAGCTGAGGAGGGATGACGTTACAAAGGTCACACTACAGTGGGGACACCACTCATCCCCATTTCTCTTGCGAAGCAGCAGAGCAACAGCTACTGCTGGCAAATGGTTACAGCACACGTCAATCTCAGTGTTCACCACTTTGAAAATCTCGCTGACTAGTTTCAGATGTTGTGCGCACTTTGCCATACACACCATGAGCCTTAATAGTAGAAGATGACCAAAGGGAATGAGCCAACACTTGCACATTTTTTGCCAATATAGTCTAGGAATTTCTTGCTACACTAAAACCTTAATTTAGAAAAGATCTACCACTCTAATCCTCCAAACAGAATTCATATTTATTATATATTAATTATAAAATATTCAAAATACATAATTTTTAATATATACAAGTTATTTTTACTGGATGGGGCTGCTAGAATACAGAATGTAAGAAGACCACACCTAAGATTATAGCAATTCTTTACTTTGAAAGCTATTCTTTAAATTAAAAAAAAAAAAAAAAGTATCCCTTGAAAGCATGGGAATAGCAGAAAGGAATCTGAGTTGCAGAAGATCAGTCAGTTTGCACTCAAAGCTGAAATGACTTGCACAAGCACATCAGGAGAAATCTAGCTTTATTATAGTAAACACAAAAGGTACCAAAGAGGAATTTTGTCAGCTTTTAGGGGAGTTAGCAGCAGACCAACAATCATAACAGTTAAGTGCCAGAAGTCTGGCAGAGCACAAACTATCAACTCCCTTTTTACAAGGAGTCACATGGAAAAGACAAGGGGTAATGGGTACAAGTTCCTCCTGGGAAGATTCTGATTGGACACAAGAGGAAAACGTTTCACAAGGAGAACAATCAGCCATTGGAATAATCTCCCCAGGGAAGTGGTGGATTCCTCCAACATTGGACAGTTTGAAGATTCAGTTAGACAGGGTGCTGGGACATCTTGTCCAGACTATGCTTTTGACAAGTAAGGTTGGACCAGATGATCCTTGAGGTCACTTCCAATCTGGTATTCTAAGATTCTATGAACTCTTGTAATGGATCTGAGTGCTCATTAGGTGTGTTTAACTCCACCATAAAACTTGAGAGGACAATACTTTGCTTGAAATCATAGTATCAGGTTTTGCATCTCAAATGTGTGTTTTTTGAAATTTTTCACATTCATCCTTTCCTAATACAACTTTAGCTACTGAGGTTCTTGAGGTTCTTTAGCCTTTCTCTAATGTACATGAGTGTGTCCTCACACAGAAATCTGGTCAGTAACAATGGGAATATTCCCACAGAACAGGGCACATCCTCTCTATTTTTATTTTTTTAATTTTTTTTAAGAAAAGAGGACTGAAATGTTGGGGAGAAATAGAAAAGAAATACATATTTTTTTCAAACAAACAAAGAAATGGAGGTAATTCTATTCTGGGTACTTACTAACCTTTTACTATTTCCCTGTAACATGGATATTTAATCAATGAGAGTATTTGCAATCAATTATTTTTCAGAACCTATACACAATGGGTTAATCAAACCCATGCAAAAATAGGATGGGCTGCCTCACTTTATAAAGCCATGATCCAAAATCAATTATCCAAAAGCTTCCTCCCTGCTTATTAATTTAAAGGAGTCATTAGGTTGTTTAGGGTATTAAACACCATTCATTCATGACAGACCTTTGTCAAGTTGCTTTTGTAAGTTATCAGGTTTATGACCACTACATTTTAATGCACTAGAAAGCGCAACTCACTAACAGTCCATGCTTGGCTCACTCCCAAGAAACAATAATTTCCAACTAGGAGATCATAAACACCATGCAATCCAAATACAGCTGCACAGAACACTAGCAAGGCCATGCAGAGCTGACATACAGTCAGAAGGTTATTGAAGAATACACACGTGGAGTCATACAAAGAAGTCATCCAGGTTGGTGTAGTAAAGCTAGGTATTTGTGGAAGATTAAGAGGCAAACTTGGAACTTTTGGAAGAGCTACATTAGGAAGACTGTTGGTGATGCTCCTGTGAAGAAATAAACAATGTAGGAATACAATAAAAAATAGAATATTTAGAGGACGACAGGGAGAACATCTGATTAGACAGAAAGCTATAGCCAGGTGCTTTGTTCAGATCTTATAGAAAGCACTTACTTGACAGGTTGCCATGACTCTTGCTCAAGACCTCTGTGAATGGACTGGGCAATTGATGATTCCATGAGATCGATGTAGCGGATGACCATGGGAACAAAAATTTCTTGCAAGTGCTTGTGAAACTTTCCATTGCACAAAAATGCTTTAAAAAACAAATAAAAAAGAAATAAAAAAGGTCAGGGCTTTCCCTACTCTATTTTGTTATAGGAAAAAGTATATTTTAAAATGTTTTAGTACAAAAAAAATAATTTTAAGAACAAGATGCAGCTTGTGTAGGAAATACAGTTTGTAGGAGATAAGTGAACTACTCCAAGAGGACACTGCAATATATTTTAAAATGTAACAAAAATTAGGCACATATTGAAGCTCTTTGTTGAACCAGAACAATTTTGCATTTTCTTAAAATTAATAATATACTTTGATGAATCTAAGCCTTAGCAATTTTGTTCAATACTTGAAGACACAAAGAAACCCCCAACCAAGCAAATGTTATTTGAATGTCATTCAATTATTTTTATTATGCTAAGAAGAACAAAGGTTACAGTAAAACATTCCAGCCTCACTAGGCTACATGCAAAAATACAGAAGTACACAGCATTTCTTCCAGACTGCTTAATGAAAAAAGGAAATATGTGAGATATGGGTGTTTGGGGGAACAAGAACCATTTCCTTCTTTGGTTTGTGTCCTGGGGAGGTGTCAAAGTCCTGAGTCACTGCCTATAGACAAACAGGACACTCAATGAGCTCTTCAATAGAAAACATGTCTTAGTATGCCTTTGCATGTCCATACATAAAAATCTCGAAGGCCAGAGCTCACCACCAGAATCATAGCTTATCCCATCCTGACATGCGCACAAATCTCATCAATACCCCAAAGAACAAAAGTACTTCCCAATCAGCCTGTATTCATGTGAAACTCAGCATCAGCAGCCAACCTTGCCTTTCCTCCGTCCTCTCACCTGTCTTGCAGAATCTTAAAGGACGCTAACTCATTCTTCCCTTCTGGAAGCTTGCTAATTCTCTGGTGTGATTAACTCCAACTTCATAGCAATTGTAGTTTTATAACTATTTAAAGGAAGTCCTGGAAAGCTGCCTCAAGCACTCAGGAAAGCTGACAACATGTAACACATCTAGAGGTTTTCTCTTGCTTTTCAAAAGAAATGGAGTTGACTGGTGAGCACACTGTAAGAATGAAGCACATTACTCAAGAAAAGCAAAGTACTATAAGCAGCAGAAGATTACCTGCTTCACAGATGGGATTTACTGCCTGAAAAACTGTATACACAAGAAGACGCTTAAAACCTGAGTAGTTGGCCACTAACCCTGCTTGTGCCTGTACTCCTTGAAATGTTCTCTTAGCAAATCCTAACTCTTAGCACACTAATGTCCTGTTCCACCAAGGACCACACCAGTTTTGTGTTTTGAATGTGTATGTGTTCACTCATTAATCCATCACTATTATTACGCTAGTAATAATATGTGCACATGGAAATCACACAGGCAGGCTGAGCCATAGAGAGAGTTTTTCATGATTTTGGTAGCCCTCCTTTTCTCCCACCCATAATCTGTTGTTTTAAATTCTCTTGTGGGTTTCTCCTCCTACCTATTTCTGCATCCAGGCTTCTCATTTGATTTGGATGGGTACCACAACCTCATTTTGAGGAGGCTTCCTCCTCTTCCTAAGAAGAAAAGGCTGGATCATGGGGCTTCAAATCCTGGAAAACATCTCATAAATTACAATCCCTCTTGTTCCACTACTGGTACAACTTTGTGTATAATATATAAAAATAATTTCTCTAACTTCCAGACATTCCTTTTCTTTCCATCGCTGAATGATGTCCATCATAAATCGAACCTGAGACAGATGGAGACTATGGGGAAAATGTGTCATCAAATTTCAGTTCCCTATTGCTACTTGCATTGCAAGGAAGTGTCTTTGTTGCTGAACATCTGCTCACCAATATTATCTTTCTTTTTTTTCTCTTGAATACAATGTGAGAACTATTTTCTTGAAAACATCCTTGTAGAGTAATGGGAAATTATATATCAATCACTTTTACCCTAAGGAGACAATATGAAAGCAATCAGCTCTCTGTTTCTGCTCACTCACTTCTCTCTTGCTAAGAATTTTGAAACTTCTAGCTAACTTTGAATACATTAGACACAGGGGTGGAGATATCAGATAAATCAAGTTTCATGAAAACAGGCAGGTAGGTAGGAGGCAGAGATTATTAAGGTTCCCACTGAGAAAAAGGCAGCGGCATAGGCTCATCTCTTATTAAACTCTTGAGAATCCACCCTTGAGAGTACCTATGAGTCCATTACAAACATGCTCCTTTATTTACACTGCTCCTAGAACTACTTGTTAACTAGCTAGTTGTGGCATAATTATTTGTATATCAGGCACTCAAAACAGTGTTATTTTTTCTATATTTATATATCTTAAAACTGCAGCACCTGTGACAAGCAATATTAACCGATAAGGATTTGGATATTAACACAAAGGCTTCACAGTAAACAGCTGATGAACATTGCCTTTGACAAACAAAAGAGGCTGGTATTGAGCTACATATTAGGCTAATTTTTCAAGGCAACTTTGAGCTTAAAAACAACAACAAGAATACAACTGTGTCAATTAAGTCAATATTGCTGCTTTATAGTGCATCAGTGCAGGACTGGCATTAATCAGGCAATCACAGCTACCTGAAGGGATGAGCTTGTAGTTTACTGTTTCTTAAGCACACCGCAGAAATACTCTGCTACAAGCCCTGCTCTGGGAATTACAGTAATAAAGCCTCATGGGCAGGAGGGCAAATCTTGTTATTCCAAAGTCAGAATGAAATTTAAAGAAGTCATAGGCAATAAAAGCTGTTCGACTTAAAAAGATGTATCATTTTCCTAACATCCTCACACCAGTCTTTGCAGGGAAGTGAAACTTTCCAAAATGATGCCAAGACTCTCAACATGACTGCACCTCCACAGAGGTCTCCCTGTATGTGGGCACACACATGAGAGCACTGTCTTGGATCAACAACTCGGTGAGCATTCTGTTTTCCCAGGGCTGAGGACATGGCAGCTCTGATTTACCCATCTGGAGAGCTCCGTCAAGGAATACTGCAGGGCAGAGAAAGAACTCAGAGCGCAGGGGTAAGTGATATAGCTGAGTATCATCAGCAGACTCATGGCACTCTACCCTATGATTAGAACTGATCTTGCCAAAAGATACCACCTGTGCATCAAAGCAGATGGGAAACAAGAGATCCTTGAGGAAATGCCACACTTGAAATCCCTCAACTACCACTTGTCTTCAAAGCAATGTAGCTTAATTCTCCATTGTCTCGTCAATAAAGGTACCCCACACCCTCTTCATATGAGCCATCTCATATTCACATAAACAATAACAAAATGAAAGCCTGTGCCAGGGCAAGATAATACATAGACAATATTAATGGAAAACTGATTACAAGAACGGAAACAGAACCCCACATGAAAAATTCTTCAAATAATGAAGTTGAAGATGGAAGTTAGTAACTTTTTACACATTAGGTAGCTGAAATACATTAAAATATGATAAGACCAGAGATGAAAAGATCTTGAGGACAGTCTAATAATGTAGCACTGGAATGAGGTTTCTCCTCTAATAGTAGGAAAAAAATCTACTCTGCTCACGCACAACAGAAGCTGTGAGGTTTGTTTTGCTTTTACTTGTACAGGCACAGCTTAGGAGTTATCCTGGAGTCAATGTGTTATGCTGTCCTCAAGAGCTTCTGTGGAATCAAAGGAAAGAAAGACTGACACAGATTAACATGATTCTCTTTTCCACTGACAAAATTAGCACTTTGGCAGAGAGTCTGTAATTATGCTCCATAGGATCACTTGGCTTCTCTGGCATATTTTAAAATTGAAAATAAAACCAGGACATTTCCTTGGGGCTCCATATTCTATTCATAGCAGTTGAAAATCACCCAGTAACCTGTAAAAAAAAAGTTTATATTTCCATTCATTTCCTGTTTATATTACATTCTGCTTCCAGAGAACTTTTATTAATCAGTTACTTAAATTGTGGTGAAAATTGCAAGTGTTTCAGCTTATATACAATTTGTTGTGTATTTTTACATATAAGACATACTTTAAAAGGGAATTTTAGAGAAGTACTATGTGTAAGCATGCTAAAAATTTGTTTCATGTTTACAAGACAGTTTGAGACAAACACCTTATTGCACAATTTTCTTGTGCCTAAAACTCCAATTCAGTCAAAAGGTTATTAGTTATTGTGGTAAGTGATAATGCAGCTTGAGTTAGCTCTCAGTGTCAGTAGACAAAACATGTAGCTCTTATCTGAAGGCATGTTATGATTTCAAAGCAGCTCCTAATAGGACTGAGCAAAAATTGTCCCTGATATAAGAGAAGATTCCCACTACAGTTAATGAGAAGAGTAAGGTGTGGTAAAAGGTATCAGTGTGGGTATGAAGTTTGCCTTGATTACCTTAAATCTAAACTGTTTTCTATCTCCACCTTGTAGTTTAAGATAGGGCCTAAGTTATGCACCCATTCTCATACAAAAGTAGTACACAGGCCGTAACAAAGTGGGAAGGTGATGCTGTCTTTGGTGATGTTTGCCACTCAGCTACTAGCAACAGCAACAGTGGAAAAAGTGTATCAGAGAATTCTCGTTTGAAATCAATAGCCATGACAATGGCAATGACTTTCAAGAGGCTAACACTCAACATGCTGATTTTTCTCAATCGGCTTTATCAGACTGTCTACAGGTGTCCCATGTCTGAGTTAGAGCAGGTACACAGACACCACACTGAGTAATACTTGATGGAAAATGAAGATAATGAGTTACCTTTATAATACTCCTAGTTTTGAGTGATTCATGCCAATGTAGTAATACAATAATGCTGAGCAACAGCACAGTACATACTGTGAGTAGTGATACTTGGAAAGAAAACTTGTCAAAGAAGGTAGCAGAATATTGAATGTACAACCTCTGCAGTGAGCCAAATACATAGACACTTCATGTAACTAGGCATATGCCATTAAAAGGTATCTCTGACACCATCTTAAACAAAGAGGAATTAATACATGTCTGTCTTGAGGTACTAAAAAAAATTATTAATCTGAATAATTAAACAACTAGAGAAAGTAAATTGCCCTTTAGAGCAGGCCCCTTCATAACATAACTTATAGGCTCTGCAGACAAAAAGTAACATGGTCATTACTGAAAATAAGACACAATCCTGGGACAACCATGTCCTTCTTACTTCTATGAACATCCAACTTTGGAAAAAATAATTTCATTGTCATAGAGAGATATTTGGTACTGTTATTGTTGTACAATCTTCAAAGCTTTACACAGTCAGGCATAATTGTGTATGAACAATAGAAACTCTGGAGATCATAAAAATGTACACTATACAATTTTTTTACATTTTGAAAAAAACACAACAAATTTATCTACAGTCTATTACTCATCTCCATAGTAAATATTTTTAAAATCACTTTTTGTTATTTGTTCGCTCTTGTTAGAAAAGTTGAAATATTTTATAGGACAGGAACATCACACTCCTTTCATCATTTCTTTTTTAGGTAGTTCTTCAGTCAGACTTAACAGGAAAGCAATCACTGATGAACTCACTGATGAACTCACTGATGAACACTTAATTGTAGAATAAGATCACAAAAAATTGGAGAAGCTTAAAGTGACTCAGAATGGAGTCCTACTTAATCATAAAATGTTTTGGGTTGGAAGGGACCTTACAGTTCAACTAGTTTCAACCCAGAAATAATAGAAATGTGAAGCTTCAGGCAGGACTTCTTCCTTCCTGCTTTTACTTCCAGAAAAGTTATATGCTGTATTGGAAAATGCATTTTTCTGTCATTGCTAAATGAATATTGGCTTTGAAGTATTTGGCTTGAATTTTGTACTATGTTTTGTATACTATGGAAAAGAACACATTTGATATTATTTGAATAGCAAAGAGTTTGCATTTTCACTATCCCACAGTCTTTCTAATATTATATTTTAGTGACATAGTTATAAAAATAGTCTTACATGTAAGTTTTCTTTAATGCTCTAAATGTTAGATTGTTTCTTTATTGTTAAGAGTATGCTCCTGTCAGGTTTATGTGAAAACTGACTCCTGCATCAAAGATTTAGAGCTCATTTAAAGCTCTTGAGATAGAATAACACGCAGGTGTCAGTCCTCCAAATTTCACTGAAGATTAACCTAATATGCAATATGGTGACCTAACAGTTCTTCACTTGAAAGAAATCTGAAAAGTAATCTCTGATATAGCCGGAGAGTGAGAATAACCCAGTGGGATTTCCACCTCTTCATTTCCTAATGAGTTTTTTGATAATGAGAGGTGACTTTGCCAGTCACTGTGGGCTCTATTATGGCTAATTTACTCCACTTCACTCTCCTTGTTAATTATTAACACTAGCCTTTTTATCCTCATGAGACCGCATTCCAGTTTTTCCATTTTTAGATTTTTTTTTTCTAAATCCATCTTTATGAAGGTGATAGTTTTAAGGAAAAGGTTTCACTTAGGGTAAAGACAGCATTATTTATTTCATTTTGGAAGACTGCAAAATTGATTATATAAGCATGGGGAGTTCTCTCTAATGGCTTTAATGCACTTGCAAGGTGAAAAGGCTGTTAATTAAAGAATAAGCACTGAGGTATGTTCCACCTGGGAATCAGTTCTTGGTAGAATGGTCACTTGCCACTTGCTAACATATCTACCGATTAAAAGGTGACTGATTTCCATGGTTGCTTCCCAATAGCTCTCAGGGAGAAAAAAAGTGTATAATTTTCCCGATAGCTTTCAATTGCCAGAAACTGTCATTTAATATATCTATTACCATTATGGAATTGCTGAAATTGGTATACAGGTGTGATGTTTCATACAGCAGTTGTTTCATATACCAAGTTAAGGTTTTACAATCTTTCTAGTAATTGCTTTGACATGAAAGTTTTCATAAAATATCTTTCCTAAGGTATTTAGCATTATTATCCATTTAATCTTTTAAGGACAGAAAAATAAGTAGCCTACCAGCACCCTCTTTGCACGCGAAGCCAACCCTTGTTTGTTTCTATTACTTCTCTCAAGTTGGAACCAAAGTGCAAAGGAACACAAATGACACAGTAATGTAGTTAAAACTGGTGCCACAAATCCTTCTTGTAAGGCTGTGGTAAAATACCTCCACAACTTTCAGAAAGCAAGTAATTGTTTTTAGTGCACACAACATCACGATTAGAGATGCGCTTCTTAAACTGGAAACACAAAATGTTAGGAAAGACACCTGAATATATTTTTCAGATTTTTAATCTGGATTTTAGATGATCAGACACCCACTTCAAGTAATGGAGAATCCACCTCACAGGAGTCTAACTCTTATGAGTTGTGCACCAAGATTGAACAATTCCAGCACTGTTCTGAGCAGCCTTCTAAATTAATCTTAAATTACCACTAGCATGGCAATTTTAATACATTTCTGTAGCTGCGGTTTGTCCAACAAAGGATCCAGATGAAACACTAGTGAATATTTTAAAAACAAACTAAAGGAAACAATAACAGATACTTTTACTAGGATACTATGAAAAAATAGATCATCAGAAATATGGCATTTCATGTATTGCTAGATGTCAGGGTTTGGAAACACAATTCATGAAAAGAGACATCTAAGAATGAACACTCAAGTTCTTTCACTCAGTCCCACACCATGTCCAACATGGTGCAGTAACAGTGACTTTCAACAATCCTGTTTAAGGTTCAGCTTTACTTCAGTGGCCCTGTCCATCTGTCCCTTTCCCTCCGTGAATTTCACCATCCATTGTGTTACAGTGAATTGTACATTTGCTAGTTGCTCCATTTTTTGATATGGTGCTGTGGCCAACAAGTACTATACTGAGATGACCTATATATTTCAATAAACACTTGGCAGCTAAGGTTAACAATAATACAGTGATAAATAATATAGGTTGCAATATGTGTAACCTTGGAGAAAAGCTCTTGAATAGTATTTTCCATTCTTTCACTCAAGCAGCTTCCATACACAAAGCTAAAATTCTTAAAAGCTATTGAACTTCCACAGAAATGAAATGGATTTTCCACAAAGGGATAAAAATGATTTCTTTTATTTATAATGAAAAAAATGGAATTTTGAAATATCCTGGATTATTCAATAAAAGTAATTTGGATCTCCAAATTAATTTTTATAAAGTAGACA
>WUAM01000275.1:9916111-9947036 GCA_024336885.1 Actenoides hombroni
ACAGCACAAATATATTTTTTCTTTATGATGCCTTAAATTGTTACATGAATTTTAATGCTTTTAAGTTAACACATAATCCACTTTCTTTGATTTCATTGGTTATTTCCTTAATTCCATTATTAAAATCCCTTTCACACAAAATGTGCCTAGGATATCACTTCAACTATTGGAAAAAAAAAAAAAAAAAAAATTCTCTTCAAAGATGAATAACAGCAAGATAACATTGCTATCTCAAATAATGGTACAAAAGACCAAGTGGAAATAACACTTGCATTCATTGTGCTTTATCTTACTCCATTATTCATTCTAAGCCTACAATACCTTTACAGACATAACATGTCTGAAAGTAGTTTACAAAGGCTTAGAAGTAAATATTAACTACAAACTTATTTAAGCAGTATAGATTAAATATGAAATATCAAAAGCATATTATGCTGCTTGTATCTCACAGTTTTAAAACTGAGCAGTTTGTGAATACTGAATGGTTAAGGAATTGCCAGAATAAGAACTGAAAGGGTGCAAGGATAGAGAGAAACTGCTCAACTTCCAGGAAACAGCACAAGGACATATATCATAAACACAGGCACTGTTGCTTTTATTTTGAGAATGATACTATTTAGAAACACATTTCTAAGGTGTGGGCACATTGAAAAATCTTATGGATGCAACAAGTAAAAAATCTTAAACTCTTACTGTCATTTCTGAGGGCATTATTCAGCAGCTGGAAAAGTGGGAAGCTGTCCCAGGAGTCCTGCGGCTGTGCCTCGAGTACCGAATCCATATCAACAGAATACAGAGACAAAAACTTCTCTGCATGCTCAGCCAGTAATTCTGGCCACCAAGCAAATGCCTGCAAACATGACAAAATAGAGTTACTAAACACGAGTCACAAAGCAAAGAGATGTGTTGTATATATGGTAAAATACATTTGGATATGTCACTTCATGGCCTATCTCATTTGGGGAAGATGAACAGGCTAAGTGAAAAAAGTGAAAATATTTTATAAAACCTTGCATCAAAAATGTAAGAAATCAAATAGATTATGCTGGGAAAGATGACATAATCAGAACAGAAATGTAACACAAAAAATCAAAAAATGAGTATAAATCCCTGCAACCCTTTTTGACAGAGAGCAAAGAAGAGAATGAAGGCCTCATCCTTGAAAAAATTACTGTATATACATCTTTTGATTTCATTCTATTCAAAAGCCATAAATAATCAGATTAATTTATTTTTGAAATAAATTCTTAAGAATACATTTTATCGTAAGGGATGGTTTTAGTGTGGAATTTTATTCCTTGAAGTCTAAGGTTTTTTTTATTAGATACAGAGTGCTTTTTGATTCCTATTTTTGCCTTAAAGATGTCAGCTTCTCCTGAGGATAGCATCCAGTTTTCCCTCCACAAGTGCTATGAATACAACTTTAGAAATTCACTGTTGTCTATATTAATTTTCAGTAATTGAAAAACATAGCTTCCTTTGGTAAAAATTGAGATTCTCAGGTAAACCTAGCTCCACATATAACTCTTGTACCTTTTTGCTGTCACTTAAGTGTATGCTTTGAAAGGAGGGAGAGGGAGTTGTATAATCCTGATTTAAATATGAAGGTGAAGTGAGTTTATGAAATAGGATGAATACCATGTACTGCTGAGAGTGTTTTGCTCAGAGTTCAGGAAAATATCTGATAGCACAAATACCTACATATAGCAGAGAAGAAAACGTCTTTGCTTTCAAACTTATGCCCCTCATTTTGAATTACTGATTATTGAATTATTTAAATTCTTAATCTGATTTTTATTATTTTTGAGTTACCAACATGTGACATATGTAGCTTGATCTATACAAGTGCTGAGTTCCCACAGCTCCAAATAAAGTCATAGAAATCCTCATTTGCTTTTCTGAAATGCAGGTGCTGGGTAATGTAGAATTAGGTACTCAGGCGTGAAAGGTATCAGAGACAGCTTCTGTAAAATGGTCTACAAACATGTCTTTGCATCCTGGACTTTCTGATGACTGCCTGTAATTCTTTTTGACATGAATTAAATGAAGAAAAGATGAATTGGCAAGAGGTTTTAAAGAAATCCTGAGTACACTTTGCTATTCCTGAAAAGTACTTTCTGTGTTGCAGCATCAGGATTGAGGGATGCTGATCAGCACCATAGTAAGAAGCACAGATGAGGCTTCAAAAATTTTGGGAAGAGTTTTTCCTCAAACTGGAAGAAGTTTCTCATTTGTAAATCCTTTTTAAATGGAACCTCATTAAAGGAACAGACTCCTTACCATAGAAAATAACTAAATGCAAAGAAATAAAGCATAAAAGAAATGTATAAAGGCATTGGTAGGCATCCCTTTTAGGCAAGCAAAACATTTCTGAAAGCCAAAAACCCAAAACAAATCAAAACTAGGACATTTTCTTTCCATCTTCTTCCCCTTTGAAAATGATAGTTTGAACCCACACAGAAATTCTTCTGACCCTGTCAAGAACTACCCATCCGTGCTTAGGTAGGTATGAAGAAGAATAGAAAAACAAATACTACAGCTAAGCTTATTCTGTCATAATGCATAATACGAAAACAGGCTAAAGACAATTAGCAGTTGGTGAGACACATTCTAAGACAACAAAAGCATTGACTGTACTAAAGGAAGAATGAAATTCTTAGATTTTAGAAAGACACACAAATGTGGCAATACAACACGAGAAATTATCAGAACAATTTATGCTACACATTCAATGCACAGTTCCATGCTATTAACATTGAAAAATGATGCTTAGTTCATCAGGAATCACATACCTCTCTTCCCTTTGGGAATCCCAGAAATTTGGAAGTGTTATGAATTAAAAAAAATAAAAATCTAGTATTAAAAAATGTGATATACTATTTCAGAGATTACTGATCCTTTTCGTCAACTGTGCCATCAAACACTGAACATTTACTTAATATTATGATGTGAAGTTACCATAGTCAATCTTCAGTTTTGAGTAAGGAATGTACAATTTTGTGATCTTGTTCTCTAAAATATTTTAATACTGAAATTCTGCATGCTTTATAAATTTCAGTAAAATTGAACATTTATTACATGAATTAAGGAAGGTGAAAATAGTCTTAAAATTATTCTTTTCAAACTGTCTTGGATTAGATTGAAAACTTTTGCTGAATTGATGTTTCTGATGGCACACGCAATATATCTACCCTTCTGAAACATACCCTATCTCTGACAGCAAATAAGTAGTACAGAAAGTAATCTTTGAACAGAGATATTTAATCATATATGTATCATCTGATCTGTTTCTTATGTGTTCTTTTCCACAGAAGTCCAATATTTTTACAGTAATGCAGATCGTCAAAAGACAAAGACAATACATATTACTATCATTAAAGAGTAACACAGTAGCAATAGTAATGTAGAACAGGACCTCCAGGGAATTAATTTCAAATCATTGAAACAGCTGTTTCTTCGGTATAAGATAAAACATCTATAACAAGTTCACACATGACATATGTAAGCTAAAACCTGGATTCCATAGTGTGATATAAAACCAGATGTTTTGATTGATCATATTTATAGCTATATATACTAAGTCATATTTATCCCTTTTGCATATTTTCCCCAAAAATATTTATTGAACTTTTTGAGAATGTAAAAAAATCTATTTCCTGAACCTTAGAAAACTGTATTTATTAATTAAATGTTAATAGTATATACAATTGTTTGTACCTGATCAAGTTTATTTTTGTAATTCTGTGATATAAAAGGCACTACAAATCTAAATATTCTAAATATTATGGCTTCTGTATCATGAAGCAAAAGATTTGTGAGTAAGAAACATGGAATTGTTGTGTTCTATTGCTTCTACCTTAAAATGGCATTTTAAAAAGCGTAAGTTTAAAAGCAGTACTTTTCCAGTCAACAGAAGAGCAATGTGAATGTGATTATTATACCCATCATTATTTTTACATTGAAATCAAGATCTATATAGCATGGTGAAAACTAACATTCAGTTACATCTTCTTTCTATTTTGAATGAGAGGTGAAAAGTTGGAAGGAACAACTGTATAAGGCTATGAATGTTTTCCATACCATTTCATCACCTCCAGCACAAAGATGCTTTCTCTATTTTATGCTCTTTAATTTTCATTTCTAAACCTACAGTTCATTCAAGCGAATTCAAGTAGAGTTTTATTTCACTTCACTTTTCATAAGCTTCACGTCTCTTATTTCTCTGTAAATATGAACTGCCTTAAACATATGTCATAAAGTAAAGCTTAAATGTTTCTTGACAGAATTGCTTCGCATCAGAGGACAAAAAAGTCTAGGAACAAACCATTCTCTACCACAAATGCAGTTACAACCTCACCTCTGAGTGATGTTCTTCATTTTGCTGCAGTACTTCGATACAGAGTTCTGCAAGGTGAAGAACCTCTTCCAGTTTTCTAGCAGGTGTTGCTTGGTTCATGGTCTCTAGATGAATATAAAATGCAAACCAAAATTGCTTTAGTTACAGATCAGATTCAACAGTAAGAGAAAATGGTGTCAGAAACAAATGCAAATGGAGGAAAGTTACAATTTTCTGAAGTATAAGCAATTTCATGTGTTAAGGACAACCACTTACTACAAGCAAATGCAGCTGAATGTCCGTATCACTAAAAAAGGAAAATATTCGATTCACAAAAGAAATCACTGATCATACAGAGATATGTATATACATACATATATACATATGAGAGAACTAACAGGTGCATCAATGTATTAGATGCTCAACTTCTGCAACAAGCAAGTTCTAATTCTCTTCAAGGTCAGATATACAAAGACAGCAGACTGTAGAGACTTTTTTTGTTATTGTAGTATCAGTACAATGCTGGTCTATCTAGGTGACTCATAATTGTCATCAGCAAGATTCATGAGTTTTGCAGCAGTCAAAAATTCCCAATGTTTCATCTAAATAAGGCACTACATTTTAGGTGTATTTAAAAATATGAAAAGTACAAAACACAATAATTATTCAAATAACTAATCTCTAATAACTAATTATTCAAATAACTAATTTTCTACCTGCTGTTCAGCAATAAGTGAATCTGCATTCTTTTCACTATCATAGTGAAAAGTAGCACTATAAAATAAAGATGTTATAAAACAATTGACACAAGCCTACTAAAAACTTCACATAGAAGAAAACTAGGACAAATGAAAATGTTACAAATGACATGAGGATCACTCATTCTAAAGAGTATACTTCAAAAATAAACAACACAGGTAAAACAAATGTAACTAAAATTCTTTCAGGGCAATTAAACGCATTTTAGTTTTCAATTTAAAAATATTAATAGGACTAGATTCCAGGAAAAGTCATGGGAGATAAGGGAAGGGACCAATTGAAAATTTTTACAATTATGAATTAATCACTGAAAAGAAATTTGTCCATCTACATAATTTGTATCATTAGGAATAAATTCAGTATTAGCTATCTGAGCTTGTTTACTTAATAAAGCTCTTGACCCTAAGTGTAAACCATGGGATGGAAATGATGTTGTACAATATAATCATTTGTAAAGTATGGTCACATTAAACATGTCTGCAGAGGACTTATAAAGCTGGTAACACAAGGTGAGTGAGGGTCTCAGGAATCCTTTTTTCTCATTTTCTGTGCATGCTCATGGATCACATGAATAGCAAACCACATGAATACACATCTTCATATGCAGAAAATTCAGTGACATTTCTTTCCCACTTTATGCATTCATCATGACATATCAAACATCAGCAGATTAATTAAAAGACTTACATATATCAGTAAGAATATTGAACTGCATGCACTAAGTATATTTAACATTCAAAATTTATGGCAAGTCAAAACAACTTTTCAGACATTTTAAAGGCAGATGCCCTTGTCCTATTCTTCATCACTAACAGACTGATGCATAGTACCTTAATAAAATATATAGCTTTAATGCAATTTTTGAAGAAATGTTGGATTAGAATCTCCAGGAAACATCTACTTAAATGTGACTACAAAACCACATTGTTTTCATGCAAAAAACAAAGCAGACAAATTGGTTACTGAAGCAACTAAAAAAACCCATTCAGTCTGGTTAAAATAGACCACATAAGCAGACATGTTGAAGTAATATGATTTCCAAAACCACAATCTAACTCAAGAAACAGTTATTGTATGAAAATGGATTAACACAAAACACGCACTAGGATGCAAAACTATATTCACAATGTCAAGACCATGGTTATTAATACTGTACTGAATTTGCAAATATGATACTCTTGAACAATTATATGAATATAACCACAACTATATTAATGTATTATGTCAAGTGAGATTAGAAAGGATTGGTCTAGCCCCTAGTATTTAGGTTATAGTATGAAGACTACTGGATTCAGACTTAAAACCATGTTTTCTATGCTTATCCTGGACTGAAATTGCTGTTTCCTCTAGTGGTCCGCGTCCTCCCCTCCCTGAACACACAGCAAGTACAATTCATATAGCTGACATATCACTACCAGTATCAGTAATGTTAATGAGTCTTAGGGAGAAACAAGTGATATTAATACAGAGTATGACTGGCACATGAGCACATTCAACTCATTTTACTACAAATTCAGCCTGAACTTCACAGACCTTTCCACTAGCCAAGTAAACAAAATAATTGCATTCAAAAATGCATTCATTCCTAATGAAACGGAATAAACTGTAAACTATTCAAAATGCACATTCTAAAAGGACTCCTCTAAATTAGTGAGAAAAGAATTCTAATAATTACATGGAATCTGATGTTACATTTGTGCATTGGAGTAAATTCACTTTTTCCACGCCTGAAATAAGCTCAAGATAGAGAAATGTCTACTGAACAGACATCATTAGCAGTAGTGAGAGCAGAAGAAAGACCACAGATTTACTAGATGTGAGATTATCCTGAACCACCACTGTGATGAGATCATGATTAAGAGAAACATAGTCTCAGGGAAGTATTAATTCCATTGAGCAAGGCACTGAGGAAATCTAGGTTTTGCTTGGTTGGTTTGTTTGTTTTGGGGATGTTGTGGTTTGGGTTTTTGTGGAGGAAGTTGAAAGGGACCTTTAAAGGTCATTTAGTTCAGTTCTGGTCATCCGTGTTGAAGTGATGAATTTTGATTATAAATGGTATTGAAAGGATAAGAATTCTGAATTTCAATTAGAAATGGCATTAAATGGAGAGCCTGGTTTGGTTTTTTTTTTGTGTGTGTGTGTGTTTGTTTGTTTGAAAGGCAGAATAAGCCTAATAAAATGAAGGATGAAAGAGGGGATCAGAAGTGTTCCCACACAGACAATGTAAGAATACACTGTTCTCACAGTGGGAACATTTGGGAAGGCAAAAACCTACTTATTATGATCAGGGAAGATGTTGGCATAAAAATAAATCAGTCATGATAAATCATTTAAGCCAGAAACTGCAAGGAGTTCAGTCATTATGGGACTGATGTTCAAGAATATTTTTTTCAATAGGATTAGTATGTTTAGGTGGAGAAAGAGGATGAAAACTATGACATTCCCTTTGAGGTGAGTATGGCAAGTTTCTAAATGACATTTCATGGCAAGTATGACTAAAACTGTAGGACAGATTAGGCTTGGTGAATTCCAGTTTCAAGTTTGCACGAAATCCCCCACACTATTTACTAGTTTAGTCTGAAACTAGTTATTACTTGCTGAAGACATGCAATTCACTCCTGATGCTTCATATTGCTTTCAACAATACTTTAAAAATAATTATTTTCCTGTAAGATTTATTGATAAGAAAAGGCAGCAGAGAATTGACCTCACTCTGCATCCTTGGACAAACCTCACTAATTTTGTTGTAATTTACTTACTCATATAATAAATCAATACATGCGATTTCATTTGGGTGGTATATACTTCCCTACATTTTTCTTAGGTTTCATCTCAAGCTTCCTTTGCCATCTGTAAGTTACCACATGAGCTAGTCTTTTTTTTTCTGTAACTAACGACCTTTTACTTTCCAAAATCTAGTGAATATGTTATGGATAACCACCATTTACATGAGTGTATAAACAAGGGGGTATGAAGTAATTTGAGAGAAGAATTAAAGACTAACTTTTCTTATTTTTTTTTAATGAAACAACTAGTACATTTGAAATATGAGTACCAATGAACTGTTACCTGGAAGTTTTAGAACCTCATTTTAGAACTTACATTTGAGTAAAATATTGTGCTTATCTTCTAAGTGTAAAAAAAGTTACAGGAATAGGAATCGGTGCTGTCAGTTTTCATTATATTTATGATGTCTTTCTCCCCACAATTACTAAAGGTTGTTAAAATATGTTCACACTGCTCAAACTAACAAGTTCCAGCAGGAGCTGAGACAGTAAATATGCTCCTTGACATCCTTTAGAAAACAAACAGAAAAAGCCATCAATCATCTGTTTTCAGCTTCACATTCCGCTGAAATGAAAAAGTAAGCCAGGCTTCGCAAATAATGGATGCTTTCTCAAGTATGTATTATCAGGGAGTCATATAGGTACCAATAAAATATTGTTAAATGAGCTAAGTTAACTGACTAAAATGATACTGAAATGAAAAGGTGACTGCTTCACGGACTGATGGAGCCTAAGGCCACAAGGGACTGTCAGATCATCCAGTCTGACATCCTGTGTCACACAGGTCAGAGAACTACTCCCCATTTCTCCTTTCTTGAGACCATCAGGATGTCTGAAACCTAACAGTATGTCTAAAACCTGATTTCAGCTTGCTTTCCAGAACAGGCTTTATCCTTGAAGACAAATGTACAATTCACCTCTTTCTTTTTCTCCCCAGCGTATTACAACACATGTTTAATTTCTCATTGGCATTTGCTGAGCACAGGAATCTGCTGATTAAAGAGGTGATTCTCCTTGAGTATGAATACAGTGGAGCTAGTAGGTACCAGTCTCTGGCCTGCCAGTCTGTCCACTGTGGCACAGCATATACCACTTACTGGTTTACCCCATCCATCCTTTCACCTTTCCTCCTTTTCTTTAAACAAGCACATCGAGACTAAGACACTCAGGAGAACCAACACATCTCCAGTACAGAGGGTCTCCCACAGACCAATGGTGGAGATATTGGAAAAAAAGGCAACTACGCTGAGAAACAGAGAGTTTACAGCCCCAGTGGTCTTACAGATGTCTTCACAACCAGACAGCTAAATGGGGATGGAGACTTGGGTGGTGATGGTGCTGCTTAGGACTTAGTCCAGCTCATTTTATGCCAAACTGCAACAAAACATCCAGTTTGCATTTTGATCATTCATTTGTCCTAATTTTCGTTGGCACCACTGCTCTGGTTGCTGTCAGCACTCAGCTGTTACACTATCTTAACTTTAATGCCACCAGCATTAAAGCCAGGAGAAAGCACAAGATGTCAACTACTGGAGGTGTCTCACCATCTGGTAATTTGTTTCTACACATGTGCAAGAATTAGACCCACAGGAGGGCAGATAACACGATGACATTTGGCTGTCAAACTACTTCCAGGCTGTGCTGCACACAGAGAAGTGCATGGCAAGTTCTGGAATTTCTGAAGTAATATTGCCTGTTTGGATATTGTGTAGAGGGACCTAAATCTTATTATGGTACTTCTTTCCAAATCCAACTGTAGTACATGGACCCTAAATGAGCTACCCTTTATTCTACACTGGCTATATTGCCACAGAATCTGGCTGTTTCACTCCAAATATGAGCCTGACTGTGAACTCTCATTGATGCAGAGGGGATGACAAGGAAGCCCTGAAGTAAAGCAGGCGATAACATAATTTCATAATACAGACACATCACAATAAGAGCTGTATGGACCCAACCTTTCTCCATTATGGCCCATTAATTCAGACTTTTTGACATGTGAAACCAGCAAAATTGCTTCTAGACTCATATCAAAAGCAGTACGTACATCAATAAACTGGAGCTAATACATGTTACTAGACCTATATTGACTCTGCAGAGTTAATCCACAGCTGGGATAATCCACCCACAGATAATTTCAATTTGATTGTGGTGGATTTTCTTGCAAATTCTCATAGAATTAATTCTGCACAAAAAAGTAAGGAGTAGACATCTGGGAGGACATCCTATATTCTTCTGATTAAAAAATAAGTTTAAAAATAGCCTTATATAAATAATGGAATTTAACTTTAATTATGAAGATGAAATCAGTCTTTCCATAATGAATGCTTTCTACGAATTCAATAGGATTTTAAATTCTAGGGACAAAAAAAAAAAATAAATAAAAAATTAATTACCATTATCACCTATTATAAGATTTGCAGAAAATTAGAATTCATATCTTCTAGTCTATAACCTATCATTTTATAAAGTGGCTCACACCACAATGTTTTCAGTTTTAAAAAATTGTTCATAGTGTTCAATGGAATTACCTTCATGGGTCAATTGCAGGTTGCTTTAGATTTTTTGCTTGGTTGTTAATATTTTGTTTGGGTTTTTTTTTCCTCAAAAAAGGGAATCTTGGCTCATTAAAAAAAAAAGGAAACAGTGAAACTGAAAAGATAAAAGCAGAAAAAAAAGGCAGGGTTGAAAAGAAAGCTCAATTTTTAATTGCTGATCAAAGGCACTTAATGTATGATTCTTTGTAATCTGGTTTTGGCAATACAGATACAAGCAGTTGGTACTTTCTTCCTTTCCTTTACTTCTAATTTCTTTTCAAAACGGGAAAGAACTAATGTAGTTCTCCAACAGTACTTTCTGTTCATGTGGAATAAAAGTCAGAGGTAACAAACAAGGCAAACTGAAGGGCTCCATGAATGAAGAGACCTGAATAACTGACATACTGGACTGAGAGAAAACTGGCACTTGAAGGTGCAGACTTTGTAGTAAGTGTTTTTAAAAAACCTAATAATTTTAAAAGTCTAAATTTTGGGGAGTTACTGAAAGATGACAACAACAAATTTAATGCCAGTATGTAAGGAGGAGGGAAGCATGATGAAGCAACTACTGACTTTAAAACAAATTTTGAAGAAATGACTTAGGACATAAAATGTACAGAAAACAGAATAAATGTAACACAGATATGCAAAGGTAGGTCACACTAGCATTGTACAGTAGTTTTTCTTGATGGGATTTTTTCTTATAAAAGAAATTTTAGTAAAGCTCATCTATTCTGACTGTAATAAAGCTTTTGATACTGTGCCTCATGGGAAAACTTCCAGTTAAGCTGAAAAAAATAGGGATTAAAAAATGAAACTGTGTTGGATAAAGAAGCTGCCTTAAGAGAAAGGCAATAGGTAGCACTGAGAAAAAGCCAATAAAGGTTTCTTGAGAAATTCCTTAAAGATCCATCGTAGGGCTGAGCTTCCTTAATATGTTTGCCAATGAATTCAGAATAAATATCAGGAGAGCACCGATATAAAAAAGTTGTAAAACAGGGGCAATAGAAAGCAGGGTCAAAATGCAGAAACAAGAAGGGTAATTTCAGAGAATGGGAGAGAGAAACAAAACTTAATACTTTAAGAGGGAGGGCAATACATTTTGACACACGAACAGCAATAAATATTTGCTATAAACTGGGAACTTCTCAGCTGGAAATGGTCAAAACTCTAAAGACAGGGTTGAATTAATATTTCACAGAATGTCTGCCACAAGCATGATATAGACATCAAAAGACATGTGTTCCTTTAATCTATTAGATTAAGCATTTCTTCTATAATAGTACTAGTACTACTATGCAAGGCATCTCACCGGAATGACTTTGCACAGTTCTTGTCATCAATGTTTGAGAAGGTGGCATTCACACTTTAACAGGAAAAGGCTAAAACTCTTGAGACAAGGTGATGAAAGCCTAGGTTGAATGAGTATAAAACAATTGTCTAAAAGTGCAGGGGAATTAGGAATATAGGACAAGGTTAGCAAGACAAGGTTAGAATGCTAGGATTAGAAAGGTTAGAAAACTAGGAACTAATTTGATTGTAAAGGGATTCCTATACCTAAAGAGCAAACAGGACTTGAAATGGCCTTCACATTGGTGATGCAGGAGGGTGCAAAAGGGGAAGAGCAGTGACAAAGGCTGACTCAGCCCAGCTGTTAAGAAGGAGTATCAGGATGTGAACCTAAGAATCCAGGGGTTCTTTTCTAGAGCTCTACTCCAAAATTGAAATAAGGGATATTTGTCCATATCCTCTTCTTTCTGTTCAGTTGCACAACAAACAGAGATGAAGAAGGTGCTATGCTGCTGTGCAACTCATTCGTTTTTGTTTGTTCAGTGAAATGAACATGCATGGAGAGCTTTAATCAAGTCCTCTCTGGGTACAATGACTCCCTCCACTTGCCTTCTCAATTTCAATATTGTTTGTAGTGTTCTTCTTTTTAAGTTACATAGATCCTTCTGAGCCTTGAGAGCATTTACATACAAACTTTTTATGTAATGAGTATGTTAACGACGATGTCCTTTAAAAAACTGTCCTTTCAGTAAACTGTTGAGTTGCTCCTGACCTTCTATTGGATGAAGTTAACAGTTATTCTGCCTTCGGCATTTTGTTTGATGGAAAGAAATACCGGGATGACAACTGTGATTTGTCTTTGAGCACTTGCACACTAGGCAGTAACTATTTGCTCTGGTTTTAATCAAATTTATTCTCATTCCTTTTATTAAAAATGATTGGCAGAAGGAGCCCAGTATATTCAGTAACTACAGAGTTTTAAAAATAATGAGTTAAAAGACAACTACCTAATGATTCAAATCTTTACAATCTGTTGCCTCAGAAATGAATATCTACAGACAATGACAGGTACTGCCCTGTTCGCTTCACAGCCATTTAGCACTTTAATCCCTAACCCAGTCCCCGTATTCCTCCACAGTAAGGTAATGCCCTTGTGTTGAAAAATGTATGTACATGTAAGTTTTTGTCACTTCTCTTAGGCAATGACAGGAGCACTAGAAGAGTCCATTCAGATTTCAAATAAATTTAAATGGGGAAACCCATTCATTTCTGAGAAGGAATAAATAAAGTATTTTTTAACTTTCTGGGTGTGTTAATGAATGTGTATAAAATATAAGTAAAAAATATTAATTCTGTATAAGGAAGGTCAGCTTTTTTGAAGGAGAGAAAACAAGTGAGAGACATGCAGATTTCTATAAGCTGTTCATTGGAAGCTATACAAAATGTATCTGAAGAATGCTATTTGTCTCTGGCCTAAGCATCTGGGAGGTCCAGTTATGTTCAACACTTTCTACGAGAAGAGGGTTAACTGAAGTTAAATACTGAATAAGATAGGAAAATATGCCATACACAAAATGATCTAAACAGTACTTTCAGGTAGCAAAGTCTGAAAGGCAGAATGTGATGAAATGAAAATGTTTTCTACTTAAAAAGAGATTTTCACATATTGATGCTGTGATCATCTCCCTGACAAATTATAAACTCTGCTGCAAACCACAAGGGCGTTATATGAGAGTTCTTAGACATAGTTCAAAATTATAATAGGTTTGCTGCTGTTCTCTTCATAATGGCAATTATACTGACTGAACAGATTATCTACTCCATGAGAATTTCAGCTGTACATGTTGTAAGGAACGACATTGTGAATGAACCCTGTATAACTGTCATTGCAAATGTAATCTTTATTGAAAAAAGCTGTTCTATATTCAAACTAGCACAACTACATGGGAGCACTAAATAAAATGTCATCCTGACAGCAAACAAATCCTGTTGATGCAAGTGCTGCTTATACCACCGTGTCTGCCATTAAGAAAGTAACCACCATCTTCTGGGAAGGCATTCAGAGTCATGTTCAATTGAGACTGTGAAAATGAGAGCACTTGGGGAACAGACCCGGGAACCTGGCAACCACGCTGCTGAAAAAGGATTCTCGCAACAAAAAGAATTTGCATGTTCACCTCTGGATTACCTAACAAGGACACTCCTGCAACTGAAGATTCTCTATTCAGTAACTAGTGCACAAGTTAAAGGGTAAATAATATTTATAATGAATAGTTTTTCCTTGTTTTCCATGACAATGAAATATATGGTATTGGGACTAAGCATACTGTATGTCAAGTTCATGATGAAATCTGTAGGAGTTTCATTAACAACACCAACTGGAGCAGGATTTGGCCCTGATAGTCAGACTAAAATATAATTTTATTTGGTTTTCTTTCAGCTGCTTCATTTTTTGCATCAGAGAAATGGGTTCAGTGGGACACACAATTCTGGTGGAACATAGTCTATTTACTCTTGTCAACAAAATTAATTTTTCTGAGTTGTCTGATGAATTTTCAGTTGCATTTTTGGTCAGAAGAGGAATTTAGTGACATTATAAACACAGACTATAAACCTCTAGCTTCGCTTATCTCACACAGTGAATTTCCATTTACACATTGTATGTGACAGGCTTTCCTCTCATCCATTCTCTAATACAGTTATTTGCCAGGTCACTTAAGGGACAGCTTTGCTGTCTTAAGAATATGGCGATAGTTTCTTTCAAATCATGCACAAACCTAATGTAAAACAACTGAAATCAGGTACAGTCTTTTTTTTTTTTTCCTTGTACTTGTAACTGTATGTCATCTGTGCTTACTGGTCTGGATTTCTAACATAGTAAGCCTCAGAAAAAATAAGAATAGCCAGCATGTGACACAAGGAATATTTGTACCCGAGGTGGTTCACATTATATAAAAGTGTACAGCTGAGATTTTAGAGTGCAAAGGTCAAAGGACACAAACTCTAAAATTAGTTTCCTCATTTCACAAATTAATTTCAATATTTTTCTAAATTTCAAATTTGAAGAGATTATTTTCTTAAGTACCTAGAGGCATAAAAATATTAAACGGAGTATTTGTGCTATCAAGCTTTAGGTATCTTACCTAGTAGGGAAATTGTCTTAGGGTGTATTTGTACATGATGGCGTGAGACAGGCCCTTCCACAGGGAAATTGTTGAAAAAGCCTCCAAGTGCTCTGAATCACCTGCATAATGAACCTCTGCCTGTTGATCAGAGGGGGTCAGGAGATTACCTGATCAATGGTTGTTCCTAACAGGCTGTGGCATGAATACCTGAACCACCAACACATCATCTGCGCTCTTTTTCATCATCTGCTCTCATTTTTTTAACAATTCCAAATAGAGCTCCTCTATTTCCAGGGCATTTAAAGCTTTCAAATGAAAACCAGTGTAAGTTTTAGGAATCACTGGAATTTTGTGAATCTTCAGTTATGAACACGGACTTTAAACAAAGTAGTTTTTGCTAGTATTTTTTGCTTGTTTACTGGCTAAAGAAGCTGTTCCTCCAAAAATGGACCATCTTCCTGCTTTCAAGCCCCTCATTGTCAAGAAGCTGCACTTCGCACTATTTTAATGCAGCTTTTATATTCATCACCCCAGCCTGCCTTTCAGATGTAAAATTATCTCATCCTGAGAATATTACCAATTCAGTGCCCCTTCCCATAACCATGGCTAATCTTACTTGTGGAAACCCCACCAAGTATCATGATCAGGCTTCTACTGGGTCTGTGTGTATGCCTTTAAAAAAGGTAAGACAAAATAATTGTGCGCATCTATTTCATGGTATGTGTATATATATTCATATTCCCTCATACTTCTCTGCAGCAAATACTACTCACCCACAAATACTACTGCAGATATGCTCTTCTTATGATTGCTCTGCTAAATATTGGGATATAAGCACTCAAAAAACCTCTCTGCACTATTGGAGACTAGATGGAATAGTTTCATAAAGATAGTAACATAAAGAACTACCATTCTCCTCCCAACCTTCAGCTGTAACTAGGAAAATAAACATATCACTAAAAAATGCCTTATCGGAGAAATGTAAAACCAGCTTTACAAAATTAAGTCCTCATCAATATATCCAGCAGTGCCATTAAGAAATGGATATCATTTTTGTAGATGGCTCTGAAATTACATTTCTCTAAACAAAGTAATTTTTCATTTAACGGCCAAACATTTCTGCATCACTTAGTTACACCTCCTTCCCAGAAACTACAATTGCATCATATTCCAAAATATAAAATTATCTAAACTGCTAATAAATAGGCATATCATAATTAAGTATCAGTGTAAATGAAGAATGCATTCTCTATACTGTATTAAAATTAATTTTGATGTTCACACATCTTCTGGTCAATATTTTGGTATTATTGAAATAAAAAAATATTATAAAACAATAGACACAACACACTACATCTGTAATACATGCAGACACAAACAGTAATCACCTGAGTCCTTGTCTGATGGTGCTAAATATATATTGGGAAAAAAAAAAAAGAGAGAAGAAAAACATCATTATCAAAATATAACTATTTTTATTTCATTAGGGAAGAATAAATACAAAATAAGGAGTTAAAATCTTCTTTTCTTTTCTTAGTATTTCCTAAATTTCTTATAATTTTGAGGATAGCAGTGAGAGTCCTGACAGTCAGCTCATACAATGTTCATACAATGGTTTTGTCAGCTGAGAGAGAAAGGGTGTATGTCCTATATAGTCTGTATGTTGGGCTCACTTGCTGAGTTTGCAACCATATTGTGCCTGGGAGTTTAGAAACATAAATAATAGTAACAGAATATAAGAAAGTAAGAATAGTATTTTTTTCAGAGCCTTCTCTGCATCTCTACTTTTTAGATAGTTACTACTGGTCTATATTCTATATTATCATGCAGTAGTTGCATTTTGACTGACTGATATGATGTTGTTCACTGAAGAAATATTCAAAGAATAGGACAGAAATCCTCCAAATGCGTGACAGATGTGTTTGAGGACATGAGTAATGTTATAACGATGATGACTATGTGCTTTCTGTATGCAGTTTGAGGAGTAACTAATGCAAACGGTAACATGAATTACTTTCAAGAGAAGAATGAAATTTCAGTGCACGGATACAATTGTGCTCCCATAAAATTAAAGGAGCAGAATGGAACCTATTGCTGAAAACTATTACATTTATATCGATAAAAATGGAGGATATTTGTAATGATCAGAGTATAGAAGGAGACCAATACAGGTGTCGCTGTTACTGAAAACCAATGTGTTTTATTCTCTGATGTTATGACGCTGGAGCGCTGCACTTTCAAAAAGTACTCAACCTATTTCTTGTTGAGGTACTAGACTTACATATGTAACTATTTATTGTATTTTGGGTTTACAATTATGTGAGCGTAAAACGACTTAAAGAAATCTAGATGAGTTTCCAGCAAAAGACAATAAATCCCCAAAGAAATCTGCAAGTCAAAATATGCCATGGGATGGATGGTAGGTAGTTTTATGTGCTGTTCTAGCTTACTACACTCTTAAAAATGAGCACATTTGGAAGTACAAAACTTGCTACTTGTAGTGGAACTGCCACAATTCTCTAGGATTTAGTTAAAAATCTTTGGCAGAGATGTAGTTACATCACTGTAAAAAAACTTTTCCAATCCAATTTAGTGTCAGTGAGGTTAGATATTTTTTGCACGCTTCTGTCATCTTTCAAAAATGTTTCTATTTTTATACCCATTATTTTAACAGGTTTTTTAAAAGACTGAAATACTGAATATTAAAAAATCTCATTTATGAATAGAGAAAGATAAAAACTAAGGAAAACCATTATTTTTTATTTTTTTATTTTCCAGAATAGATTTGACGTTCACTCTTCTTTCTTTAACACAACATGATATCATAATTAATTATGATAAACTGGTTACTAAGATGGTTTCATGTTGTTACTCCCATGATATAATACTGGTTGCTATAGAGATGAGATGGGTTTTTTGTTAATCACTTGTGAGATTGGTTAACTCATGTTTTTCAGGGAATTTGAGCAGAAATGGAAAAAGGAAAACAAGTTGGCTTTATAATACTGCTAAACATATCAGGTTTCTTCATTTTGCTTCTATAATATGAAAGAAGAAATACACTATTTCTTCCAATGTCTTGCTAGAAATACATGCTATAAAATACATAATATGCATATTTTTTTGTTTTTATTTTCTTTTAAGCAGAATTAATACTTCACATACTTTTCTGTTAATTGACTCTACTTCAAAAAATCCATTTGTACAGATGCACACATGTTTTCTACTCCTGAATATGTCTGTACAGGTGTATCTCAAGCCTTCTCTGTTTTATGGAGAATAACAGATGGGTCTTGACAAGACATGTTACTATTATGACTTCCTTCTTGTTCTACATAAGGTTTACAAATAGTAATGTGACATAGAGTATCCTAGCCAAATTTTTAGCAAAATTTTTAGTTAATTTCATGGTATACTTTCTAGAACACACTTAAATTCAAAAAACCTTCTTATTACCATAAAATCTAGTATTTTATTCCATTAATTCATTCAGAAAATCAGGATGTAATTAAGGGTTTAATCATCAGATAATTATTATTACAATCTGACAACACAACAATAAAAAATTGTAACATCTATCTGTCTCCCTTATAAGTACATCAGAAAAGCATCTATACCCAGAGTTTTCAAGTTTGAAGGTACTGTCACTGCTGTTAAGGAAAGAGTTCCCAGTCAGTAATTTAATTACTAGAAATAGTTAAGAGAAAAAAAAAACAAAACACATAAACAACCTTTTAGATTTCTGGAGGACTCAAAAGTAAGAACAAAGGGCAACTTAAATTAAGAAGCCCTAGTCTTCCATTCAAACAGGGTCCCAGGAGGCATATTAAAGCAATGAATAGGAAAAAGCTCCGTAGTTCACCAGCTGAGATTTTAATGAAACATTTCCCCTTGCTGTGGAAGGGGTTTATTCTGGAAAGGGAAAAGGCTGCTCAGAGAATATTCAGTTAATAGGCATTGTTGGCTTTTACAATGACTTTGGCAGTTGATTGCTGTACTCACCTTCTATTTTGGCATATTCTGTAAGTCGCGTGTAATTGATCAAGGCAGCCTTCTCCAGACATTTTCTAACCACCTTCTTCACCTCTTCTGCTGGTATGGGAGTGGCAATGTCTTTCATTAAAACCTGTGCCAGAGAAAGTTATACCACTTAGTTACATTCATTACCCAAAAACCAAGGGAAAAGGATTAAAGTTTCCTAAAGTTACTACGGATCTGATAATGGCTAAAGGCAGAAATCAAAAGGGAACTATTTCAGCTGATGGAACTAGATATTTGCCTTTGACAGTTTCCGTTCAACCCTGGTTTGACTGCCTATATGGTATTTATATATAATACTCCTACTATTTGGCATCTTGCAGCATGCCAGTCTGTCTTCATTTGGGTGATGCCAAGACCAGGATAACAAGAAAATTCTGTGGATAAGTTGGATCGTGGTGCCCACTAAAGATGTCATCTGGAAAACTTCTTGGTTCTCACCTGTAGAAAAGCTTCCACCATCGCATAAATTCTTCACTTTGAGGGTGGTGGTGAGACACTGGAACAGGTTGCCCAAGGAAGTTGTGAATGCTCCATCACTAGATGTGTTCAAGACCAGGCTGGATGGGGCTTTGGACAACCTGGTCTAGTGGGAGGTGTCCCTGTCCATGATAGGGGGGTTGTAACTAGATGATCTTTAAGGTCCCTTCCAACCCAAACCATTCTATTATTCTATGATTCTATAGCCATTGACTCTTCAACAGTGTAGAGGAGAAACTGTGAACACCGCCATCAGAGCTAGCTCATACTGACTTGCTTTTCTTCCTTCATAAAGTTATCCATATTCAACATGTCCTTGCTGTGAAAAACTGTCACCTATACTGGGCAGGGAAAACATTGAACTTTTGGCAAAATATTTTTGTTATGGAAAAGTAGAAGAACAGATCCTATAAAGCTTTCCAAAACCTGTCAGTTTTAAAAGCCTATTCATTTTTAAAATACAGGAATTTGGTAAAATGGATCACCTCTTGCAAGTGAAGTAAACTGAGAATATATACCTCTTTATATGAACGCAGCATTATATACTCTGCATTACTGTAAAGATCGAATAAGCACTGTTAATAATTCTTTCACATTTTTACTTTAATTCTACAGTCCATTAATTTTCAAAAGGTAGCTGCAAACAAAATTAAACATGTTTTCATCACATTTTAATGTAAATAATAAAATTTCAGATAACTCACAATCTTTTCAAAATGCTTCCTCAATGGATCCCCAGACAAGTTATGCCCTTATAAAACATGCCTAAAAGTTACTATTAAAGGGAGGCAGTAAGAGATATGGTCTGGGGAAGGATATGGTAGAAAATTTAGGTTCAGTAACAGAGAAGTTATGGGGACAATATTGTTGCAAAGCAGACCTTTATCACTTGTGCACACACATGACAATATACCTTTGTTAAAATGCTTCTTTTTCATGAATATCTTCTGGGTTGTCAACAAGTGAAAATACAGTATTCAAAACCTTTTTATTTTGGATCTCATTAAAAAAAATGTATGTATTCAAAGACAGGTAAAATAAAATGTTGCTAACCCATTCTGCAGCCAAAAGTATAGGAACGTACAGTTATTCGCAGTCAAGACTGGTAACGTTGTTGCTTGAGCACCGAGTACCATTGCCAGTTGTAACAGCAGGCACAGGGAGAGGAAGTGGCTGTTTCATATAACACTGAGATTATAAGTGAAAGAAAACATATATATCCAGACTCTATGTGGTTTTGAACACGAAAGAGGTTTTCTAATATAGAATCTCTATCAGTGGAATGTTCTGCAGTGAAGAACAACTGACACTCCCCAGGACAAGACCTCTCAAATTTTGGCGAAGCTCCACAGACTGGGATCTAAGCTTTTTTCAAATTAATACCTTCATCAGGCTCCTGCTGATACAATTCCTCTGGAATCTCTGCTGATATTTAAAGTTTTCTTTCCTCAGAGATGACTGAGATGCTTTTACCATAATGAGGTCTTCTCTGTTCAGTCAATACAAGAGGATTTGCTGGGATACAGTTTATATCTATAGCTGCCCATGACAGTTTTTCATCATATAGCTTTTTCTTCATAAAATGACTCAGGTTGTGCATTTATGGAAGATTATTCAGATTATATAGAAGATTTTTAATTGTATATATCAGTATAGACAATATCGTCAGCATAGAAGTCATAGAAAGCAGGAAAGGGGGGGCTGTAGAGTAGACTTCTGCCACTTTAGAGGTAATGCTGAGTAATTGTTAAATTTTAAAGAAACAGAGAGTCACTACAATGGTTTGAAGTGAAAATCCAATAAATAAATCCTACAGAATAAGTAAGCCCTACAATTCTGCAGATGTTTGCCTCTGTGGAAAACAATGAAAAAAAACCTCTCAGTGAAGAACTAAAACTAGTTGTAAAATACCTAAGAAGACATAGTCTCCTTTCAGCAGCCTGATGGCAAAAGAAAAATGCATGCTTAATACTCAACTGGAATTAAAATAAGTCCTGAAACTTACCCTTTCAAGTAATGAAAGTGTGGCTTTTAAAGCTCCTTCAGGACGTCCAAAAGGGAAACAGTACCTTAAAAAGTTAAAAGGAAAAAAAAAAAAAAAAATAAAAAAGATGAAAATTACCAGAATGAAAATACCTAATTTAAGAGTTTACTTTGAGACCTAACTGTACACAACTTGTATTAAATTATGTTAGCAAAAGACTCCCATACACAAAGTACTAGAGAAAGCAGAAGGCCGCTTCAGTAGTCTACCATGGAGCATATACATAGCACAGCAGTATCAACCCATCAGCAGCTGAGGCCCAAATACAGAAAAAATACAAAAGGCAAAAGGCATCACTTCCACTTTCTCAATTATGTAGCACACTTAATAGTCTCTAATGAGCTTAAATGTCTCCTTCCTGGAAAGAGGTATTATTTCTCATGTAGCCATGGCAGCTACTGGAGCTGTAAAGAAGTACTCTATATAGTGTATCTTGTTTAAATAAAGGATAAAATGACAGATATCGAAGTTTCTAGAAATACATGGGAATAAAAATGCCTGCAAATAGTCCATATTTTTTTCCTATTATATTATAAATAGCTTGGAAAAGCATTTTATGTTATCTTAAATTTCATCAGCTCTAACTGAAACCATACCCACTTCTGCCTCGATACTTCTAAAATGATGTAAATTAAAAAGTGATCCCATTCTTAGCTTTGTTTTTCATTTTCATCTACTGAATGATCCAATATATCAGCTCAATGAGACTATAACACTCAGGCAACTGCAACCTCTCTTAATCTTGTCTATAAAATCTTGCTGGGATATCCCCAATTGGAAAAAGGATTTTTTACTTCGCTGATATTATTTTTTTCTTATTATTACTAACTGAGAATGGTAGCCTCATATTCTAATGTTTTCCAATAGCAAAATCTTTCGTAATGATAAAAAGATTCAGACCAGTGAATTTTAGATACACATTTTGCTCAAACAAAATAAAGCCCTGTAAATGAGGTCAAAAAAGGATTTCTCACAGTGAGACTTCCAGTTATTTGATTTGCCTCAATTTTGTTTCTTTCTTACTGTATTGCTAACAATTTTTAAGGATAGGTTAGCAAATCAGCAAAGCAGATTTAATGACCCTTAGGTGTTAAGTCATCTTAAAATAGAACACATCTTTAGGTGGTTTCCTTCCCCCCTCCCCCCCTTTTTTTCCCCACAATCCTTGGCTTGTCTTCTCCACTGTTTATTCCTATGAACCTCTAATGGTAGTTTTTCAATAGATGTCACTCACTTCTTCATAATACTTAATATTTCAAATAAAATTCTTCCTTCCCGGTATGTTCTGTACTGTAAATAATATGATAAGCTTCCAAAACCCAACCAGTTCTAAGTTCATGATGGAGAAAAAAGTCCCACAGTAGAACAGGGCTTACTCAGTTTACTGCAGACAAAATATATATTAGTAAAACATGGCAGCAAGTTTATGTGTGCAATTGTTGCAAGGAGGTTCTGACAGAGAAGAGTTGTTTTCTTGAGATAAGCAGCTTAAAGAAAAGGAGATGTTTGCAGTAGACACCTCAAGGGATATTCCGAGCAGTCCTGCCTCCAGTGTTACAGCCTCTATGGAGAGAAGCAGCATCTTGCTGGGAGGGAGAAATTCAGACTCCTGGATAAAACCCCATGGTAGCTGATTTCACACTGTTTGGCTTGGTAAGGATCTCCCACAGCTGAGGGGATCTTTAAGGGTAGAGAGACGTAGATGGTGACAGTAGTAAATTCAAATATTAGCTATATTGACAATGGGGTCTGTGACATCCAAGAAGACCAGGCAGTAAGTTAGTTGCTGGGTACAAAGGTAGTGGACATCAGGAGATGTTTATATCTAGGGAAGAATAGAGAAGGTACAGCACTCATGGTCTATACTAGTACCAGCAACAATTAGAAATGTAGGTGGAACACTCCAGAGCTAAAATGCACATAGCCAGGCAAAAGGTTAAAGCCCAAGACTCTCACAGAAGCTTTTTCTGAAATATTGGCTCTTCCACATTTGATGCCTGAGAGGCAGGCAGAGATCTGAAGTCTCAGTGGTTAGGTTAAATGACAGAGAGGAAAGGTTTAAGTACCTTAAGAACCAGAAAATACTTTAGGTGAGAACCACCAGCATGGGATGGGCTGATTGTGTCTTAATCATAATGGAGCCAGGCTGATAGCAATGAAAATGAAAATTAAAAGGGCCAGAGGGTAGAGTATTAAAACTGGAAGCTGTGGGTTAGCTGACAGGCATGAAAGAATACCTTTTTCAGATGAGTGTGACCTAGTGACCTAGGTGGACATAGCAAATGTTCAGTGCATTTCTGAAAAGGCAGGAAGAGAAATACACTCTTCAGTTAAACTGTTCACAAAAGACAGCTGACCAGTGCATGCAATGCTAAGCAATGGAGCAAGGGCAAAGCTTAGAAAAGTTCTGACATATTACAGAAAAAAAAGTGACGGTGATCCTTGAAAGTCTCTACCACTGACCCTCTGATTAGAATGACAAGTGATTAGGAAATGTTAAGTGAAATTAAAGGAGCTGCAAATCAATGACAAATAGTAAGAGATTTCAACTCCACACATGCATATTGATCAATGGCTCATGAGGATGAGATATAATGATAATATTTTGGGACACAGTTTTGAATTGTTTCCTTGGACAGATAATTTAGACCCCACAAGTAAAGACGCTGCTCTGGATTTGGTCTCAAAAGTGAAGAGGAAATAGTTTGAGAGGTGCAGAGGACAAGAGGTGCTCTCTAGTAGTGATCATAAACCAGTACATTTTAATAATGTAGCAAAAGAGAACAGGGGAAAAAAAAAAAAAAGAGTACATGTACATGTATATTACAATTCAAGAACGGGAACTATGAAGAAAATGAAGAACTTGAAAAAAGACAAAACCTTAAAGGATCAATCAAAAAAGCAAGAAGCTCACAAGCAGCTTCAGGGAAAATTCAAAGAGTAGGAGCTCAAGTCAAATGCATGCCACAGTTGAAAAAAAGTGGACAAAACCCCAAACAAATACCCCTCTGTGTGGGTCCATGAGAAAAATAAAGAAGTTGTCATAGAGAATCTGACATCTAAAACCTGTAAAGACCTATCTGAACAAGGAGGATATGAAAGTCTCTATAATATTCTAGGGCACATGTAAACATCATGGATGCTCAAACTGACAGTAGAAAGAACGATGGAAGCTGGAAGCCAGCCTGGGAGATGGTGGGACTGCCCAGTCACAAGGAATACAGGACATTCAGGGACAGTACGGCCAAAACAGAGAAACTCAGTGCATGCTTTGCATCTATCTTTACTGCTGAATGTATTTTTCAAATTATTCAGCATTTCAGTTATGACAACAATTTTGATGCATTGAAATATGGAGTGGTTTTAATACCATGTTTTCTTAAGTAAGCAGTCTCACAGCCAAGGTTATTCCTTGATACTTAATGATACAGGTGATCTTTTTACATAACTCGAGTCAAGGTTTTCTTTAAATGTTTAATGTTAATTCTTTATCATCTGTCAGAGCACTATTTATCTATCTTGTTTAAATAGGATTTTAAGGCCAACCCTAGAGTCCTCTGAAGGATGGAGACATTAATCTTTGAATGACACATTTAATTGATCTCAAGGAAGAGTTTTTAACATTGTTTGAATTATCTCAAAACTCACCAAGACTGAGGCAGAAGGATCCTGTGGTCACTGATATAGCCCAATCTCATCAACGCACTCTAGTGTGTAGGGAAGTAGACATTTTGGGGTTTACCTTTACTTCTTGCAACTCAAATAATTATTTGGATATTATTATACATATTGTAACTAGTCTCATGCATGTGAAGGCCTGACAGTTAACAGAATTATTCTGAAGATACACAGCCTCTTTTCTTGTTTTCCCATCTCCCTCTTCTCTCTGTAATACTTAAAAGGCTTCTTCTGCTTCAGTATTTTTCGGGTCACAGCTGCTCTCACTGACTTCACCACTGTGCATGAGTAAAAGTGCTTTTATTCATTGGAAATTATAGTTATTGTGTTTCTACCATAAACTTGACAGGATATGGTTGTCAGCATGCCAGTCACAGGCCAGACGTCTTCTCCCAGTTCCAGTACTAAGTGTTACGGTTTTTTTTTGTTTTTTGTTTTTTTTTTTCTTTGTTGTTGTTGTTTTGTTTTTTGCTTTGTAGCAAGAATGAGAAGAGTATCACAGAAACAAGTTTTCCTTCCCTCTGCAGATGATGCTTTTTGTCAGTACTCTCCTCCTGCCTTCCTGGGAAGCACTATGTCCTATGCTGCTCTGTATTGCCTATTTGGCAAGAACTATTTAATCCCATGGAAGACAGGAAACAGAAAATGTGTCAGGGAAGAATCTTTAAAGGAAATACAGAAAGGGAGCACCAGTTTTTCTCAAAAGGAATACCCTCCAAAAAGAATCTTAGCTGTCTTGATTTTAATACAGAAGTCCCAAGTGAAGATTGCTATGTCCTCTGTGCTCAAAAAATCCCCAACAACGTAGTTGTCAACATGACAGATACCAGTGAATACTAGACATATACCACATCAAACCAGAGGGGCATCCAACAAACACAGCAAACCCTGCCAAATGAAAGCTGTTTCACACAGCACTATTACAACTGTAGAACTGGTTGTTCTAAGATGATACAGAGACAAAAAATTCTGTAAATACATTTTAAGAAAGGATTAGATGGACAGAATAATGGCAGGTAGGTTGGCTTAGTGTGATAAACTAACATTTGCTGGTCTACATGCCATTTTTATGCTAAGCTTCATATACCATCAATTGCTAGAAAATAGAAGGAAATACCACCCATAGTTTGCTCTGTTTCTTGTACTTATTCCTTAGCTGATTTATGGAGGATAGGTATATCATGAAACCAAGAAAATGACATTAGATATCTAGAAAACTTTTAGCTACCATCTATCAAAGATGTTCTGTACTCACATGATGTTTCTGATCAGTATTAACCCACAAATTGCTGTGGATCATTCATTTTCATTCAGACAATTTCCTTAGTTAAGAGTTATAGAAAGCTTGAAGTTTAAAAAGAACAACAAAAATCAGGCCTATATTCTTGAACAATCTTTTCTACCACAGAAAAATACAACTCACATGATACACAAATAAATTTTAAGCAAAATCAAATGGGTAAATAAATTATTCCATTATTTAATATGTTCAAAACTTCTTTGCAGGTAAACTGTTTTATTTTCAATCCACTTGTTCGAGGTCAAAATTTGAACATCAGGAGAAAATTCTTCTAGAAAAAACTTAATATTCATTGAATATATGATACACTTACCTGAAATGGCTTATTTGGTTTTCTAAAAGGGAGGAAAGTCTGTCCTTTATTTCCTCAAACCTTTCTTTCTCTTCAACAGATACTGTTCCAATTCCATCTGGCCTGTAATAACAAATATTTAATAATTACTGATATCTCTTTGGGCTGATTCCTCTTTGAACAGTGATCTTTATTTTTAAATTTTCAGTTAACATGCACACTGACTCTCCTTCCCCCTTTCCCATTGCCTTGGAGGATAAACAGTAACTTGTGACCGTAGTAAAAGAACAGACTGCGAGTAGACAATTTAACTTTTGAGCTGAACTTTTAAATTCAAGTCCTAAGTTTCTACCTAATCCCAATATGAACTCAACGTAGCATGTATTTCTCTCATATAATAAATATCCTTTCTCAGAAAATTAGTATTATTAGAACAATGGAGGGGCCTACTTAGATCTTGTCCTATTTCAGCTTCTTGAATCTATTTTCCCAGAGGTACAATATGGCTGAAAATGATTTTACAGTAAAGGCAAGAGGCAAACTGCAGTGAGAAAAGCCAGAGCAGGCAAAAATTAAGAAACTACCTGCTTAGAGCGAGCACAGGTTTTTGATCTCCCCTCTTATTGACAAATAGCAGTATGTAAACAAGACTTCCACGTAAATGTAGCATAAAGGTTTAAAAAAAAAAGGTCTTTAAAAACCAAAAGCACTGGCATTTTTTAAACATCAAACTTAAGTCCTAGTAATTAACAATAAGCCTTGTATATAAGTATGCTAAGCACACGCTTGGTCTAAAATCTTAGCCTAAAGGTGTTATTAATTTATTTATATTAAAATAATAACAAAACTAAAGAAATTTTTCCCAAATAGCATTTTTTCCATGCAGTCACAACTTCCCCACATACAGCATACTTTTAAAAGTATCTGAAAACTTCCTGTTACCCTGGAGCTGGAAGTTAAGAGAGTAACAAAACAGCTACTGCTTCCAACCTGAGTTTACGGCCCTGATACTAAGTGCAGATATGCCCAGTACCACTTCCAGAGCCTCCAAAGCTCTCCAAAACTCCATGTTTCTAGAACAGATAAAATGACATGAAGAAAGACAACATTCTATGAATCTTCTAAGAATCATTCTAGGATTCTATGAATGTCATTTTACTACTCTGTTACTTTAACTTTCTGCATTGTACTTAAATCTAAGAGGGCTAAGTTGCTACCTGGTAATGACATAAACATTTCTCTCAACCTTAGATCACTTGTATTTGTGATCTGTCAAGGTGGAAAGGATGCCTGAACTCCTTAAATTATTGTGAAGACAACAATAAAAATCAGATATGGTGGAGATATGAGTAACCAGGCACATCAATATACCATTGTATAAATTTGATGTGAAAGAGCAAATAACTTATCTTCTCTCTTTTGATGGATGCCAGGATACTTTACCTCAGCCTTATGACAGATGGAATAGGCTCAAATTTAAGTAAATTGCACTGTCTGATTTCATTGTCAGGAGAGATCGTGCTCTGGAGTGATAAAGCAAACGGTTCTGTCATATTAAACCTCGCTGAGGCATGTCATATATATGACAGAAAAGACCTAGGGGTCCAGATAACAGTAAGTGAAAAAGGTGAGCCAGTAGGATGTCATATCTGTCAACCTGCACTAAGGCTAGAATCACCACGTACCGGGGACCTGTCACTTCACTGAGTTTGTTGTCATGAAGAACCTCACTGACAACACTTAAAAAAATCAGACCTGTTAAATATATTTTCAGTGGATGTTTGCATAGAAGCAGGTGTCCTGGAAGAAAGAGTACACAAAAAGGTGGTAGAAAAATGTACCATCTATAGCACCAAAAACTTTGTCTCTTGAAAACATGTTTTTAGAAAACAGCACAAACTCTGAATCATCCTGTTTGCTTTATTGCAACAAGCAGAATATAAAAATGCATTTTCATGATACAGTTCTGAGATGCACATGGTGATGGTGATAATTTTTTTTACTCTTCAGAACATATATCTACTACTGAAGAAAAAGAATCTGATTCTGAGATGAGCTGAGATAGAAAAAAAATATATAGTTTCAAAATTCCCACTCATTTTGCCCTCTAAATATTTTTCTTTAATTTCTATAAAGACAGAATAAAATAAAATAAAATAAAATAAAATAAAATAAAATAAAATAAAATAAAATAAAATAAAACAAAACAAAATAGCACTGTTTTGAGATGTTTCTTTTTATTTTCAAATTACTGTGCTTGACAAGAAAAGTCAGACTCAAGCAGTCATTCTGGTTTTCAAAGGTTTAGGTCATCAATAAGCTATGCAGGAATTAATTTTCAATTAAAACCAACAAGAAATGCAACAAATGCACCTTTCTGGCTACCCCAAATGTTATGGTTAGTGGTTTGGATTTGATTTTTTCCAATTAAAAAACAATATTCATTTTTCTCATTGTAGCTGGAGATCTCTGTTTCAAGAACTCAGCCAAGAAAAAGTGATGGACTGTCTTAAGAAGAGTTTTCATTTTAACATTATCTTCTCAAGAAGGTAAAGGGATAGTGAATTTTCCTTTCCCTCACATTCTTTTCCTATTTATTCTTCACAACTGCTTTTGGGATTAGAGAACTAGGTGAAACAGTGAACACTCAAAACCTGAATAGCCTTCTTTCTCTCACTTATATTAATTTTACATTTTTTGAGAACTCTGTCAATTGGATTTGGATTGGCCTGTCTTGTCTGACTGGCACAGATGTAATGTTGTCTCTGGTCACATCTCAAATTGTTTAATTCACTCAGACTTAAATATCAAAAGAGATTTGAAATAAATACCTCATGAACTAGAGATAGTAAATTCAAGTGGGAAGTAGCTGTTCAACCATAAGACAAATAATCACTCCAAAAATAAAGGTTGGCCAGAATTTTCAAAGAAACTTTTACTGTGACCATCTTGCAAGATTGCTATCTGATGGCAGTGACTCTAGGAAAGCTGATTGATTAGGTGGTGAGTTTAGGTTTTCCTCTGGGAATAGACTGTTTTTCCTCACTTGACAAAATCCTTTAAGGCTTGGAGAACCCTCTAGAAATATTCTGATGACTAAAACCTGTAATAATTTGCAGAGGTCACTTGATGCACTGTAGGATTAAGAACCTTGTGAATAGCTATGGCATGAGAGATAAAAATGGTATTCTATTTCCAATGGGAATTGGATATGATGGACACTGGGTAGACTGTAGATTGTTTCCAGACCTTGACTGTGGAAACAGCTTCTCCTAGTGGCCTCTCAGAGACTGAATTTTTACCTTAAGCAAGACTGCCTTGTCAAGATAGCTTCATGAAATACTAACTGAACACGACTGACTTTTCTTTTTTCCTTTGGCACATTGTTGATACTGGTGCTTTTTGCACATTTCCACGTTTTTAAAATGTTTAAAGTCTTTACAATAAGCTTTTCTCATTAAAAACATAAACCATCACTTTGGTCTGTCAAGAAAAAAACAGGATATGAGGAGAGGAATGCATAGATGGATATTCTAACATGTACACACACACACACATAGATGAGAACAGTAAGGCTGACCAAAAGCATCTGCCAAAGAAAGATGAGAAATTATGATGCAAAATAACATACAAAAAAAACCCCAAAACTTCAGCTAAGGTCTTACTTCAAGACACTGATATAATAAACTATAATTCAAAGGCATAGGAAAAACAAAACTAAAACTTAAATGACACCTTGGCTCTGAGAAACAAATTGTTTTAGAAGACTTCCATGCCTTCTAAGAGTACTTGTTATTAAAAGTCATCAGAATGTGCAATAAAATGAAAGAACAGTGAAAATTTTCAAATTAGCAAGATATAAGTTTGACTTCTTGTTTCTTAGTAAGCTGAAGATGAAATTATTTAGAATTTTGTGTAGAGATTTAATTATCTATTTATAGGACTTTAATATCCAAGGACTTTAATACTCAAATTTTCCTTTAAAACATAATTGTATTAATTAAGGCTTTTGCAGAGTCCATGTTTTATATTAGACAAACCTAAGAAAAACAATGATTTACATTGTCAGCTTGGAAGCAGGCAGAGTAGAAGTCTTTTTATTACCAGAAAATTAAGTGAGCAAATTATCACATGGCATTTAAATATAGCTTTAACCAGCAGGCACTTGAAGACCAAGCATTTTGTTGTTTATATTACCTATTCTTCAAACATTCTGAGAAAAAAAAAGGAAAAAAAAGAAAAAAAAAAAAAAAAAGAAAA
>WUAM01000275.1:9947136-9981508 GCA_024336885.1 Actenoides hombroni
CAAGATGACAAGAGCATTTTCTATTGAAAGGTCATCTGAAGGTAAACCTTCACTTTTCCAAACTAACTCTTCACTTTCTGTACACAGGAACCGACGTAAATTGAACTCTGATAAATGAAATAGTGTAAAGTCATTTTAGTATTTATAGTCTATATAATTTCTAAGCATTTACCACTCTATATACAGTGAAGACTCTGTCTACCACAGGTGTGTAGATTTCCCTTGAATTTATTACTAATAATTAGTGGATGTTACAAAAAATATTTAATGGTGCTACATAGATGAAAATGATTAGTGAAAAAGTAGAAGCATTCAGAACACACTGGTAAATTTACATCAGTTAACGTGAGTATATCAATTCATGTAAACTTTTTTTTTTTAAGCAAGGACTACGGAGATGAATATTAATAATTTATAAGTATTTATAAACTTAATAAACAATAAAATAATCCTAGGAAATAGTCTGTGTGTAAAAGTATTTATTGAGTAACAAAATGTTGTCGCTTTTCATTTGGGAACACCAAGACAACTGGTATTGTTCAGGAGAACTCACTTGCATGTCACACTTTCTCAAGCAAGCTTAAATACTTAGACAGACAGACAGACAGACAAATACACAAAATTACTTTCAAAGCCTGCTGATTTGATCCATTCATTCAAGCTGGATTTCCTCTGATCCTCAGGAGCAGCAGAAAGGTATGTAATAAATGCAGCTGCTAACTGAGCCCTTTTAGGCAGCGTAGCCAGTTCATCTGTTATCTCTGATACCTTAAAAAAAATAACATACAGAATATTTAGGTGTATTGCGAACAAAAACCTATGTTACAGTATTCCTCATTAGTTACATTAGTTACAATTTGCCTGCCATTGAGAATACAGTTGAAACAGTCTCTCCTCTTGCATTTCAGGTATCTATACCTAGATAACAGCAACACATGCGTGACAGGATGGTAAAAATTCTTTTTAGCTCTGGACTAGAGCATGGACAGATGTATCTGAGAATATAGCTACTATAAATCTCTGAACTTGGCAAACAGTTCACCTTCCCTTCTTCTTATAAGGAACAGGATAAATAGTATTATAGTAAGAAAAGTAAGAAATATGTGTCCCTAGTCACAGTCATCTACTGAGTACCACTTAAAACATGAATACAGATACTAAATACTACATGTATCTATTAGTTAAAAATGAGATTTTCATTATAAAATACATTTATAATATATCTTCACTTAATTTATCTGCACTACATCATCTATACTTTGAAATGCTCCAGTATTTTGGAGAAAAAGACAGTGTATCAAAACAACACATAAGACTCCCAAAATTGGTTTGAAAGTGCTGTCAATTTTTCCCTTTAGTCAAACTGACATTAAAAATAAAGCTGATACACAAACAAAAGAAGCAACTTTTTTTTTATTTCCTCCTTACTTTAAAGGGAGATTAATAAGTTTTTTTCACTGTCCACAATATAGCATGAGTTCCTGACTAATTTGCCTGCCAGTTTGGTCTACAGGATACCATTAAAAGATAGTCTGAACTTTCTGAAGACAGGGGCAATATACCAGAGTGAAATACTCTGAGGAATCACTCTTAGAACCCCTGGATTCAAAGACACCAAATCTTTACTGTAGCAGATGGAATAGCTGTAAACTTACTTTCAGAGGAAAATCTTCCATTTCTTTGCATTATGCTGTTCCACCTACAACAAGGATTTACTTAACCCTAACTTTGGTTCTTCAAAATGCAGGCATTTAATCTCATAATTTAGGCCTTTTTTCAGTGTCAATGCAGAGACAGGACCATATCTCTCAGTCCAGGGATTTTTTCTATTTTAAGATACCCAAGAAAGTTTGGTATTGCTTGGTACAGCAATTTTCATCTTGTACATATCTTGACTTTTTCCTTTCTGTGTGAGACTGAAGAAAGGCCTATGTGTCCAAGGCTTGCCAATTTCTCTCAAATCTCCCATTGAGCAAATAAGATATACTCACTTTCCCTACTTTAGAAGCTGAAAAGTATCAAGCATGTAAGTGAAGACTTAAAAAAACCCCAATGTTTTGGGTAGGTCTACATTTTCATTTCCAACATCAATGCCATAAAGGAGGTATGTTTTAAGACTGGGATTATTTAACACTTTCCCACAATCCATCCCTTCTGATCGTACCTCAGCTTGGAGGGTCCAACAGCTGACACATTCAGCCATCATAATAATTGTATTATTATTGTGATTGAAAAGATCAAAGAACATTCTATGTTCTATATTAAATACTGGGGCTTTCTTTACACATTCTGTAGCTAAGTGAGATAGATAAGGTAACTTGTATAGTGAAGTAAAAGGAAGTTTCAGAGGAAGAAAAACTTTTATTTCTAATGCAAAATCAAATAAATGTACACTTAGGAGACATACACAATGGCAATAACTTACATTCTCCAAACAGTGTCAAAACTGTATTTTCAAATTATCAGCTATAAGATGTACTTATGAAAAATTTCATTCACCTGGGTGCTCCATCTTTTGTGTTCCATATCAAGTTGATTTATCAGTACCTCTGCAGCTTTCAATATATTCTGAGCTTTACTTAGTTCTGCTTCAAGTTTTGCTGCTTCTGTTGTTCTGTTCTGGAACCTGCAAAACAACTATTGTTTGTAATTGCTATCATGAACTACTAAACTTGTGAACAGTTATTTTCAAGGCAGTTTAATTGACTGAATTTGTAATTAATTCCTCCCTTATCGTGCATGAAGAACACAACTACAATTCTTTTTTATACCTTCTGCTACTAATTACAGACGAGCTGGTTAGACTTTTAACTAACAAAATTTAGACAGTTGCACAGATGAGATTTAAAAATACATTTGCAACATAGACTATACTGTCTGAATATCATTCCTCCTTTTTCTTAAAAAGCCTAACTCATGATTGATGAGATGAACAGCATTCTAACAGTATTTATCTCCACTGAGTGTATAGATAACCTAATTATCATAAATTATTATGTAAATACCTTGCAGAGCAGGGAGATACATTTGGTTATATCAATTTCATTATTCATACCATAAAATCATCTATGTTCTTATTTATATCTTGAGAGAAAAAAACCCCACAACTTACTTATCTTTCAGTTCTGATACTTTTTGACCAACAGAGTTCAGAAGATTCTCTAACTTCCGTTTTCTGTCTTCAGTTTTCTTGAGGTTACTACAAAAATGTAACATTTATTTTAAGACTATGGATCCAAAGGAAAAAAATAGTAAGTGTAACAGGAAAGTCATTTACATAAAGATAAGTTCAGAGACAGTTCTTGTGACTTATATTAACAAAAAAACCTGTATTCACATGTAAAAGTTTTACTTCTCAACACATAGCTTTAAAAAAGGAAATCGAACACCCTTTTCATGTGCATTCTTAAAGACCTGAAAAAATTCTTCCAATACAGAATTTTAAGACCTGGCAAAATAATCAGTATAGATTCCTCAGGTTATGGATGGTCATAAGACTATGTCAAATCCTTTTGATCTTAAGGAGAAACAGATTATGCTTGGTACATGACTGAAAAACAGAAGAGCTACACCTCTCATAAAACAGCATGAGTTTCACTGACAGACTAGGTTTTAAGCATATCTGTGATGTTCATTTTTCCCTGACACATTTCAGCTGAGACGGGTATCTTATGATTGGCAAAAAAATATCCAAGGTATAGCTTCCAGGAAAAAACAAATACTGCACACTTACTTTTTATGTCTCAGCGTGAACATTTTATTACCTATGGATGAGGTACAGCTTCTTGACTTTTTTGTTTTTAATAAACTTCAATTCCTCCTTGGCAACTTTAGTTCCACCCAACACCATTGGAATTAAAAACATTTCTTTTGTAACAGTGTCTAACTTACGCTTCCAAGCCAGCCTTTTCCTTTTCCAAAGGCTGAATTCGTTCTAGGACATGGGAATACTGGACATTGGCATTCACCCAAGCTGCTAATGGAGCAGCTGCAGCACTGGCTCGTTTAGCATTCTGAAAAATACAGTAACAGTTACAAGTTCTTGAAGTAGAATGTAGCTGAGATAAATACAGGATAAATAACTGCATCAGATTTACAAGTTATCAACTCAAATATGCCAATTAGCCAGCTCCTCTGCTGAACTAATCTTTTAAATTGTTACTAAGAGGTTATATTGAAGGCCATCGATCTGTGAAAAAAAAAATAAAATAATAATGGGTACCTTTACTGCTATGAAACTTCACTGAAGTTAGTAAGTTTTAAATTAATGCATAATTTATCAGCATGTTCCTGCTCAGGGAACTACAATTCTCCTTTCAAAAATAAGGAACTAGTATTTAAGAATTACTTTTTATAGCCCACGCCAAATCAATTCTCATAGATCACCCACACCTTTAATCATCATTAGTCCCACTTTTTTTTAATTGAGTGTACTGTTAAGACTCTTACTGCTACAAGGAGACTACGAGGAGACAGTTACAATTCCTTGATCTCAGTTCTAACTTATTGCAGTGACAAAACTCTCTGAGGACTTGACTCCATAACAACTTCTCACATCCCACCACTCCTCAGTCACCAACAAAATTCTCACTGTTAGAGGCAGTACACAACAGAGTAATAATTTCTGCCACACTTCTATGTCTTTATAGTGAGAAATTTTGAAAGCAGATTTAAGTTAATTCTAAAATTATGTCGTTTAGTCAATCACACCATTTGGGTTTTTTTTCTTATTGTCTTTTTCATTTTATATAATCAAATCAAGAATTACCTTTGGGTCAAAAGAAGCTCTGTTTTTAGAAAGAAGTTCTTCAACACTTTCTCGTATTTCTTTCGGAATATGACGGGCATCAAAGGTTGCTATGTCCTCCCTCACACCTCTTTTGGCCAAGAAACTGTAAAAAGAATTAAATAATGAAGTAAACAAGAAACAAATGGTAAAGACATTATTTCCCTATGAAACCAAAGAATTCTGCACACACATTCATTCTGAAAATAACAGAAAATAGTTCATATTGTAAATTACTAAAACTTAAATAAAATCCTCACCTCTTCATGCTCACCCATGACGTATCAAAAATTCCCATCAGCCGCAAAACTCCTTCTAGTATGTCTCTGATTATGTCAGGGGGCATTCGTAGTGACCGGATTTCTGACAAAGACTCTGGCTTTATGTTTCCAACTGCTAATTTGGCTTCATTAACCAGTGGCTTAAACAGAAAAGCACATTATAAAAGACATCAGGATACAGGAAACTGAATGTGTGTCATTTCAGTTCTCATAAAATTTCTTGTTCTTTTTACATATTTTACTACCTTGCTATTGAGGCACATTCATGTGCACAAGTTGCTAAAAAATTGACATGTGTTAATTAAGTGATAATGAATATATTTCCTTATAAACCAGCTTATGATAATGCTGACATTCTCTAACTTTTAATCAGCAGTGTAATTCATAAATATTATATAGATATTGGTATCAATCATGTTTGTCTGCTCTTTCATTGCTTAAGAGTTCATTGTGATACAGGTATGTTTTAATAATGATGCTAATTACTCTTTATAGGCTTGCCTGAGAAGGATAGCTTTCTAAAGATACATAGAAGAGCAAGTCACAAAAGCTTTCTATTTTCAGTAGCTAAACAAATCCAGACAGGCTTTGCCCTTATCAAAAAACCCAAAAAAAATGATAGGAAAACACAAGTTAAAAAAGATTATCATTAAAGACTGTGAACACCTTGTACATCCTTCACATTTATCAGAGACCACAGAAAGTGATTTACCCTAATCTGATAGTTCTATGTCACTCACAATGTGACATAGTAATGACTGAATGCACATACCTCCCCATAAAATTATGCTTAAGGGATGTAAGGTCTCTTGAACAAGCAGTTGGCTATAGTGCTATTACGATACATCATTTTCAGAATTTAGTAATAAGTGAAAATCATCTCTTATTAAACTATTTCCATTCAGCTGATAGTACCAAGCCCTACGATACTACCAGCTTGACCAAAACAGAGTATTGTGGTTGGTTTGTATAGGATATTAGTAATTAGAAAGCATTCCATAAAATCTGCAAAACTCAGATAGAACTCATTAGACCATGGCAGCATAGACAAAGCAACTGGAGGTAAGATTTGGGGTGAAAATTCTTTCTGTAATTAAGACTTAATAGAAAACAAATGCCAAAATGCCAATCTGAATCTGGCAAATAGAACACTGTTTTCTAAGGCATGGAAGTGGCAATATCAAAATAATTCAGAGAAAAAGAAATTAAGAAATGCAGGGATAAATTTTGCAGAACCATTTTGCATTGCAGTACTTGAGCAAGTCAAATAAAATCAGACTGCAAAATATAATTTTTCCTTATCAGCTCTTACCTGAACCTCTTTTAGTTCATCTTCAATTTTTCTTTTTCTTTCCTCTATTTCTGCCGCTTCTTCTGCTATCCGGTGTTTTATTTTTTCCATTTCTGTTTTTTGCTCACTAGCACTCTATGAAAGAAAGAATTTTAATTTTCAAATTTACACAGATTTCATTCCATTAGGTCCCTTATTTCTTTTAGTCTTGATTATAATATAATTTGCACAATATCAATTACAATAAAATATCTGAGACTATTTGATACTGAACAGGTTGACTAGGTTCCTAAATTATATGGAATAAGCTTCTTTTGCTTTTATTGCGTCTTCTTCACTTCCTTTACCATAGATGAGATCTCTATCTTTGTTTTTGAGGCTCATTATGATCTTTTTTCTCCTTGCCTTGGATTTTCCATTCCTTATCAAGATGTCAGTCCCCCTCCAAAAAGGTAGAGTGACAGCTTCTTTAACATTCTTACTACATTTGAAAGTAATATCTTCCTGCCATTGTCTTTGTAGTTGGTGATATTTCTATTTCTTTCATGACACCATTAAAACTTCCCTTTTCTATTATGTTAATTAGAGCAGTAGTAGTGTTGGAACTATAGCCTATTAGCCTAAAAATACCAATACATTATTCACTTGTAAATCTGTACCCATCTTTCTATAAGGATATCTGTCTTATGTCCTACACAAACATTGTAAGCTGTTTGGGTTTACATCTGTTTTGTTGGGTTTGTTTTCCTGGATTTGTACTGTGCCTACAATACAACAAGCAGTCAGCAGCTATTTATTAGCCATCTCCAGGGCTCCCAAGCACTTCAGTACAACAATAAATACCTAGTATATAAAACTGCAATAAAAAGGACCTCAGGCATCCTGAAGTTAAAAAGAAAATAAAAATAATTGAGAATAAATTGATAAAACAGAAGACTAATATTCTAGGTTCAGTTCACCTAAATGACACAAGAAAACAAAGTCCAGAGTTTAAGTTTTTTTCCAGTATGTAACACATTATTATAACCAACAATTTCAAAGCTGAGTTGAGCTTGTAGCTGAAGGTAACAGATGTTCTAATCGGAGAAAGTCTTGAGATTATTAATCTTTCTGAGCACTTAACCCATACTACAGACCAGCATGTTATTTAAAATTACATTCAAATCCATAAAACATTAGCTACATAAAACTAGATTAGACATTTCATGCAAATGTACATGTACTGAACTGTAGCTCTGAATAAGAAAACCTTAAAATTCAGTTGTAGGTCAAAAGCCTTGCTCTGAAAGAAGATTAAAAGAGTCTGTATGTATTAGAGCTCTCTCTCTTACAAAAAGTAGATAATTTGAAGTACATTAAAATGTTAGAAGGCACCTATACTTTATGCTAATGTAAATAATCAGAATTCTACTGTACTTTTTCAGATGTCAGTGGTTCCATCGTGTTTCACTGCTTTTAGCCTGTAATGTAATATGTGCTACACACACAGTCTTTTACAAATTATTATAAAATCATCAGTGTTTGTAACCCTTGAAAAGAATACAAGGCACAGGCAGTTATGGAGACTACAAATAGAAAAGCATCTCTCTTTTTTTCACTTTTGATGTGATTGTATACACTACCTGCATAGATGCAGTAATTTCTTGAAGGGCAGCATCAGCCTCATCCTGCTTCATTTTGAGTAAAATGCTTTGCTCTTCAGCTTTTCTGTTCAGTTCATCTACCAAGGCTTTAGCTTCATTCAGCTTTGAAACACCTGCCTACAAAAGTTTATAAGAAGCAGTTACTGAACAATTTATTTTAAGTATTTAAATGAAGGTTTGTTACAAGCAGTATACACAAACAAAGAATGACGTAGACTTTTTAAAATTTATATCCCCTAGTTTCTCTATGTTATTTATACTTTCTTGGCATTATTTAACACAAAAGTGAGATTTGACACTAGATGTGTTGTTGTATGATCTATTACTACACCAAAAACCTGGAAACAAAATTCTCAGAATAACAAACTTTTAATGGAATAGCAACTAGCACTTGATCTTTTTCTCAATAATTCAATAGCATTTTAGTTAACTGATATTAACTCCATATAATTATATCTCATTTAAAAGCAAATCTAGAAAAATTAAACAAATTGAAACAAAATAGATTACCCTATTTCTACATACTTGTTCATTCTCCAAAGAACATAGATGTACATAAAACAAAGCTCAGTTATGCTTATGATTAAGTATTTTCTTTAGTCATACTTTCTAAATTATTTACTCTGTGGTAATCATTTAATAGAATTATTTCAAGATATTTGAAAAAAGGTATTACCTGGAAGATGTTTTGATTTAGGACACACATCTCTAATTTTCATGTAAATGATTACTTTTATTTAACCAGAGCATGTAACAAGCAAATGAGTGTCACAAACAAACCACAGCTACTTTCTAAATAAGTAAAATAGCAATTTCTGTTATTACTAATGCAAATCTTCTTAAATTGCTTACTACAGTGATGGAGAAACATTGGCACACAAGAATAAAAACAGCAGAGAATACAAGACAATGAAGTAATTTGGTTTTGACAGATGTTCTAAGAAGAAATACAGTTTAGCAAGTGTGATTTCAGAATAGCAGCAAGGGTCACTGGGAAAAGGAGCTGAAAGGGAAGAGAGAAGAGTAAAGACAGAAGTTACATGTCCTAAAGGATCATACAGTTCTTTCCAGAAATATAATACGGAGAGAGGGGAGGGAAGGAAGTATGACTGGAAAGATAACAAACAGGAAAGATAAAAAACTGCATTTTTTAATATAAAAAATAAGTATGTTATGCATACAGAACAGGAGTAAAGTAAACATCAGTGAGATGAACTGCATTTGTTGTAGAGATGCGTATAGGTTTGATGTGTGGAAAAGGAACAAAGGGAATCTTAGCCAATGCTACCTAAGAGCACCATGACATCAAAGGTAATATCTTGTTCAACTAGAAGGATGCAGGAATCATACAAAGCAGAAATTTGCTGTAGAGATATAAAGAAAGGGATGGAATATGGAACCACATGGAGAAAATTTATACAAGCAGAGGCAGGACTTAAATTGATGGAAAGATGATGGGTTGTTTGCAACAAAATTCCGTTACATATGGATGAAAAAAATTAAAGTGCTTTTGAGTAGTCCTCCAGGAAAATATACCCAGTCTGAAACACTCTTCAGAAAAAATATTAATGAAAACAAGAAACCAGACTTCACTCTTTGAGGCACTTGTACTGAGCTGTGCATTAAAATTCGTGCTGTTCTTTTCCTGAAATGACAGCATGAGCATATGCCAACAGAGGACACCTCACACAACCAAGTTAACAGCTACAGCCCATTAACACATAACACATTTCCAAATGTGAGGGTATTTTGAAAAGCCATATGTTAAAAATGTTTTAAAGACATACCTGCAGGTGGTTCTGCCTTTTTATTAGCTCTCTTCTTTTACTGTTATTGATGGTATTGTATATATGAAGGAATGTCATATATCTGCTAGGTGTTGCTCCATATATTTTACATGATTCATGGATTGCCAGAAATGACTTCAGAAAATCAGAATCACCTGTACAATATAATTTGTTACACAGATAATATGCTCATTCATATCACATAAAGTAACTAAAGAAGAAAAACAGAATATGATTTTGGAGATATGAATTAAGGGTAGTCAAAATATCACAAACAATATAATTTTTTCAAAGTAATCTGAGGGAAACAACATGTAATTACATTTGAAACACATACTCCTTAGAAAGAAATATATGAAAATGTTTCAAAGCTGTAAAATATTTCATTGATGTTTGGAAAAGAAGGTGAAATTAATTACAGATTACTGGGGGCTAATTATAAAAGAAACTTCATTCCCACAGAAAATATTCAAACTTTTTAAAAAGAAAGCGCATTTGGTTTTGTCTTCTCCCTTGTCTCTGATGACAGGTAGACTAAAAGTTTTTTCTGAGCATTCCAGGCCCTTCAGTTTGTTGAACACTTTCTCAAAAGAAGCCCAAAGATACTGTAAAATTAACTGTATTACCCTACAAAAGAAAAAAAATGTTAAAACTTATCTACAGATAAATTAATACCTCTAATAAGTACTGAGGCATAGATTAAGTACCATGATTTATGATAACAATGGATGGTAGTGTGAACACGAAATCCTAAATTTAGCCATTACTGTGATGGGCTAGAATGCCTATTAAAAAGAAATACAAAACAAAAAGTCCCAAATGAACCACTTACTATTTTATATTCTGTTGGCTCCATGACTTCTAAGCACTACTTAGACTCATGCTTTATAAAAAGTGGATAAAAGTAGTATTATACAAATGAGTGCTGGTACTGGTCTCCTAGATTATGTCTGACACCCTATTTTGGAGTTTTGTTATAAAACCAAATTATTCTGAAAAGCAGCATTACTTCCAAGAAATTAGTTATTAGAGATGAAGAATTATTAAAGTAAAATGAGCAGGTCTAGGACAAGAGTAGTGAAAACACATAGACTGAAAAACTCTGAAAACATCAAATTTTGAGGTTGTGAAATAATATCCACAATGAAGGAAGACAGACAAAACAAAGCAAAATCAGCCTAATCAATCTATAAAATTGAATATATGTAGTGATTGCCTGTGATAGAAGACAGTGGGTTTGATCAGCCACGTTGTATGTTCCAGAATAATGTTCCCTCTAACAAAATGTGAGAACATTACTAATGTCTACGAATATGCTGGCAAAAACGGACTCAAAGTATCTATGCCATTATCTATGTCAAACACAGGACTCAATAAGTGTTTAATAATATTTAATATTAACTAGTGGGTCCACCTAAATATTACCTGAATGTTTTTTCTTAAGTTCCTTATTTGCTTTTCGAGTCTCTTCTTGTTCATCTGAATCATACAGAAGCATTTCAGGTATCTAAAAAAAATGAACATGATTTTTTGGTATGAAAATCACAAACAATAAAAACTTGAGTTAAAATAACTAAATCTTCAACCTAGATTCTCATTTGAAAAGATTGAATATGATAGCTTTATTCAGAATAAGTTATTTACAGTATATTTATAGCATTAAAAAGGTCAATTCTGCCTTTCCCTGTCACTGATAACTTCCTGTTCTCTCAAGCAGAGGAGCTTTTACTGGCTGTAAGAAAGAGCAACTAATTCCCAGGGGAGTCTTACAATAACACAAATGTCAAAGATGTAAAAGATATACAATTCAACAGGAAATCAGACAATCTGAGGTACAACTGTTGCAGATACACCACCAGAATTAAACAATGCCTAAGTCTAAGTTTTGAAGTCTTTTTCATGGTCTAAGAGTGAGCTTACCTCCATATGTAATCAGCTATATAATGTACAATGGTAAAAATAAATGAATTATATTCAAAGGTTCTGGAATATGACTGAATGACAGGAGCCCACTTAAATAAAATAAAATAAAAAATTAAAAAAAAAAAAAAAAAAAAAAAAAAAAAAAAAGAAAAAAAAAGGCAAAAAAAAAAGGCACAATAGAGCCTTCTGTTGTATGCATTTCTCAGGGTGATCCTACATCTGCTTACAGGTCATATCCTCTTTTTCACAAATGAATGAAAAAGAACGATTCTGAAAGCCACTAAAATAGATTATGAGGATGATTCAGGTTAATTTTAATGATCTTTTATGCAGTTATATTTTAGGTGGGATTCATTAATTCCCTTCTGCTGAAAATCTAAGCATGTACTAATAGACTATCATTTTACCCAAAAGATAAGGGTATGTATAGGCACTAATCTGTGGAAATGAATGATAAAACAATGTTTAATGTTTAGGTAAGGTCAGATTATGTAGTAGCATTAGCTGTTACTTCATTGCCTAAGATGGCAAGTATCACCTTAAGCATGCAGAACTTTGTTCTAATATTTCTCAATAATATGTGAACTGTGATTAAGTTTCTATTGACAGTTTCTCTGAGGCTTTTCAGAAGCAGATTTGTTTCAATATGTTGAAATATGTGCCTCTGTTAATATCGTAGTGAGGGCACGTTTTATTATAACATTATTATAGTTATTGGCACTTCCCGACAGAGGACAAGTATCCTTCCTTAAACCAAAGGTGAGGTCAATACAGCTTCACGCAGTGCCTACAACATGGTAAAGAGCTTTGCTTTTACCTTTGAACTCAGGAGAACTCTGATGATAATTTTCTTACAGCAGTAATATATAGAAAGCTCTGTCACTAACTGAACAACATTAATTAAAAAAACCCCAAACATAACTATTCAGAGAGGTGTCAAATCAGAGGCTAGGGGCTATGATGCTCATAAGTGAACCACTTAAGAAGGAGAATACAGATTAAATTAAATAAGGTTTATCTTTCTCTGTGTTCCATATACCTTGGAGATAATCAGCTTCCAAAATGATGAACTTGATGATGTAAGATGCTTGTCACAGGGCAGTACATAAAACTGAAAGACCTAGTGAAAAAGATCAATTTTCAGCATTGCCCAACAAGCCTCAGAAAAGGGACAGAAATGTCTGAGGATCAATTAGTTTTTCCAGTTTTGAGAGACCACTGCTGGTAGACTGATGGAATATAACTTAAGGGATATCAGACCTTCCTCCAGCTGTTGGAGAGCCTTGGAACAGATCTAGAATTAAAGCAGAAGGCCTAATTGCCAATAAAAGGCAGTGAAAGAAGACCTTGCACCTGCTATCACTACAACACAGAAGAACATGTGGGGTTGAGAGTGAGTAAGAAGCACAGCAGAAAGAGGAAGCGTTTTCAACTGCTTAAAACTGAAAGGTTCCACAAAATCCTGCTAGCAGTGTTTTCATGGGAAAACCATAGTCTGTATGCTATTCACATCTTTTTATATACAAAATTATACATATAAACCCAGAACTTTTCTGGCAAGAGATCAACTAGCAAAACCTTTCATGTCAGACAGTGAACATGTGCAGATAAATGGTGAAACTACTGACTTAAGTTCTGGAATTTTAGATTAAATCTTATTAGATATTGATTATGAAAGATAGAAAATGAAGGAGAAACCAGAAACATATGGAAAACCTTAATTTACTCAAAAGAGAGGGAAATATCTATTCAAAAGCTCCACAAAAAAAAAAAAAGGATTAGATGAAACTAGAAACTAGAAATTAGATTATATTATTATATAATATGAAATGCTATTATTTTCACAAAGTTCCTTGTCCCAGATTTGAAAGGGATGATATTTCTGAACATTCTTTTATCACTTGACACAAAGTATTGCAATAAATGTTTTTTATCACTAAACATTAATAAATGAAAAGAAATATATGAATGCATAGCACTTTCCAAAGTTTCTATACTTTCATTTCTCTTATGTGTTCATTTACTCCACTTCAAGATATTTCCTTGAAGCATAACAGAATGAACAAGCCTATCAGAGAATCTACAGTGCCAAAGGATGGTAAGGATCTCAAAGGAGTTCTCAGAGAGTGCAAGGCTATTGAAGAGATACGAAATTAATTCTTCACACTGGTGTTTATTATGAAGGAAATTAAGAATACTGCTATGCTGGAACCCTTCTTTCTTCACAGAAACAACAACAACAAAAATCTTTATTTTTAGCACAGAATTTGTCCAAAATTAAAGGAACTAAGAATCAGGTTATGGAACAAAGTAATTAAATAAACAGCAGTAAGTTGCTGGGGTGGGAACTGAATTACTTGTGATTGAGATTTTCTCATCAAGAACAGCCTTTCTCCTGAGGAATGGGAGGTGGAGAATATAAGATCAATTTAAAACTCAGAAGTATCCAGAGAAGGAAGGGGAAACTACAGGCCAGTAAGCTTTACACACATTCCAGAAAATTAGAAGGAACTGTAATGTAAGGATATTTAAGGCTAACATTAAAGAAAATTTGGTAAATATTATTTATTGTGAAGAAGTCTGTATGGATTTGAAGCCGTAAGGCAGAGAAATTTTACCTTCTGATCTTTTTGAATTTCTGTAAAGGGATCATAACCAGGTGGACGAGTGTGACCTGACTGATATGATGTACCTGGATTTCCAAAAATCTTTTGTCAGATTCCCTAACCAAAAGCTTTTAAAGCAGTTAAGCAGCCACTGAGTAAGAGTGAAAGTCCTTACACTTGCAGTGAAAAAAAGAGAGTAGGAATAAATGGTGATTATCCTCAGTGAAATTATCGGTGGAGTTTTGCAGGGGTCCGTGCTGAGACCTCTGTTATTTTACAGTATTTGTAAACAACCTGGCAAACAGCTAAAAACTGAGGTGATAGTCAATTTACATGTAATTGTAATGATAGTTATGTGGCATAGTGCAATATTTCAGGAGGACCTTATGAAATCAATCAGCAATAAAACAGCAAACGATCAAGGTAGAAAAATGTAAGGAAAAATCAGTTGCTATTCAGGACAGAGATTTCAGTGTTACGATGGATAATTCTGTGAAACTCTTCCTGTTTGGTAGCACCCAAAGAAACAAATCAACATTGGGAATTACCAGAAACAGATAAGGAATTAGTAAAAACATCCACCCAGTGTAATCAAAGCATGGTTCACTCGTACTTCTTGAATCTTAAATGGCAAAGAGACAACAGAGAAGGATTTTTTTTTTTCTTTTCTCTCCTCCATTTCTTCCAATAGCAAAAGAAAATGAAATGAGATGTGTAGGAGTCAAGTTCAAAGCAAGAGTTCTTCAAGCAAGAGGAGGCTGAGTTGTGGAACTTGCTGCCAAAGGTGTCGAGTGTGCAAAGGGCTTACACAGGTTCAGGGCTGCAATGGACAAGTACCTGAAACAGAAACTCACTCCAGGTTATTGAACAAGCATATTCTGAGTTGTAAAGAGTTGGCCACTGAAAGAGTAGTAAGAGGAAATAATGCATATGCTTGCCTTTCTCTTACCACAAGTAGGTCAATGCTGGAGACAGATGACTGACTGGCTTAGAAGAACCCTGACTCATATGACTGTTCTTCTATGCAAACACAAATGTGCTGAAGATTTCAAAATGAAGGCAGAAAGAAACTATTATCTTTGATTACAAACTGATTTTTGTGGCGTTACTTTCACCTTCACTTCTCATATATGAGCTTCCAATAAATCAGCTTGCTTTCTGAATAGAAAAAGGTATAACCAGGGAATATACTTGATTTTTGAATTTTTCAATTCAGTCTCTAACTCAGCAGGTGGAAAGAAGTCACTTTGCACTTCATGTGATACCCACCAGCATCCATTTCAGACAAGAGGGACTAAATAGAAGTCACAGCATGAAAAGTAGACAAAAGTGAATGTGATGGGGAAGAAAACAATAGATCCTACTGGGACTGTTTAGACTGAAATGTCATCATTCAGGAATATCCTATAGTTCCTTGTTCTGCCCATTTCACTTTCACCAGAGATACACAAGTGTATACAGAATTGCAGTGTGACAAGTTCAGTTGTGAACTAATGACTTCAATTAGGACCATCTAGTGGAACATTCCAGGAGAAAAACATTGTGAAGAGGGGCCAAAGGAGATACTATTGTAAAGTTACATAGCACCAGAAGCACAGCAAATGAAAGCTGATTTTATTTACTGGAAGAAAAGCAATTAGTTGATTTAGAAACAAGGATGTAGGGGTTGTTTTTTTTTTTCAACACTCTGCAAGGCTATTCCTTTACTAAAATATTTGATTTTTGGATACTTAGGAAGTGAACATCTTATGCATGTTATCCACAAATGCAGAAATACCTTTTCTATGTCAGCAGTTTGTTAGACCAATCATAATGCTCTTCCCAGCAGGAAAGGAAAGGCACAAATGAGGCTAGAATTCCTCATTCTAGGACCCAGCACATTATGTTTGACCTTGCATAAACATTTCTATTCCCAAACTACCAACATTGCTATAAGAGACTAAGTACCAGTATACTTGATAAGTCTGTCAGAACTTGCTACCTAGATCTTCATCTCAGCAAAGAAAACAGATGGGGACTGTTCTATGGTCCTGAGACCAGGTGGCATGGTCTGCTGTGTACAGCCTACACCAGAATTCAGTTCAGGTCTCTTCTGTGCTCCACAGTGTCCCTGAAGCTCTATGGCAACAATTTACTTTTATGTGTTTATTCCATGTGTTTTGAAATAAACCCATAGATATTGTGTTACAGCCTGCAAGAACACTGCAGCCTGAAGCACGCAACAGAGTTTGTATTTTACGTCCTAGGGTGCAGCAAAAGAGCACAGGGGATACCCAAGGGTTCAAAATCTGCCAGAAGATCCCTGGAGACATGAAGTGTGGAAAGAGATAAGGCTAATTCAGCTTTGTTTATTGTGTTTACTGGGAGCAGTGTTCAGTACATGCAATCCCACAACCATGCCTGGGATCTTAGAGAGTGCCTATGACTAACTAATGCACAGTTAGGATCCATTGTATGAGACTGCTTCCTCACCAGCTTTATATAGCAAATCAGATATAGTCATTGGTGTGCTCAGTAAATGTCTTGGTATGGCCCAGGTATATTTTGTAGATTTGCTCTGATTTGTGCTTTAGTTTCTCCTCATCAGACTTCCAGAAATGAAGGTTAGTGACAACTTTACCTAATCATTTGACTGATGTCACTAGATTGCCTGCTACTTTAAAATTCATACTTGAAATAAATTTGCAATTTGAACTACAGATACAGCTTGCATTTCTACATGCTCCTCCATCACCTGACTCCAAGATAAATTCTGATGATCTTTCTCAGGCTAGTGGAAGGTCCAAGATCCCTCTGTGAAGCAAAGGTGAAATATAAATTGAATACATCATGCCCAGAGTATAAAGCTCTTTGTCTTTGTGCTGTAGTCTTTCTAATTCTCAGCCTGACTTATAAAACTAACATGTATAACGCCAGGGATCAGCCTAGAACTTTGGCCTGTCATGCATTGTCTGTGAAATTCTTTTTTCCCTTCTACTATTTCTTAGTGCTGTGGCAGATGAATGAATGGATGTATTATGTGCGTATATGTGTGTTTGTCATCCTCAGTGAGTGTGTCTGCTTCTGTCCTTGACTTACTTTTCTTCTTTCTTCATGTTTCTTTTTTCTTCCTTTTTACAATATCTCAGTTCTAGTCAGACCCTCTCTGTTCAACACTTCTTTTATTCCTAAAACACTCATAATGCTATTCAGAGAATATCTGTACAGAGGGAATAGACAGAATACAAACAGAGTGCTTACCACTGTGTAAATGATGTGCTCCCTGAGATATTTTCATGCATTGCACGCACTGTTGTCCTTCACTTAAATTATGAAATAAAAAGAAATGTATCTACCTTTCTTTTGAGTTCTTGAAATGTTTGGGCAATTATCACTGTATATTTGTCTTGTTAGGTTGAAACCAGTAATAAAAAGGCTAGAAACAACAAAGACTTACACTCAATAGGAAATACGAATGTGTCAGGTTCTTCAGGAACTGACAAAAGAATCATGCTTTTACAGAGAATAGGTTACCAAGTAAGACTCAGAAAACCTCCTAACTTACCAGTATGAACATTAAGATTCTTGAAAGTATTTCAAGCATATTCAAAAACATATTATATTTGGATATTATTATCAAGGATTAGATAATGTTAGTCTCCCACTATCAAATCACTCAGATCACAAATGCCCAGCTCCTTTTTTCACAGATGAGGCTTTGTCTGAGCCAACGAAGGCTCCTTTCTAAGGCTTGTCCCTTCTTCGCTGGCTCAAGGACAAGTAAAATGGCCTCTGTAACTGGTTGCAAGGCAACATAAGCATATATGTTGGGAAGAATACCTCTCTCTCCTGAAGCCTACCAGGATTCAGTTTTGGGGATTTACTGACAGCATCACTGAAATTGCTTTTTTAGGTTCTCTTTAGTTGCAAGGATTGGAGCAGTTGAGAGGGAGGATTCTGTTGATTTTTTCCCCAGTTATTTTTGAACTTTTAAAACACATTTTCTACAGCAGTCTACAAATCTAGTGAGCACAGTCGGGTATAAATAGATGTTGTCTTATAATTTGACAGATTGCCTGCCCCACTCCCCGCTCTAGTAAAAGAAAGACATGGATAAACTGGAGCAAGGTCAATGGATGGCGACCATGACAATCAGAGGCCAGAGCACTTGCTCTAAGGAAAGGCTGAGGGAGCTGGGCGTGTTCAGCCTGGAGAATATGTGGTGTCTAGGGGAACTGAATGACAGTCCTCTAGCTGCTGCTGGCAAGTTGACAAGAGACAATGGATATAACTACACTGAAATAAGACAGGTTCAAACTGGATAAAGGCTTGACTGGATAAAGCCCCGAGCAACCTCGTCTGACCTCACAACTGACCCTGCTTTGAGCAGAAGGTTGGTCTAGAGACCTCCTGAGGTCTCTTCCAACCTGAGTTATTCAGTGATCCTATTTCCAATACCTGCTGTTCAACAAGAGAGTTAGTTTCCTCACAATTTGGAACAAGAGATAGACAAAGCAAAAGCTTCTTTTAAAGAGCCTGCTTAGCACAACAAAGCAACAACTTATTTTTTTCCCCAAGTCTTTCACTTGCAAGTGGAAGGAAGATATCATCTCAAGAGCATCACTGTGACCAACAGCTCCTGAAACAGCCCACCTCTTTAGTGGAAAGAATTCCAGAAGTGCCCTAGCTCTTCCTGGCTGGGGGTCACACCACATTCCCAAAATATGTTATTTCTTCCTATGGTAGCAGAGCCAGAATAACTCAGTACAGTATGATTAATTGCCAAGCTACAGACTGTAAAAAAGAGTCAAAACTTCCCTTAAACTCCAAAATTGCTTCAAAATATTCACTGGAAAGCCCACTCACTGACTCAGAATGCAGAAGACTACCTTTTTAACAGGACAACATCCTTCAGCCTTGACTTAGCCTACCTGTATGGTGCCCCAAGAAAACCTACTGCATTAAGACAGTACAAACTGAAAGGCGACTTTTTTTTTAATAATAGAAATCTGTACAGAACCTCCAAAACCCCTGAAAAACTTTCATGAATGAGTTGCTGCTGTGTGCAACTTCCCTACCTGGTGAATGGAAGACCCTGTAATCACAGAATCACAGAATCTTTGGGGTTGGAAGGGACCTCGAAAGACTGTATAGTCCAACCTCCCACCCAGAGCAGAACCACCTAGAGCAGGTCACACAGAAACGTGTCCAGGTGGGTTTTGGATGTCTCCAGAGGAGGAGACTTCACAGCCTCTCTGGGCAGCCTGTTCTAGTGCTCTGTCACCCTCAAATGTGAAAAAGTTTCTCCTCACGTTTACATGGAATCTCCTGTGTTCCAGCTTGTACCCATTGCCCCTTGTCCTATCATTGGATGTAACTAAGAATAGCCTGGCTCCATCCTCCTGACACTCGGCCTTTACATATTTATAAACATTAATGAGGTCACCCCTCATTCTCCTCTTCTCTAAGCTAAAGAGACTCAGCTCCCTCAGCCTTTCCTCATAAGGGAGATGTTCCAGTGTAAATACTTTTGCTTCCTCCTAAGGCTATGAATTAAAAAAATATAACATTAAATTACCTGTTACCATGAACATGAGAAGCACAAAATGCAAAACTGTAGTGGAGCAAGGTTGGATCAATGACAGAACCATTTTCTGAATATTCAATCAATTCATTGAGATAGCAAAGATGGCGGTGACAGCCTCTCACTCCGTAGCGAGCGCAGTATTCGTCTAATACGAAGACCTGACCTGGGCTAAACCAACCCTGAAAGAGAAAGGCAAAAAACCCCACGATGTTTTGAGATTTCTTTTCCCGCTCACAGCTTTTAAATCAAACAAAGAGAAGCCTATAATTAACTTTTTATACTAGAATGCTTTATATCTGACTAATGTTAATGGCACTGGAAGCTAGATCCAACAACAGCCCTCATGCTGAAAGGGGTAAATGTTAGGAAACTATTTGCAGTTTTGAGATACCACTACTATGAAATACATAGTTTTCAAAAGCATGCTAATACATCCAAAGTCTGGTACAGATTCAATTATATCAATACTTAAAAGAAAATGAACTAACACATTAAAAGAATGAATTTTGTTAACGTAATTCATTGTAATCTATGGGAGAACACTTGGGTAATGCTGAGGAACATTAACACAGCCATTAAAACACTGTTTCTGGATGGTCGGTTCCCCGTGGCTGCAAGTTTAATGTGAGAGAACCACAGTTTGACCATTTACCCTGTTTCTTATGTAACATGCATGCACTTTTAACAACTTTTTAATAACTTATACTAGTAAAGAGATTTAAAACTAGGTAGTTTGTTAAAAGCCATCTGAGTAAGATGAATATGATTTGACCTTAAGCAATAATTAGATAATCTGGGGCATACTGAGGGTTTACTTGGTCTTTATGAGATCAGAATGGTGTAACTGACACGGACACAAAGCATAGACTCTTTCCCACCAGAAAAAGAGTTCTTGAATGAATTCAGAGTGTAAAAAAAAAAGATTCTTGATGTAGAAATGTAAACCAGAAGAATCTTGATTGCCATGCGAAAAAATACAAAAAAAACCCGAAAAAAACCCAAACCCAGTATAGTGAGCTTCCAAAAAGCAGCAGGGAGAGAAACATAACCCCTGGGAAAGGACAGCTACTGCACAGCTATTCTAAATAAAGATTTTTCTTTTTTCTTTTCTTAATTGTGGTGATATTGCTCTCTCAGCATCTCTGCCAAATGGTTAAGAGAGATTGAGAAAAACCTGAACTCAAATATATATGGATAAGCAAAATGATTTTGCAGGTCATGTATTTATAACATTAGTTTAGCAGCTGAACAACAGTATTTCCCTATTGCTTCAAGCTCAGATGTTTAATGTTCATACAAAATATCAGCAAAAACACCCTTAAACAATACTTAAAATATATTCACATCAGGTTTAAGTCACCTGTGTTTTAACTTTATTAAAAGACGTACATGAGAGAGGAATTTAAATTTCATATTCTCCTCCAACTCTTGAATTGATCATATTTCTTGCAACGAAGGACACCTCAAAGTTATTTCATAAATTTGTTTACTCCTGATTATTTTCTTTGAAGTTAATTTTCCACTGACTTTAAAGAACTTCAGCTGTTTCTAGAGAACACTTAGCTTTATTACAGCACCCAGAACAGTACTCACGTGTTTTAAACTAATATCCAGACATGTTGCAATGGCTCATGAGGTTTACATGGTGTTTGCTAGAAAATATGGCATTCCGTTGAAACAAGAAAGAAAAGGTATTTAAACTGAATTTCTGCAATAATATGTATCCAAGCTCTAGTTAAAAAGGAACAGTGGTTATTGTGATTGATATTATGCCACTATGTTGTCACTGTTACTGATCTCCCTCTATATTTTTATGGAAAATATGATAAAATGCTGCATGTCAATGCCTAGCAGTACAAAAGGAAATAATTATTAATTTTTCTGTACATTCAATGTGACAAGAATACAGACGTTTGAAGAAATCATTACTTTAACTTCAGTCTCTATAAGAGATTTGTTTTAATGTGGTCATTTTCATATAAATATGTGCCTTCCTTGCCCTTGTTACACCCCCTACCATGCATAAGTCTCATGAATACATAACAACTATATGCTACAGAATATTAGGTAACTGCATATTTCTTATTGTATAATTGAAAAAAAAAAACCCCAAAAGCAACAAACCAAAAAAACAACAAAAAAATAAGTAGCTCCCCAATAGCAAGAAGAATGTAAAATTAAAGAAGTTTAGGTCATACAGTAATTTAATACAGAACTGTGCTTAATATTAATTCTTTGGGGTTTTTTTACAAGTTTTATGTGTGGTTACTCTCTATTTGTTTAAATAATGGGATGCATTGTTTTTAAAAATGATAGGAAATTAGCCATTCTGGAAAAAAAGCACACTTATGTTCATGTATTCTATTTCTACCTTGACATTCCCAATTTTTTAATTAAAAAAAAAAAAAAGTTAAATATGCAATGTCACAAAAACTGATCACCCATTCTACTTATTAAAAGCTGAGTTTTAAAAAGAACAATAAGAAATGCATCTGGTTTATGGTTGCTATAGCACTGTGTATTTCACCTAACCTCTTCTAAAAGTTCCTGATTTCAAGGTTATATTAAGTGTCTTACCATATTATTATTATAAAAAAAGATTTTGACCCCAATGCACTGTTAGAAAGCTAACCATTTTCTCTTTGAGTGCCAATTACTTTGTACAGATGTACCTTCAGGCCTCTTCTTTGATTCAGCATGCAACCCACAGACAGGAAATGAGTCCTTTAACTTTTTCTATACATACTTATCTGGTAGTATTTTAAAAAGGAAGCAACTGTCATCAAATAATCAATACATCCCTTATTTACACTTGCAAACAAACCTAAAAAACCCCATCATGATCTTTGTATTACACGACTAGTCAGACCAATGGAAAAAAGAAATTAAACAACATTTCCCTTTTTTATTGCTTTTGGTATAGTAGAGTGAAAAAAATTATGTGCTATGAGGCATTTTTGGTCATTAGTAAGATATCACCATTTTGGACACGGTATCAGGTGAAAAATAAAGCCTCAGGAACTTACTAGGTCTGACCCACAGAAACCTGTTTGACAAGTGTGTATAATCTGGTGGACTTCCACAAGATTGTTGCTAGTTTTCCTAACTGAAAACAAAACCTGAAGCAGCCTCATCCTCAACTCCTAGTCCACAAAGCCTAGAATAGAAATGTTACATAGGAAAGGGAAACTGCAGCTACAAATACAGAATCATATTATGCCAGTATCTTCTCTTATATACCTGTCTTTGAATGTGAAAAACATTCATTTTGATACAGACATCACATTTTACTTGTTTCTGTTTTCTTAATTATACTCCCATCTGTTATTTGCAATTCTAATAATAAATTTATGCCCATATATCTATATTGCCTGTGTTTCTGCTTCCCTTTTGTTGTTTTTCCTTCTTTGCACCACAGTGGAATGAAGAACTACAAGATAAGTGAAAATATCTGACATGAAGTGCCTACAATTGTACCTTAAAATGTCTGTACAGGTGTCAGTAAATCCTACTGCGGGAGCTCATACCATTATCAAAAACTTCTGTTTTTATTCAAACCTCCATAAAGGGTATGGTAAATTTCATCTGATAACATCAGAGATAGTTTGGGTCTCTGTGCTTTCTGTTGAGTGGCACAGCAGCAGCTTGCAAGTGTATAATTTTCAAATTCGAAACCAATTGATTGGACCCTTTATTCCAACTACAACCACAGCTATTGAATGAACTAGGAAGAAAGGACTACTTTGTAACAACTATTTCTCACTTCTTTATGTCTGACTTCCAGCCTGTACTCACCAAACAAGAATAGGAGTCATTCAATCTGTGATCCAAGGTCTGCCTCTGAAGCAGTCTAAAGAGGGAAGCATGGTCAAATTTGCAGGGATTAGCAGAAATAAACTCATCCATGCCATGTTTCTGACCACGATCTGTATCTGTTCATACAAAGGAAAAATGTGCAGAACAATCCATATGAGTGCGTGGGCAGATTTACAAGCACAAGTGTACACATGTCTCCATATACAGACTTTCTTGAAAAGATATCAGAGAAATGAGTCAAGTAAGTAGATGTTTGCAGATGACTTATTAAGAATCTTGTTTTTTTAATCTGAAAATAATATTGCTGAATTATTTTTCTATGCTACCCATCTATGGAGTGTAACACTGAAAAAACAAAAAAAAAGTTGATATCCACTGACAGATTAATCAAAATTCAGAAAGCCTACTGGAAAATACAACATAGTATATTAAAATAAACCTTAAAGTATGGTTTTCTAGTGGAACTTTTTGTTACAATTTACAAAACAATGTTACGAGTATGAAAAAAATTTGTTCTACAGTTTCCTGGTTTTCTGTGGCTTTCTTTCTAATTTTAACAAAATAATGAAATAAATATCCTTCCCTCCACTGCAAAGAAATGGTTCATGCATTTATTTCTTCAGATAAGAAAGAGCATCTTTACTGCAGATCAAAGTACCACTCACAGAAATATTCATCATGGCTTGAAGCGTACTTCTCAAATGGCAAACTGGAGCAGAAATGAACACACTGGCTTGAGCTGGGTCATTTCCAGCCTTCTTTTTGTACTCGGCTTTTAATGAGACAAACCTTAATGTAGTAATGGCAAAGAGCTCCTTCAACCTTCCAGCAAAGAGTAGTGAAAAAGGGAGCAGCATTTTTGTGTAAATACATCGAGAAAACATACCATCCCAAATGGCACTTCAGTCAAAGGCCCAAATTTATTGTTCTTCACAGATTGCATCTTTCAACGCCTTTAAACCCCGCGGGTTTATCAAAAGAGAAGCTCTAGTGATTGCTGTCATTAATGTTATGTTTTGTCAAAGTCCTCAATGTGAATTATCTATCAAGTATGGACAGAAAAAGCCTTACAGTGCCCAAAAGGACTAGTTATGTATTAGCACATTAGCTGTCTTGGATTCTATAGACTGTACTGGGGTGAACAGTCCTATCAACTTAAAAATTGACTTCGCCTTTCAATAGGGTCTTAGCTCTTTGTTCCTTTAAATTCAAACCTAGGTCTTTTTATATTTGTTACTAGAAAAGTATAGATCTAAGTGTATCCTAAATGCAGTTTTGAAAACCTGCATAGTACAAACCTAAAATTTCTAAAGAAAAGGAGACAAAAGTTTATTGATTACACCCAATTATAGAGTCAGGTTCATAATAAAACTCAATATTGATCTGTGGGCATGATGCTAACATAATCAGTCACATTTAGAAATTTAGCCCCAGATCATATTGATCCATGTCAAGTCCAACTTTCAGCTGTATTTGTGGATGGGAGAATTATTTAATTCAAGCTGAAGGATCTGCAGCATCACATCCTGGAAAGATGCAGAAACTAATTCATATCACTTGGCTTTGCATTGTCAAAGCAAGAGTCACATCCATGTGACAGATTTCACCAAGGTGGATGTAGCAAATAAACAGTATGACAATACATCGATGGTGTAAGGTATGAGACCACCATCCCAGAGAAACAGCATCATATATTTTGAATAGCTTAAGGACTAGTAGCATATGTGATGACATAGATTAACAATATTTCCATGAGCATTAGATTACCCTACAATTAATGACAAACTTAGCTCATATTTTTGACATAGGTGCATGAAATGCTCTCTCTTAATTAGTGCAATTTAAATGTACTGAAAAACATGAATTCATAGATAAACAACTGGTATCTAAACAACTACATTACTGAATGTATGGAAGTTATCTGTAGTTTCCAAAATGACCCCCACACAGAGAGAAGTTCTCCAAACCCAATATGTTTAATGTGTGACTGGTTTCTACATTTCTTGGAAGTTTTCCTTCTTATAAAAATATCTGATTTATCAAGTCATTATTTATAAGACAGATGACAGAAAAGGGGTTAATATTTCTTTCTGCCATTGGTCTCATGTGCAAATTATACATAGCTGAATCTTTCTTCAATTAACTGTCTTGATTTTTTTCTCTGGTTAACCACACAAATAGATAGCCCTTTTTAAAAGAAAACCTTTGTAAGTACTGACAAGTAATTAAGTATTTTGAACTCAGGAGACTAGATGTTGCAAATGAAACAGATTCAACATTCTTATACAGTCATCCAGATGATAAAAATCTGTAGGGTGATCTTTTGAATACAATGCAGCTTGGGAAAGCAGAATCTGCCATTACATAATTTGAGAAAAATAAGCAAAAATGTTTATTTAAAAATATAAATACTTGCTAGATTTAATTCTGCAGAAAGATCCATGACTGATCACCATATTTTTAAGTGAATCCAACAGTATGAGTAACACTGTCAAATAGTAACAGAAGATCTGTTACCAAATATAATTTAGCAGCAGATAAACAATTAAAAACTTACCTTTGCCAGCTGTAGGCAAGCAGGAAATAATAGAAAAATAGATCTAGTGTAATACACTACATTTTATTTTAATGTTATGATATACATACAATAAATCTGGTAAATCATTTTGAAACAAAATGAATAAAAAAAACCCCTTGGTTTGAGATTAGGAGGCATTCATAAATGTTATACAACTGCAATTAAAAAGTATTCAGCACCCTACTTTTAAAAATTGTTAGCTTGTATTTTTCAAATTCCTTCACACAAATGAACTTTAGATGTCTTGTTCAAGATACAAGCAAATGCAAAAGACAAAGAGTGCTATACTGTGATATACAGTTAAGAAAAATATGATCTTATTTTATTCTCTACACTTTCTCAATCTTGGGAAATATTGGGAAGATATTTGAGGAGAACTCTGAAGCAGTAATACTTCTCCTGCTTTTTCACAATTAGTTTTCTTCCCTTCTACATGGATTTTGTTGTCCTGCTTTAGAAGCTTGTTGCCTCAAACTCATTGTTTTGGCTGCTATTTCCATGTTACACTATGTAGGTTGTGTATTTATTTTATCTTTAGAGAACTGTTCAGCAAAAAACTATCCTTTTTTTTTTTCCTTTGGATCAAGGTAGGACAAATATATACCTTAAAACAAACAATGGTAAAAAACTACAAAAGCTATTGCAGGAGTTTTAGCAAATTCATTGGGATTTCTTTTAGACACGGATATGCATTTTGGCAGAATAGCACGCTGAATATGACTTTTGACATCTTTGCAAGAAACTTTCAATTTTAGCTGCAAAGGCTACAAAAATCATCATATCCGGAGTCACTTAGAAGAGTTGAGTGAATTAAGACTACAAAAAATTCTGTGTTTATGGCACATGCTTGAGTGGTTCCTAGTGACAAAAAAATCACTAGGCATCATTTCTGCCCTATTCCAGCCCAGAAGCAAATACACGTTGTAGCATTTACTCTGTGCTAGGGTGAACTCCAGGAACTGGCTGTGAAAACGGATGATCTCCTCTCTGTTGTGGCTCTCTGTGACATCCCTGCTTGAGTTTAAGCATCATGGAAGCAATTTGAACTAACTCAGGCAGACAGGAAAGAAGAGCAGGTAGAGACAAGAAATCTAGTATTGTAGGGATTAAAAAGATTTGAAGACTAGGAGTAGTAGGGTAAGAACTATGACTCTGATATAGAAGAGGCTGGAACTGGTTGGATGAAGATGAAGGTGCACATGCTTTTTGCAAAATACAGTGACAAGACATACATTACATTCCTTCAAGTGCCACTCCATACAGATAGTGACAGCTTACATCAGGTACACTTCAACTCCTGATCATTGACCAGGACTCCAAAGTGCTACATGCTTAGAAACACAGGCTAGAGAGACAATCTATGCCCCCAGAACCTTATCATTTAAATCAGACAGTGAAATAACAGATAAAGTGGCAGAACATGAGAAAGCAGCTGGTCCATATGGCCCAATTGTCAGGTTGGGGATAGAACACTGATGGACTGCTTGTATTTGGCCGAAGGAAAAATTTCAAGTGGATACTAGTTAGTTTTTGCATTTTTCTGTGTGGCTTGTCAGAGAGCGCATTAAAGGTGACCTATTGACTGCCAAAGGTTAAGCCAGTGTTAACCTTTTCTTTCTAAAATGGAGATGGGCGTAATTGGAGGCAAGCAAGAATGGGATAGGCAGGGAAATGGGGGAACATGCAGGGAGGGTGGAGTTACTCCACTCTTCCAGGTGGCAAAGTGTATGATGGATATAAAGCTTCCAACCTCCTAAGAAAACAATGTCAAATGAAAACACACCTTTTATTTCTGTTTCTAAAATATTTAATTAATTAAACATAGAGATACAAACATCTCAGAACTATTTTAAAAGAACTGCTTTACAAGAACATTAGCAATTATTCCAAAACTGAGCAATGTCATCTTAAGTTCATGTAGTGCTACTTCCTTTAATAAAGGAAACTGTATTTCCTTTACTAAAGCCTTTGACACTGTTGCCCACAGCATCCTCCTGGAGAAACTGTCTGCTCATGGCTTGGATGAGTATACTCTTTGCTGGGTGAAAAACTGGCCCAAAGAGTGGTGCTGAATGGAGCTAAATCCAGCTGGTGAAGAGTCACAAGTGGTGTTCCCCAGGGCTCAGTACTGGGGCCTATTCTGTTTAAACACTTGACCCATGATCTGGATGAGGGGATCGAGGGCACCCTCAGTAAGTTTGTGGACGATATGAAGCTGGGCAGGAACATAGGTATCTCTGAGGGTAGAAAGGCTCTTCAGAGGGACCTGGACAGGCTGGATGGATGGGCCGAGGCCAATGGTATGAGGTTCAACAAGGCCAAGTGATATGGGTCCTGCACTTTGGTCACAAAACCCCCGGCAGTGCTACAGGCTTGGGGAAGAGTGGCTGGAAAGCTGCCCAGTAGAAAAGGACCTGGGGGTGTTCATTGACAACTGGATGAGTATAAGCTGGAAGTGTGCCCACATGTCCAAGAAGGCCAACAGCATCCTGGTTTACATGAGAAACAGTGTGGCCAGCAGGACTAGGGAAATGATTATGCTCCTGTACTTGGCACTAGTGACGCTTCACCTCAAATACTGGGTTCAGTTTCAGGTCCCTCACTACAAGAAGGACATTGAGGTTCTGGAGTGCATCCAAAGAAGGGCAATGAAGCTGGTGAAGGGTCTAGAGAACAAGTCTTAGGAGGAGCAGCTGAGGGAACTGGGATTGTTTAGTCTGGAGAAAAGGAGTCTGAGGGGAGACCTTATCGCTCTCTACAACTACCTGAAAGGAGGTTGTATTGAGGTGGGTGTTGGTTGGTCTCTTCTCCCAGGTCATAATAGGACAAGAAGAAATGGACTCAAGATGAGCTGGGGGAGGTTTAGGTTGGACATTAGGAAAAACTTCTTCATTGAAACGGTTGTAAAGCACTGGAACAGGCTGACCAGGGAGGTAGTGGAGTCACCATCCCTGGAGGTATTTAAAAGACATATAGATGAGGTGCTTGGTTGTAGATGAGGACATGGTTTAGTGGTGGGCTTGTCAGTGTTAGGTTAATGGTTGAACTGGATGATCTTAAAGGTCTTTTCCAACTGAAACGATTCTGATTCCTATGTGTATGTATTATGACACCTGTACCTTAATATTAATCATGTTCTTGTTTTCCCACAGTCTCTGATGTAGCTATTCAAAGACTGAGAGTGATACAAATAACATTTAAAATAAATATGAAATTAGTAATTTATTCTCATATATTAAACTATGAGCTTTTATAGCATTTATCCTTGGTATATCCATATAGATTGCAAATGTTTATGCTGTATATTCATGACTAATCCCAAAGCACTTCTTCCTTAGGCAAATTGCCTGCACTTTCTTCTTGTTTATACAACACTGACTGCTCTACCTGGATGATTTTCATGTCCACGCAAGCTTCATCTGTGAGGCTCTTTTGGTCAGATGGATGTTTCATTTGGAAGTGTCCCCAACTTTGCTGTCATTAGATTAATGTCTTGTAACACCAATGTATGGCCTATGTATTCAATTTCCTTTGCTACTCCCTTGCTACTTAATAAATGTGATTTGATGTTTTGAACATGGACTCTAACCAGCATTTTTATGACAACTGTTGTAATTGTTCTCAGCAAAATCTTGAATTATTTTCATAATTTCCTCAAGCGCTGCTGTTACTCCTTTGCTACAATCAAGTTACTGACAGTGTTCATAACTTCAGCAGCCTTTCTAACTGTATGAACAGAACTCCTAATACATTGCTCATTAAGAAAGGGATCGCCTCCTGCACCTTTATGTCACTCAGATGAATCTATTTTTAATTGGTGTTTTCCCTGCAACAATCATGTTCTTGGGAAACTTCTGGCTTTTCTACAATCACACATCCATAAATACTCTGTCCTTTGCATTACATCATGCTTATTCAGAATAGCAGAAGAGGTTTTTTTCTTGATCCTTCCTGACATTACCCTGTCTTCACTTCTGTTTTGGAGCCACCTAATACTACAAAAGTGCAGTACTAAGTTGCTTTACTTAGAAATGAAGAAATTGGCTAGTATTCATTTCAGAAGTTGGACAGGCATGATAGTAGCTTGATTCCAGTGCCACACTTAAACATGTATTTGTCTCATTGATAGCACAGAATGTCAAGTTTCTTCTAAATGCCCTACATTAATTATCCTAAACTGCTATGCAGCGTCAAGAAGAAGAGACTCCACATTCAGATGAGCTAAAGACCTGCAGATTGGCCTTTTGGAGTGCTGCTGCTGTGCACATGCAAGAGCAACATTTCCATTTTCTGCATTTGTGATAATTGCTGTGTAGATCAGTCACACCCTGGATGTCTTATGATACTGACATCTCTCCTTTCTTTTCTGGAGCTCCTGATGTGTTTATTTTGATCCAGCTCTGAGGTGGCTGGGTTTTGTTCATGTCATTTTAAACACTCTGTTGTACAAGGAATTATCTTATGTGGAACAAGGCACCAATAACTGCAAAAAATAGAGCCTTTGTTATACAAAAGGAGTCTCTTTTTTCTTCCTTTCTACTACTTTCTTTCGTATAAAAGAAGTTCATGGTATAGATCACAGAAATAATTCTACTACAGCTTACAAAAACTCTTAAGAGTTTTGAACTTGAGAATATAGAACACAGTAGAGGCTATGAAAACAAAGTATCATTTATCATCATTTACACGTATAACTTGATTGAAATGTTAAATGTTTAATGAAATACCTGCATTTGACAAGTTGCCATTTTCAGCTAAGAAAGTAACATGAATTTTCCTTTACTAAAATCAAAATATTAACCTTAGCACAGCTAGGTGTGTGGCATATTAATCATCATCTGCTTTAATTTCTTCAGTGACAACTTAGAGTTGCTTTTTGTATCTATTAAGAGAATTTGAGGATTACAGAAGATGTCTTAGAAACAATATTTCTAAAAATCTTGAAACATGTCTCCTTAAGTTGATCCTTCTCTAGCAGCAGTTCTTTCTCTTACAGCAGTTTAAAGATATTTTAATTTTTCCAAGTTATTGAAAATTATTTTTGTACATTTGATCAAGATAAGTGAGTTGCATTTCTTATCTTCCTAAAGGATGAGGAAGATGCAGACAGACTTTCAAGGCTTGAGTATTATAAAATGACATATGTTTTGCAAAATTCTAGCTGGTTTTTTGCTGTCTGTATGTGGAGGGGGAGTTGTATGATATACTTAAACTTCCACATAAACCCTGTGTCCATGAAGATGAGCAATTCTTTGGATACTACTGACTATGGTCATTTCTTTTGTACTTTCTATCTGATGCACAAGTAGTAGAAACTTTAGGAGGAGAAGACAGTGAACTGCCAGTACCCAACCCAGATCCAGGTAACTGGGAGGAGATGAGCAGAAGCACTCCTCAGCTGCTGCCCCACCTTTGCTTTTGCAGTGTCACTTACATCCTACGAAATAACTTCTCTTAATACTCCTCTGTGATGAATGGTTACTTCACCCTTCCAAATTGTTGCAGATTGAAGATTCAACAGATGTCAATGCTTTTGGGACATTAAATTATGGTTCTTGACAGCCCTGCCAGTATTTTAGATAACTATTACTGAGTTTAACAAGCACATTTTACTGTCTTCTGATAGGAATACGATAAAATATTACACAATGAATAGAAGGCTGTGAGACCGAGTGATAGCAGGACTGACAGAGAAGAATGATTTTTGGACAACCTGATATAGACTGCAGGCATAAGCCAAGCCTAAAATATTTATCTCTCTTCTATCACTACATATACAGATAAATGGTAATGAAAAAGGACCATTGTATACAATCATGTGATGTAAAAATTTCAAGATTATGATTAATATACGTAATCTACCTTGATTTTCTCTGAAACAGTATTTTCCCCCAAAAAAATGGGTGAGGAAAACTTAAACCTGATTTTTTAAAAAAGTTTTTTTTTATGTATTTTAATATTACACTGAGGGGTGCAAAAATCCAGCAGACCATCTAGTGCCTTTCAGCTCACAATGTACTGTCTGCATAGCAATTTTTAGATAACTAATATATATAAGGTATGATAAAGCTGACTTAAATCTATAAAATTCTGAGAATAGATTAGTGCTTTTCTATTCAACACTACACTTGCTGGCTACTGAAAAATATAATGTAAACTAAACACCATCTTTATGGTAATATGTAGGTCAAATGTAATGAATATAAAGCTCATTGCCATATTTTCAAGGATTATAATAAAAATAATGACCTGCACATCAGGATTTCCCTTGCTGGTAATAATAATCTGAGTTAAAGAGCTTCTGGCTAACAACAAACTGCTAGGCACATTTCCCAAGTGAATGAGTTCTGCTTAATTAAACTCCATGGAGGGAGCTGCTACTTATTTTACCAACTAAAACCAAAACCAAAGCCACAAAACAAAAAGAAAACCAACTTACAAAGTGGGGATGTATCTGTGTTGACACTTCCTCCTTTAGGATTTGTTTTCTGAGCTTGACTTGCAGGAATAGGCTTATATGATTGACCCGTGGCTCTGTACATGGCTTGAACCCAGAGTATTCTGTCCTGCTCATCATCGCTGGCAAATATCACGGTATCGCCTTCTTTAACAGCATTGAAAAACATTCGACCACCCTGAAGACCTGGAGCAGGAAAGAGGAAGGTAATCCTAATAAAGAAAAGTTATTTCTAAATCACTAATAATGTGATAAACATTGTTTATCACAAATGTTTATGACAAATGTTTATCACATTATTGGTTTTCCTCTTTGTGAGTGTGCATGTGTGTGTGTAGTGTTAAAATAGTCTATAGGTATTTATGACCCAGAAATATGATAAAATCCAGAGCTATAAGGACCAAATGGTAATGCATGAAAATAACATATAAGTAGAATAAATACAGAGAAAATATTTCCATAATTCCATTTCCAATTGAATTTCCATTTATTTCTTACTCATCTTCTCTGTGTCATATGCTACTCTGCATTTCTCTAACATGTCCTTCCTCTCGGCATCACTTTCTTAGCTGGAACTCCCTGTCAACTTTATCTCTTCTTGAACAGAGGCAGCTCTCTACCTCTTATCAGCATTGCTCCTCGTCCCTTTTTCTTATTCCAGTGTTTTGGTCTGAGAGTGCATATAACCAGTACAGAACACAACAGCCAACATGACTGTGCTGGGGATTTTTTTTATGACAACATTGTTTTGGCTTTTCAAATACCTTCTGAGCGTTGCTTGCCTTCTCAGTTATTCTAAACATTGAGCCAACGTTTCCAGAGATCAATCTACAGTTCTTAGAAGTCTCTTAAATTCATAACCCTCCACCATGTAGGTAGAGTAGAACTATTTTTCTCTACATGTGCAACATTGATTTCCCTCTACCCTTTTAATAATAACTTGTGCAGATTTCCCTAATATTGTCCATTTATTTTTGATTACTCTGAGTAATTTCTTTAGCAAGCACTGTCATAATTTACCTTCTTTTCTAAATCATTTATGAATATACTTCACAGTACACTGCCACATGACTCCACCATCAAAAATAGAAAGAAAAGGGAAAGACTGACTAGAATTCCTAATTTTTTCCTTGAATCATATGTGGTCCTACAATGTTTCAGGCAAACAGTGTAAGTATATTGCTAGTTTTTTTTACAGCAAGCTTCTTTCTAAAAGCATGATTTTTCACCACAGAAAATTCTAGTGGAGTAATTGCCAAAGAACCTTGGGTTTTTTGCTGCTAGTTCAAAACAAGCAAATTGAATCATCTATTTTACACAAACATGTCGTACTTGAAAATCATGAAAAGTACCTGTGTGAGGAGCTGTATAATCCACAGTGTATCCTTCAAGTTGCATCAGTTCCTGAGGCTCAGATTTCTTTTCTCTGTAACTGCACATTGCAAATGTGTATTGGCTAACCTGAATGAGAAAGGATTTCTTAATTGCTGAATTCATTCCAGAATTGTATAACACATGTTCCATGGTTTAAATAAGATTTCAGTTGTGCTGTAGAAATAAACCTCTTCCCTCCCCCCCCCCCCCCCCCCCCCCCCACCCAATATTCTTCCACCTCCTCTTCCTACTCTTCCTCTCCCT
>WUAM01000275.1:9987092-10063342 GCA_024336885.1 Actenoides hombroni
ACTACTGTGTTTTGTTCTGGAGCCCCTATTACAGGAAAGATATGGATGTGCTACAACATGTCCAAAGAAGGGCCACAGGGATGATCAGAGGGCTGGAGCACCTCTTCTATGAGGGCAGACTGAGGCAGTTGGAATTATTCAGTCTGGAGAAGAGAAGGCTTTGAGGAGACCTTATTGTGGCCTTCCAGTATCTGAAGGGGGCCTACAAGAAAGCTGGTGAGGGACTTTTTAGGATGTTGGGTAGTGGTAGGACTACAGGGAATGGATCGAAACTAGAGGTGGGCAGATTCAGATTAGACATTATGTAGAAGTTTTTTACCATGAGGGTGGTGAGACACTGGAACAGGTTGCCCAGATAAGTGGTGGAAGCCCCATCCCCAGAAGTTTTTCAGGCCAAGCTGGATGGTGCTCTGAGTAACCTGATCTAGTGGGAGGTGTCCCTGCCATTGGCAGGGGTGTTGAAACTAGATGATCTTTAATGTCTCTTCCAACCGTGACAAATCTATGATTCTATGATTATTTAGTGATTGTCTTGTGGCACTAGAAGAGAAAGTTTCCAGTGTACATTAATTTGCATTAGAACCATTAACCTGATTGGATGTTTATCCTTGGAAATGCTACACAGAAGCAATCAATCTAAACCCGAATTCTGCAGGAGATATTTTAGTAAACAATAAAAATGCATCACTGAAAAATGCATCCCATTTGAGAAACTCTCATTATCAGAGAATCATAGAATCACTTAGGGTGGAAAAGACCTTTAAGATTGAGTCCAACTGTTAACTTAGCACAGTAAAGTCCACCAATAAAACTATGTCTCTAAGCACCTCATCTACATGTCTTTTAAATACCGCCAGGGATGGTGACTCCACCACCTCCCTGGGCAGCCTGTACCAGTGCTTTACAACCCTTTTGGTGAAGAAATTTTTCCTACTGTCCAATAATGTCCTTCGGTATCCCTTCACAAAATTCAGAATTTTTTAAATGGATTAACATAATTAGGAAAAAAAAAAAGATAATCCTAAAGAAATGTTAGTATCTTAACCTTATGTTTTTGGTTTCAGTGGTGGTTAGACAAAACAAAAATGTGATATACAAGAAAGATATAAGCCTGTAATAACAGTGTGGATTTTCTCTTTGCCCAAAGTTCTTTACTGTAACAAATGCATAGAAAATAAAAACATTCAAAAGCACTGTCCTTGCACTAGAGTTATTAAACTGGAACTGATTTGTGTTTGGAGCTGTAGAAGTAGGACTTCAGCAATACAGAATTCACCACCTGTGAGGGAGCAGCAGAGCCATCTACTGGGGTCAGCCCATTCCTGCTGCACAGGATTGCTCTGAAAAGCAACTGCCTGCCCAAAATAGCAATACTAAAGTGATATTCAACCTTAAAACTGGCGTTGCCTAAAATCAAAACAGAACAAGCACCATAAAATCTAAGAGAAAACAGAGTTGTAACACTGATGAATTGGATTGTGAGGGGAGGTTTGAGTGGTTTCTACTCATTTGAAATTTTAGAAATACCTTTGTAAAAATAGTATTTATTTGTATATAATATGATTTGTAAAATGCCTTCTATGAGTGTTTTGGTGATCTATTTAAATGGAACAAGAATTATAATTGATCTTTCTAGTATCATTCATTGATTACTGTTCAAATCTGAGATTGAGATTTTTCTTTCCCCAAACAGAATTTTATGTGTCTATATATATAAATATACATAGTTAGACACATACATATAAAAGGGCTCATTTCCTGTTATAAATCAGTCAAGAGTTAGAGAGCAGTTCCAGTGTTCTGTATATCTACTGGAGTAGCTACCTCCACTCTCCAAGTATTTGATTTATCAAAATTCTAAAATTCACATGCAATTCTTTATCTGTACTGGCTAGGAAAATAAACACTCAATTAGAAAAGATTTTAGAAAACAATATGAACAGTGCAAAGTGCGAATCATTTAGCTGCTCTATAATCCTATTCCCATTTTCTCCCTTAATTTAACCACGCTGCCCTCCCGTGGCTGTCAGGATATGTGTAATGCAATGGCCCAGACTAATAAAATCCAGTTCAAATTGATCCCTGCTACCTCTTTGTGACTCACTTGAAGAGGGGAAAAAAATGCCACTGTGTAACCATAAAAAGTGGGTAAATTAAACTTCAGGACACAGAATGTGAAACTTTTATCTGAAATAGTTTTAAAATAAATATTTTAAATAAGGAGAATGCCTTATTAATTCCAGAAATCATGTATATATGGGAACACAGTCATACATATTAATAATACACTTATTCTCAAATTAGGGGAAGAACATTCATTGTATAATGATGAGTTACTTCATTTGCTGAAGTGCCAACACAGTTGAACACATATATTATAAAGATTATTCAACAACTCAAAAAGCATGGAAATCATTTGCAAAAGTATCAGCATTTGGTAAACTGAAAAAGTGCCAACTGATGAAATTGCAGTATTTTTTTTTCCCTGGTACAGAGATACCACATACATCTTGAGGAATTATTGAGTCAAAATTACATTATGTCTTTAAATAAAAAGATCAAAAATTATTTGGAATAGTTGAATCTAAAGTTAAGGAGTGGTATAATCACTTATTCCATAAATTATCACATGAAGAAATTATTATTTTTTTATCAAATACAGTTCCATAAAGTCTCTGTTCTAATAAACTCTGTTAGTATTTAACTGGAAACCAATATTATGCAGAAAACCATTTATATAATTTGAGCTCATCTATACGCTGTTAGAATTGTGAGATTTGTTAAGTCATTGGTTTAAAACAGATCAGTACAGCACAGATATCAAAACCACTACAGTAGAATAGCTGGAGTGACACGATGTTGCTAGTTTTCTTCTAGACTAAATTTGTAATTGCTGACAAATTATGTTTAAAGTCTTAATGATAAAGAATGCTTAAAAATACACTTTTCTTTCTGAAGAAAGACTAAAATTTCTAAAAGTTACAAAGGGCAGTGTGATACATTCTGATTCTAAAATATGTTACCAAGTAAACACATTTTCTTTAGAATCTTTTTTGTCTTTAACAAAAATAAAATAAAAATTAAAAGTGAAAATGCTAAATTTTAAATCAAGCCACTCCCCTGCCAAAATATTTTATGTATTATTGAAAAGACTGTGAAATAAATAAAAAGCCTCAGGAAACCAAAAGACTGTAAGAAAATATTTTGGACAAGACAAGATATTTCATACAGTCACATGCTATTTTGTGCCAATTAGTGCTAGCATGCTAACATGCCATATCAATAAAAAACAATTGACCTAAGTAGTGGGACTAATTAAATGAAATAAGATAATTAAATGCCTCTCAATATATAATAAAAAATGATGGCTGAAAATGTTCCATAATGTTGTCTTTTTGTTTTCCTCTTATCTGCTTTTCTGCTGAGTTTTAATCAGTGTATCTATATGCATAAAAGTGGGATAGTGTCCAGATGTTAATGTGTTAGTGGCAGGAATCAGGTGTTCAATTAAAATTTATTGAGTGTGCAAGGAAAAAACCCAAGCCTTCCATTAAGCAGAATACATACAGTTCAATTAAAAATTCATGTACCACTTGTGATTAAGTTGAACACTCACATTTTATAATGGCAATAAAATTTTACCTGACATACAATTACTTCATTAACTTAATCTTCATCATACAATACTAATTAGGGATCAGAGTTATCTTCTGTTTAAAAATGGACTTACTGCTTGTCAATATACAAAATAATGATAAAGCTGCATTTACACAAAGTGTTGGTTTCTCTCCTCTGAAAGTTTTTTTTTTAGTTAAGTAGTGAACGAAAGGAAATGAACTGTAACATTTTTTGAGATCTTAGTTTAGTACACGTTCTCAGCTACTGGCAATATTTGTTATATTTAACACCAGCCCCAGTTGTGTTGCTTACATAAGAACTTCAATTTTGCCCGAGTGCATTCATTACTCAGAATTTGTTTCCAAATGGCTTGACTGAAAGATGCTTAAAATGACATCTCATGCCCATGTAACGTGGCATCAGTTCCCAGCCTACAGCCCTTAACGTAAAAGGAATTGTTCTGTAATCTGTGTGTTCAGACCCTTGCTTAAGATTTCAGCTTGCCCTTCAAAGCTAAGACTTACAGCCAGAAAAAAAAGGGCTAAAGAGCCATAAGCATTCAGTTTTAGAAAAGAAACTGGACGTCAGTAGTCCAATTGTGAGGGGAGCACATCCTCAGGTAGACTTTTCCACACCATCACTATTACAAACTGAGCCAAGTTCTTTATTCTCTTCTACTTGGTCAATGCATTGTGCATTCCACTAAAACTTTGAACTTAAAATGGTTTCAAAATTTAATAAGTTTAAAAGATCAGTGGTCAAAATCAGAAATGGAGGAACACATGATAAAAATAGTAACTTCTAAGTTACTGATTTACTGAACAAGGCTTACTAGCTTTGTATTTAGGAATCTGTTCTCTCATCAGAACTGTATAGCTTTTCATCTTTCTTCCAAACTTTGAAGAAAAGCAGATGGCAGTCTTAGGCTGGCAAACTTCTAACGTTATCAGAGGAGCTCTCCATCTGGTAAAGCAAGGGAATTTGGTCTGACCCCAATGGAGACTTAGCAGCGGAACTCAAACCTACACCTACCACAACGCTTTCCCTGCCAATTTGTCCCTGGTTTACTCCATAAAAGCAGCATGAAAGATAATCAAACAGGTCTTTGCTGTCTCTTTTTCCAAAGACAAACCATGTACCAGATTTGACATGCAATTTCATATGCATTTTTCACCTACCTGATCTCTTTTACCATTTATGCATTAAGTGAAGAAAAAACCCCACACATTACAAAAAGACAACAGTGTCATTGAACAGACATGAAGATAAGTTAGGATGGTATTAATTTAAAATGGGTCTGTGACACTAAGTATGCTAAAAAGATTACTTGTAGTGCAGAGTGAACTTCTCATTACAGTTTTATTTATATAAAAATACAGAGTGAGCTAAACATCCAGAAGTCTGGATGAATACATCACTACACTGATGACATGGCAGAAACCACCAGCCTACCAAGGTGATGCCACCTTATTGCTTATTTGGGAATGTGAGATGTACTTGAGGACCCCAGCAAAATGGTACAGGATGGAACTGCCAACACAGTTCTGTTGACATTTAGCAGGATGTGGACTATTTAAAGGGAGCTGGCTGTGAGGAATATACTATTTGAGGAAAACAACAGTAGTGCAGGACCATGAGAACTCTGTTACTATGTCTACATTGAATGCAATACTGTAATGATTTAAATTATATTGCTGTGGAGGAGAAAACCCACTAAATTGAATTCATAAAATGTTACTTCTGCCTTTACATCCAGTATTGTGTTAAAATTATCTTTGCTCATACAGAATAGTGGATTATGAATTGAAATCCACCCTCAAACACAGCACAGCACAAAGACAGTATCTGAGTCAGCACTCTGGCACATAGAGAGGGTTAGACTGGTTACATGCTATTAGCATTTAAAACCAATTTTGCTTTCATAAGTGCCTTTGATTTCATAACGATTTACATTCCAAAGGACAAAAGTTAGGTGAATTTTACCTTCTTGCAAGTAACAGATGGACAGAACAAGTGACAGAAGGTCACAACAGGCAGGTGGCATGCACCCATTCTTGCAGTTAATAGTACTGGCGCATTGTATAGAAGTAATGCCAGGCCATGTCAGACCATATGCAATGAATGTTAATCTATGTCAGGTGGAAATAACTCTTAAATTCTATGTTAGAGATTAGTGTATGGTACTAATAAACAAGTCAGATCACCTGACAAAAAAAGGCTAATAAAGAAACTGCATCCTTCACCTGCGCGATATGTGCGCTAAACTGATCTGTAGTAGAATAAAGCAATATAACCAAAACCTAAATCAATGATTTCTATAATGTTTGGTCCTGCAGTCTAAGAAAATAAGAATATTGCTCAGGTGACTATGTACAGTAATAATGCTATGAATATCACAGTCAGTAACTTCTTCATTAGTATAGACTCATACACATGAGAGAAGCTTCAGGACAACTTTCAAAAGTAACTTAGATGGCAAAAAAGTTTAAAATTGTAACACAAAATAAATAAAAATAAAAATAAATATATAATATATAATATCTATGTTACTATATTTAATTCTGGAATAGGGTATGTAGCATTCATTTCATTCTATAGGCAGCAATGTTTAGGGTGTATTTACAGGACAGTAATTCTGTCTTCAAGTTTTACATAAAATTAAAAGTCAGATGTTATTCTGTATGATACCTTTCTAAAGCTATGGGAACTGTGAAACAGTAGCACATAGAAATTTAAGCTAAAGAAGTGAATCTGAACATTCCAGTCAGACCAAAATCTCCTCAATTAAGAGTGCAGAGTTACTGGGAAATTCCCACTACTCTGAACTTCAATGAAGATAAATTCAGTAAATACATTACTGCAAATTTTAGAACAACTCTAAGGAGATAACTATTTTTAATTATCTCTCTCTTATTGTAGCAAAAATAAGCAGCCTAGTCTATGCTCTCATTTTACTAAGACAAATGATTCATAGAGAAAAAAATTACCTATATTTCACATGTAGATGTACTGACTAAACTGCTCAGAACATGGTCTTCCACGTGAGGACCTAATGAGACACATATTTTGCTACAACATAACAGGTTTTTTTAAAGACTACCTTTAATCTGCATAGTGCTGAATGGTCAACCCATCTATTCTTTCTGCCTTGTATATGAAAAACATATGTAAATTAAAGTTACTACTTAGTGGTTTAGAACAAAAGTCAATTACAAAACACAATAAACTTTAGATTTCCTCAATTCCTCACCTACAATTTCATGAACTTAAGGTCTATTCTCAGTTAAATATTAGTTCATCATTTGGTCTTCTAAGTTACCACCAGCTTTGCTATTTTTAAAACTATAGAAATACTCCTGTTTACACATTAATAGCTTTCTGAAGTTTTGATTTGAGCATTTCCAATAAGAGGTAAGATTCTGTTTAGATTTTTTTTTTTGTATTAAAAAAAAAAATAAATCAAATAAAGCAAACATTTACAAGCAAAAAAAAAAAATGTAAGGATTGACAGGAGCATTTATTTAATGTATTTTCAGGATTGAACCTTTCCTTGAAGCTTCACATAGGCATCAGTAGAAGCTGCTGCCCAGTTTTGCTCAACTACTTTTAGGTACTTAAAAGAAGTACCTAAAAAAGAAAAGGATGGATATACAATGGTAACTTAGCCTGAATAGAGAGAGTGCCTTTGAAGGGAATCTTTCCATTGCCTCCAGTTGCAGCACTTGTTTCACATTGTGGGATGTATTCAGAGCATGTGAGCTTGACTCCCCTTGTGTGAAATGAAACCAAATAGGTGAAATGCAGTAGCTGAGCACCACATTTCAGCAACTAAAGGGCAATCAGTCTAGAGTAAGACTAGAGAAAGACTGAACTAAATCTCCAGAAATGCACATAAGGTGATTATCAAGGCCTCAGCAACCACTGAGTCACTTTACAGATCTGCTTGGGCACACTTCACATTTGGTTTCCTTTGTAGTGAAGAAAGATGTATATGCCAAGCACAGTTCAGGCCTTCTGAATTTCCACCTCTTTGCATTGGGTAGTATACTTCTGGTAGTCATCAGTGGCTAAAAATCCTTCATAGGTGCCTCAGACAAGTCTAGGTTACTATTCTTTGCACCATTCATCCTTCATGTCTTCTCTCTCCATGGTAGGATCACCACATGTAATCAGCAATCTGGATATAGGGCTTAATCTCATCCCACTACTGTAACAAGTGATTGTTGTAAAAAGACACTCTGTTGACCTGTCTCTCTCACAAAGTGATGTTGCATTCAAATCTGCTCAAGTGAAATAGCCATGAATTAGGCTTGAGCCCAATGAACTATGATGCCAAGTCCTTGGTGATGCTGCAGCACAGATCATCACCATCTTTATGGTCTGAAAGTGACCTCTTTTCTAACGTGCTAAACTGAAAATTGCCACCACGTTTTTTTTTTTCACTTCTTTTTTCCCCCTCACACATGCAGGCAAAGACCAGGAATTTTAGAAGGGGAGAGATTTAAACTTGAGAATTGCAGACAGAAATCTGATACTACAGACTGGAAAAGTCCACCTAGCTGTTCTATGGGTCCCTGAGATACTTTATCATAGGTTCTAAGATCCCACATGGTAAGAAGAAAAAATTGGCATTTACATCTGAATGCAAGGTACCATTAAGGTAAACCATAATGGATAATCCTTGCTGAAAGAATAAGAGTTTAGGATCCAGTGAGATTGTGACATAACTGCATTAAAGAATGTTGAGAAGAGAACAAGGTACAAAAACCAGTACACAAGAAATGGACCTGTGTCAACAGGACCAACTCAATCCAATTCATTATTTTTGCGAGGCGGAGTAAGGATTTTAGCAAAGTTGAACCAAAGAAGGATTTAACACACATGCAGAACTGATTATGGGGATTCTCCATACTTAATCAACCATGTGAAGGCAGGAATATATTGAACAACTCACACAGAATCACACAGTTTCCTAGATTGGAAAAGACCTTTAAGATCATCGAGTTCAATCATTAAGCTAACACTGACAAGACCTCGACTAAACCATATTCCCTAAGCACAATGTTAATTTACCAGCTAAAGACAACACATACACGACTGAGCTTGCATGGTTTCACTCATCACAGAGCTGAAGAAACCCCAACTTAACATTTTCAGAAGCATTGGTGTTTCAGTCAAATAAGAAAACAGAACAAGCTATATAAATAGTTTTAATAATTTTTCTTAATGTGAGAGTAAAATAATGATTTACATATAAATTACATACTCAAAAGAACAGATTCTTATATCTATTCTCAGTTACTTTATTTCATGTTTTAAAAAGTTATGAGTAAAAAACAAAACTTTTTTTTTTTAAGGAAAAAGCTATATTTTAAGTTTTCTGACTATTAACCTTGCTTAACCCATAGATCTTTTTCACATAAAGTCTGTTGTGGTTAAGCTAAATGAGCTTGGATCTAAATTTTTATCTCAGCTTTTACAAATACTTCAGATTAATTACTATGGAATGAACAAAGAATGACACCTTAATTAGTAATTCTTCTCTGGGCAATTAGGATTCTCTGGGCTTCTCTTAGCAATTAAAGTGGCAGTGGCATATCATTAAGGTCTTCAGCATTCCCCATGCCTCCTCAGAAGCAATTATGGTGCGAAGCACTGAAAATCAGACTCATAGCTATAATCTGTTCTCTAAAGATCTAGAAGCAGGATACACACTTTTGCTTCTTCCTTCCATTGCAGTTTTGCATTAACCCATCATCATTATCCATTCAATCATTAATGTAATTTAATGTGTCATTTTTCATGAAGTTCAATTTTCGTTTTGAAGAAGTAACTGATTGCAGTCAATTGATTTTGCGAAAGTGTATAATATTGTTTAAATGAAGACAGTTAACACATTAGCACTTTTCTCCATGGCAAAATGCTAGCATTAGCACAATGAAACACTTGCATTTAGCACAATTTAAACTAGCATAGCATAAAATACTGGTATGACACACCTTGGGATAGTAATAGTAAGGCATCCATATAATAAAAGTGATTCTATCATGCTGCTTATAATGTACACAGGGAATTTTTACCTTATTATATTGTAGTGGGTCATATATACAACCACGTCACCTTATCAATGTAAAAATGAGAACAGATTTGTCAGAATTTATCAAGCAATAAAAGATAATTATAGCTAGATGAATGACATTTTTGACTCTCTGACTAAACAAACTATATACACCATTGCTACTGGACCCAAATCTAAAAATGTTTATTAATTATGGGCCAAAAATTGACCAATATTTCTACTGAACTCTAAAGTCAGTTTTAGTTTTCAAATTTTGTGTTAATTTCTCAGTAGTCTCAATCCATGTGTCAGAAGTTCTTGAAACACTTGGCTTTACTCCTTTGTTGGGTTTTCTGAATCTTGACTTGCTGAAAGGGATACTCACACGCTTGCCTTCAGGGTCTTGGATCTTTGGAATCAGCAACTGTCTCAGAGTTACTGTTGAGAAGAAAGGTAATCTTCTCTTTGAAAGCTTTAGTAAAAAGCCCTTATGGTTTCAAAAGAATCACATTAACTTCATGCATCAGAAAGAGTAGATAAGTTACAGATCAGCAATGTCAGTACTTTTGAATTCAAGTTATTCAGCACTGACTACATTTCATGAAGTATTCTGAAGTTTGCAGCCAGGATACTTTTCTTAGTAGTTTCTCACATATCCTTGTGCAGGATCATTCACTGAGTAGGGAAAATATGCTCTACACATATAACTATGCGGTGCTGGATGTTAGATGACATTGTGTCATAAATTAATGCAAAGAGAAGGACAGACATTCTTGAATATGCAGTGGTATTTGCTGTTCTGTATATTCCTGCTGCTGCTCACAATTTTTACTGAAATCCCTTTTTTCTTAAATTTAAAATTCAAACTGTGTTTGAAATTCAGCCAAAGCCTATTTCATCAGCTACCATAAGTGGTGTTGAGTTAAAGGGCTGGCATTAATAGAGTTTGTTTCAGTACTGCAGAACAACCTGCAGCTACTGCACTTGTCTTATCAATCCGAAAGTTTGGATTGAATTGGATTGGAAAGTAGACTTTGCAGTTCACACCTCTTCTGCCTTCAAATCCAATGAAACTTAACTGAAATTCTGATAGTTCTTCATTTCTTCCTGTTAGAAACAGGAAGTCTTTTGAGCAGTGTCTCAAAGGTCCTCTGTATATGTCAAGCAAATACGACATCATGTTGTCCATTCTTTGTGTCCAAACGTGAGCCAACTTTAATTCAAAAGTGTTGTGACCATGTTGGTGACCCCAACAGTTCTGCAGTGCAGGTGCTGGCATCACACTGTCAGTTTTTGGTCAGGGTGGAGGGTTGGGCAAATGTAATCTCTCTGCTGCCAAGCTCCACGACCTCCTCAAAAGATTGTATCTGGAATACTTTGTTAGATTAAAAAGAAACATCTAACTCACTCTAACTTCATAAAGTTTCTTTACCAGAGAATTCCCTTTATGTACATCTGATTTTGTTCATCTTCAGTATTACTAACACCCTCATTAGCTTATAAGGAAGTCTTTGGAAAAGAATTAATCTACCTGGGTAGAGGAGAATGAGATTCTTAGGACAACTTGGGTGCTAATTTTGCAGCCAGCTACACTTGGCAAACATTGTCCCATTTGCCAATAACAGGAGAGACAAGAAAAACTGTGCACGCTATAAAGTCATTGCTAGAGGGAGTGACTAAAATTACTTAGATCCAATTGACTTGAATACACACTCAACTCCTCTGATGGAATCTTCTTGTAGCAGACTGCTTCATCCCACAGTGTTTCAGCATGTTATGACAAGATTTCCCAAGGTAACAACTGAGACAGCTTCGGGAAATTGGAGCATTTTTGGTTACATGGTTAGTGAATCCAGACTCAAGTGAAGACGAAGGGTATCCTTCATGGCAGGCACCCTTTACCCACACATGAAGAATGAGTGGCAGAGGATTATCTTTTCTTCAGTGGCACAGAGATAGTTTAATAATTTCCAATTTGTGTGGATTACAGGTCATCTCAAAATACTGGAAGGCCTGATGTTGCAAACAGCAGTAGGTAATCTCTGTCAGAGATCTGTAGAAAGATTTACCTGCTAAATGTATTTGAGGGTAAGGAGGAGTAATTGTAATAGAAATTATAAAGAACACTGCTATACTCCACCCATATTTCTTATAACTCTAATGTTATTTTCATGGGATAAGAAAATGCTTTGATCAAAGCTGCAGAGGTCAAAAATAGAAACAAGTGTATCTGCTGCCAAATAGAACAAGTTATACATGTCAGAGGACATCACAAACCCTAAACTACTACCAGTGCCAACAAAAAAACATTAATTTTAATTGAAGTGACACTTACTCCATATAAAATATCTATTTAATTTTATCCATCTTCATAAGAGTATATATGCAGACACTATTTTATCTATAAAGATCACTATTTATAACTATCAAGAAAAAAAAGAAGTATCAGTAGAAATGAAGATATTTCTCCCAACTGCATTGTTATTTGTAGCGAAACTGTCTTACTATCTATCAAAGCAGCCCAAGTTTCATTTAAAATAAAAGGAGACTTTTAAAATCACTTAGGGAGCTATGCATAGTTCATCTCTGACCTGAATTTAGATTTGAGAAACTGTGAATTAGATGGAAGAAAAAAGATGACACGATTGAAGCCCACCTCTTGTTCTGGTAATTCATCTGTCCAAAGTTTTGTTGTCTGGTCATTGGGCATTTATTTTAATTTAGTAGATAATCTGTACTTCTTCTGAATGCAGTGTATATAAGGAAAAGTTTATGTTACCAACTCCAGTGTGCTTTTCCTTTGTTTTTCCATAGCTAATGTCTTAGCATTGGTAAACCAACCTGTTAATGTATTCCTCCCTACCTAGTGGCTTTGAGAAAACTCAAAGAACTCTGATATAAATACCTAAATACCTGAATTTTTTGATTGCTATAGTAATGTGATATGACTAAATAATTAGAAAAAGATTCCAAACTATCTAATGTTATGTAAATTTTGCAAAATTCAAACAAATTCAACAGTTTCTTCTAACTGACTCTCCTTATGCTTCCTGATCTTGATGTTCACAGACTGAAAAATAAAAATTTTACCAAAGGACAGCAAGAACTTTAATCTTTGAAGCAGTAGCTGAAGTCAGTGCTCTTTTACCATTTTTTTATGCTGGAAGAAAAAGTGCAATAGCAACAAAGAGAAAGCTAGATGGTGCTAATATACCAACTTCATGGTTACAACAAGATGTGCTGTGCACAAACTTAGAAAAACAAATCAAATGATACAAAAAGATACTGAAGAGTTTGCGTATGTGATGAAAAATCCTATAGTCAGATAAGTATCTACACCTTAACATTTCTTTCAGGCAATCGTGTTAATGTTGATAAGAAATGAAAAAAAGAGCAACAGGAATCTCTCAAATAGCTCTCCTAAGAAGAAAAATGTTACTGTCCTCACTAATGAGAAAAGTATTTTGAGTAATTTTTTTAAAGTAATGTACAAAGTTACTGTTTTATGTAATGGAAAATAATACTAACTGAAGAAGTCTATGCTACATATTACCTTATCATAACAAGTATTAGTAAAGATTTCCTATGATGTTGGATACATACAGGCTTTTTTACATACACTTTTCTTCATTTTGAAGCCACTATATACCTACTCGTTCTAAGAGAAACTAAACGTGACGTTTCAGCTTAGCCAAAAATTTGTTTCTATTTCATCTTTTTAGTGCTAGTAAAACAAATGATTTAAAATTATTCTGACATTTCTCTGTGTTTTGGCTCAGAGAAAGGTCTGAAACCAGTTTCAAATTCATTACATGCAACACAAAGGCCTAACTGTGACAGGGAACATGAAGCACTTGCTAAGAGAGGTGTGATGGTATTCCTCATAACTTTATCTGTAAAAGTAGCCCAGAATTGAAGAGCCATTTCAATGTGGCCACCTTGCACACTTCTCTGAAATAATGATATTGGAAGAAGATCTCACCTTCAGAGCAGCCTTCAGATTACACATCTTGAAGATATTAGGCTAATTCTGTTTCTTCTACCCTTCTTTACTAGGTGACCTTGGACAAGCAGCACATAAGAGCTGGTACCACCACTATTCTGGCTAACTTGAGTGTCCTCATGGCTTTTCTTAGATGACTTACGAGCTCACTAGTAGCTATGACAGTCATTTATCCAGGTGACAGCAACACACCCACAGGCCTACCCACTGAGAAGCCAGCAGACCCCAGTGCTATCCTCAGCTCGGTCACTGAATGGCCTGTGACCCTGGGTGATCTCTGTTCATTCCTGTGCTTCATTTCACTCGCCTGTAAAAACAGAGGTAGTTATACTCACCTTCCTCTCCAATGAACTCTTTTATCCATGGGTAATAAGTGTCATAAAAATGAGAGAGGAAAATTACTTATTCTCTAATTCTGCATCTTAGAAGACTGCTAAGCAGGACATTTGTCTCACAGATTTCCTTTAGCTCTAAAAATACAGCACCAGGAGGAGAAATCTGATACTTCAGTCACATACAGGAATCAGTAGCTATATTTATAGGAAAAAAAATGCTCTCCTAAGAACAGTTCCATCAATTCCAAGTGCAAAAGAGGAAAAAAACCCCAAAAAAGTTAGCAAATTCATGGTGATCCTTCTATTCTGAAAAAACAACCATGGAAAAAAAAAAAAAAAAAAAAAAGAACTTGCGAGAGAAAACTTATTTCACACAGATTTTTTATAATTTCAGAGAGTACAAGTTTGAAAAAGTTGCCAAAATATCTGCTTTACAGATGAGAGACAGGAAAAAAATCTGGGCATGTACATACTCAAGTGCTTGTAGAATGTATATTCCAAACACAAAAGTTTAAGTAAAGGTATAACATTTCTATATGCAATGTGTCATAGCAGAAAGCAGAACAGAACTTAATGAATTTTGCCTTTCAAATCTTGGAAAAAGTTCAGCACAGCTCTTGTCCAGAAATATTTGACTTTGGAAGCCAAACCCCAATAATACTACTCTGCAATATTGTCCTGTTCAGGATGCTCAGTTTTTACATTATTATTCATTTCTCTTTTTTTCAGTATAACCACTAAGCATTACTAATCCTTTTAAAGGATGCTACTTGAAAAAAAAATCTCAGTATTCCTTTTTTATTTCCTAGGTTGGAAGTAATAGAATAATACCCTTCAGTAACCACTAGGCTATGCTAACAGACAACTTAACTGTCACTAAATCGACTTTTAAAAAAAATATATTCTTTAAATGCACACAGATGTGCAGAGGCACCTTAGAAAAAAAAACCCCAATATGCATTAGAAAAGGTATTTACAGTAACCCACAGATCTTGAGTGGATTAACCCATTCTCCTTGGGTTTTCAACCCTAGTTTAATTATGAGCTAAGGAGAGCCGAGTGAACCTTCCTGAACCACACAGTACCTCCATAACACTTCTATACTAACTAAACAGAAATAAAAAAGGCATTTAGCATTTTATACAGGAAGTTTTTAGGTCAAATTTTGCTCAGTTCCTCTGATTATTTGTTTTAAATTCAAGACTGCAACAGAATAAATTAACAGAAATGTTTAAAACCCTCGTTTTGTATGGATGTTGGCTTTACTACCTTAATAAAGAAGATGAAAAATCTGCATTTCCAACAAGGAAAAGGTTACCTCATTCTATGAGAAGAGGAAAAATACATTGCAAGTTATGAGAAAGGAATCTGAAGTATCATGAATTGCTGATAACTGGAATTGTTCTACAAATCCCTACTGAGTGACATTTACCTTGTCATTACTAAGAATTTCTAGCTGTGCATGCTTCCCCTTGTAATCTATTGACAGAGTTTTAATATAAACCCTTTGGGTTCTTTCATACTTTGAGAGCCTTTCATGCATGAATAAGACAACTATCTAAAACAAATCATAGAATTATGTTTACTGTAATATATATATTTATTTTTTATGTATGTAACAGAACGTATAGAAAAATCATGAAGTGTTTCCTTGATTAAATGGTTTCTTAAAAATCATATTAGTGCAATAACATTAGATCAGCTGTATGAACATGTCAACATCAACACTAGTGTAAAATAATGTAGTTAGCAAAGCTACTTCTTTTTTGTAGAGGTACAAATGAACTGTAGTTGAAATTCATAGTAGTGTTGAGTCAAGAATTTTAACTTCTTGCTCTTAGAAAGGTTACAATTTATAATGAAAATAATCCCCAATTTATAATTTTATTTGAAATCTAATTATTTGGTATGATTGTGGAAACCCAAGGAGGGAACATGATCTGAAGGTGCTACAGTCCAGAATACTATTTCTGAATCAAAAATCTCAGTTTAAGAGAATATAATTTGTAAAACTGAATATTCTTGAAGCATAAATGTGAGACAGGTTTTGAAGTCTTTCAGCTTATGCCCTGTGTCAGTAAGTAAGGTCAGTCTTAAACAGGAGAAACTTTTCTGAAGTACTAAAACTGTAAACCCACAATTAGCTTGGGCCTGTGGGTTTTGCTGACCCTGCAGAAACTGAAATATTTGAGCGTAGCTCCCATATCTGAAAAAATGGTCTCTTATTATCACTGTAATCTTTTTTTTTTTTTTTTTAATCATGATAGAGCATTAATCTAATAAAACCTCTCTTTCTGCAATTGACTGTGGGGCAAAATTTTAATTCAACTTTGAATAAAATTTGAGATTCTCATCTGAAAGTCATTATCTAATACCAACAGACTGCATTTTCTCCTATGAGCCAAATATGAATCTTGTATGTTAGCGTGTTACCTCAGACTGACACAGAAAATGTAAGTCATCTAGTTCAAAGATCTGGCAAAGATAAAGAATGTGATGTTTCTGAAAAATAAACTGAAGAATTAGAATTATCTGGGATAATCACACCAACGACATGAGAAACTCTTTTTCTGGTTGTAAAATTTAACTTGCTAACAAGTGAAATTCCAGCAGCAAGGATGATCACATTCTTTCATCCTTTCCTTTTTCCCTCCTTTTGTGTACTTTATGACACTGTGCTTAAATATCTGACCACATACTAAAAATAAATAAAATAAATGAAATGAAATGAAACAAAACAAAATTACACAGAAGCCTCCCAGCCTTTTCACTATTCAGAATAGCAGCAGCTGCCTTCCAGCTCTTCAACACTTTACTTTCTCCTATGGCCTATTTCATTGCATGCTACACAAAACACCTCTTTCCAGAGAGAGTAGAAATAGTTACTTTTCTATCTTGTGCGGGTTCACCAGGTTTCTGCAGAGCCTGGCAATGCAAAGACACTGCCTGGCAGAGCATAAACCTCTGGCCCTGTGTTAGAGAAGTGACCATTCCCCACTTCCCCCAGCTCATGAGGTGTGCTGGAACCTTTTCTACTAGTTCCTTCCCAAGATTTACCTTCAAATGTCTACAACACTGACAGACAGTGTTATTCTCACTTCATCAAGAGGAGAACTGAAGTACTAAGAACTTTAGGCTTCAGATATGAAGAGGAAGATCTATTTTTAGGATATCTGAACTCTTGACAGCACAATGTACACTAGTTTCCACTGATTTCAGCTAGTAGTTGTGAGTGTTGGGCACCTCTATGAAATCAGATTCCAGATTATAAAACTGGGCACAGGGAACTAAAATCTTACCACCAGTTACTACAGGTGGAAACATTTCAGTGTCTTACAGGTAGAACCCTCTGTATAGCACAAACAGGGATAAAAGCCAGTCCTTCCTTTGCCTTCCTGTACTACTGTCCATCACGCACCACGTGTTTGCAGACTCTTCAGAAATGAGAATTTCTCTGATAACACAGTGTCAGTTCAGAACCAGAATAGCTTTAATCTGTGCATTGAAGCAGGTGGGAAACCCTCTTGTAGAAATAGCAGATGACCACTTCATACTTATACTAACCCAGGAAGACAAGAGAAGGCCGCAGAATGCCTGGAGGATGGCTTTTCATAATATTAGTGGTTCCTGACTGTAAATATTAATAATTCTTCTAGCATATAGGTTTATCCCTCCAAAAAATTACCCTCTTCCTTCCTCTCACTTCAACTCCAGTGCCATCATTCAGTATTTCATTGACTTTTTCAATGGTTATTGAAGGAATTATTAACCTTTTATTTAATTTCATATATATTTATGGTGGAGTTGTCCATATACTCCTCCCTCAGAGAGAGCTGATGACAGACCTTGAGCATTTTTGGTGGGAAGAAAAACAATACTTGCATGGAGAATAGTGACAGCAGTGACTCTGAAGTAAATGAAGAACCAAACAACTGTGTCACTGATTAGGATTCAAAATCAACATGAGGATGTAACCAGGAGCAGCAGATAAAAAGGATAATGACTGAATTAAATTACTGAAAATAGTGTTTGATTGGACAATCCATTTAATGCTCAGACAAGAAGACTAGTGACATAAACCATTATGAAAAAGCAAACCAGGAGGATAGGAAGACCTTATGAAGACCCCAAAAGAACATTTCCCAGACAAGAAAGCCTCTCAAGAAACTCAGGAGCTTAATGGGAGGAAGCACTGGAACCTTGTCCCTGTAGCTGGACCCAGGTCAAAATAAAAATTGCATATTATATCCTAATTGGGGTTGCAAACACCACCACTGCAACATTATCAGTGACCTGATCAAAAATGGCAACTTCCCACCAGTCAGATGTTGGGATATGTCCACGGGAGCACAACATCCGTGATGTAGCTATAGTGTGGAGTGTGCAACTGAACTGGGTCACATGCAAGTTAGATGCATCTGTTGTGTATTATTCATTACTGATGCTGTTCAAGTCATCCTGTCCCCATGGCTGTCTTTTGACAAACCATTGAAGAATGGGAGCAGCACAGTGTCACCCCTTGCAGGGTTCATTACTTCAGCTGGCTAATACCTTCCAGCAGCAGGAGGCTGAAACCATGCTAGTGGACTGAATCTACATATAGATGTGCTACAGCTACCAAACCATTTCAGAGGAGTTTGGTGAGTGGGGACTGAAAGGAAAGCATCATGCTGTAGTACAGACAAGAACTTTTCTCTGTAGGTCTTTTCAACTGTAACTTACTCATGTCAGCCTGATCTTCAAGCTCTCTCCTGCCACATTATCACATCTCCCTTATTTATGTACTTGTGGTCCTACTTCTAAGTTTTCTCTTCTCAGTCCTAGCCTCTAGGCACAGTAGCTCCAGTTCCCCTGTTGGCTCCATGACTGGTTTCCCTCTGGCCTCACAGCTCCCAATCACCAGCCACAGGTCTCCATTCAGCAAGTCTCACTGTTACGGTTCTGATGATGTGTGTCTAAGTTTCCAAAAACTAAAATGAGGGCTGAGGTTGAAATTACCTGGGAAATTTCAGCCCAACCAATTACATCTTTGCCAAAACTTATATTTGGTTTTGTTTTGCTTTTTTTTCTGTTTTGGGGAGGGTGTGTTGTTTTGGTTTTGTTTTTTTTGTTAAAGCATTGAATATAGGCAATTTTTGCAATTGCTGTCTGTATACAATGAGCAGAATATTAACAAGAGAAGATTAAAATGAAATCTAAATAATATGGCCACTACATTAATTCTACATTAACATGTTTAATAGTTGGCATTTTTCAAAATGTACTTCTACTTAATTCAGAAGAAGTTAAAAGGATGGAAAACAGCCCTGGTAATTGCTTTATAACTACAGATACAGCTTTGCTTACTGTCAGCAGCACTACCTGTTTGTGCAGTTGGGATGAGGAACAGCAGAGGCAGCTGACTAGGGGAACTGTCTTTATGAATAACCAACTTCGTATTGTTTCAGCATTAGATAAAAAAAACCATCATTACACTGGTATTCACACAAATTCCTTTCATTAGAAACACCATACAGCAGACAGGAAGAAAAAGGGAGAGACTACCTTGCAAGTACCATCACATTCAGGTATATAATTACTCCTATTTTAACTGAAAAATATGTTTCTCCTAATTATGAACTTATTTTTTTCTGAAGTTTTAGAAATTGTAACATTCAAAACCAGTCTCTAAAGAACGCTGTACTCTTAGCTCTGCATTTCAGATGTAGCTCATCATCTGTCTTTACACATCACTGAATATCTGAAATGAATGTAATTCCTGACTATTCCAAACTTTATGTATAAAATGAAGATATAACAATACCATACTATACGAACCGTTGTACGCATTTATAATGTTTTATAAACTATGATTTTAGCTATATGTACTTAAATACAGGCACAATAAGGCAAAATAATAAATATAGATAGCCAAAAAATGGACACTTACCCACAGTGTTTCATGTGAGGTGGTTTATCCATTCTCACTGCCAGTTTAATTTTCAAGTCACTGTCCTGGCTGTTTTTGGGGACTATCATTTTATGCAGATCAGGTGACTTTGGGCTATTGGATGTTGGATACAACACTACCTGCAAGTCATAAAATAAACTTCAATGAGTTGATACAAAAAAAAATAATCTGCTAGTCTTTAATGGAAGCTTTTAAGCAGGGAAGATTCTTGTTGCATCTCCTCCAGTCTGAAACATGACTTAAAAAAGGTTTCATGAAACTAATAAACCACTTGACTCTATCTTAGTGTAACAGATGAATTTCCAAAATGAACTCATTAATTTTCTTACAAATGAGAATTTTCATATTAGGAGTTAATAAAATTTCCTCTTGTGTTAGTTCATTCTGAATTAAGAGTTTTAAACAAAATGGAACAGTTGACACTTGAAAAAGGTCATGTAGAATTAAACAAGAACCTAAACTATTATATTCCTCAGTGCTCTGCTGGAAACATACTACTGAAACAATCTGCTGTAGTATTATACAACAGACTGCCTCTTCACCAGTGACATATATTCTCTTTCTTACCAACTCCATTTTTTGATCATTAGCATTAACAAAGGCCAATTATTAGCCAATTAGCATCTTTGCTACAAATGGAGTATAATAAACGTATGATACTATGTCCAGTTCAGATGTGACATGACACAAACCTTTTGTTTAATCACAGTGGTAGACATATAACAAAAAAAAAAAAAATTACACTGAATTTTAAGTATTTAGTTTAAAAAAACCCATTTATATAAATTTCTTCATAGTTTTACTAGCCAGCCATTACTTTTGGATTAATATTATTTACAAGCTGTTAAATATTTATTTATTTACCATCCAGAAAGTTTATCCATTTACAGTCAGAACAATTAAATATTAGTACTTCATTAAATCCTTATCCACAGTCATGCATCTAGCAGTTAAATGCTGCTGACACATAATTTCCTTTCATTCCTATTATAGGCACTAATTTTGAATCTATTTAGACTCTACAATATTCTGAACATGCTATTTGGGAGACTTTCATAACATTCAGTGAGTTCTGAATTACCATTATCACAAAACAGTACTTCAAAAGTAACGATATTGTAAAAAAACAGCATTCTTCACATCTTTTATTTCTTGAAAACTAAAATTAATCATAACATTAACCATCAAGTTAATTTCTTATACACAGCCCTTGTGCCACACATACAAAACATATTCTGCTGTGTGTTATTAGGAAAATTAAAAGAAGGCTTTGAGTAAGAATCTCCAAGCAAACATATTAAAACAAATATTAACAGATATTAAATATTAAAACAGATATTAAGCCAAAAATACTACGATAGTGTCATTCAGATCTAATCATCTGAAAGATGACATAAGCTGAAGGCTTCTCACCTCAGCATTTTGCAGGAATGCATTCCTGCAGCCTGTTACTATCAAGAGCTCTAGTGAAGGAGAGAAATATGATGCATCACTCCTAATCAAGTGTGTAATATTTTTAACACCAGTGGGAGAAATAATCAGTCAGAACTATTGATTACGTTCAGTACCTTTAAAGAGATAGGAAAAGATATACATTCTGGTTTTGATAAATCAGGAGGAGATATTTTTTCTCTTTTTGCAAATGCATAGCATACACTATTTATAAGAGAGTTTACTCCTTTCCCAAGAAAAAAAGCTGCTTTTCATTTTGAGTAAAAGTCATCCCTTAAATTAAAACCACTATGAGTACGGCAACCTTTGAGTTCTGAAGCACCAAACAGAAAATGCGTTAGTCTATATTTTTAAATGCAAGATTATATAAACAGAATTATTACTCGTTCCTTGCATTTAATCACTTGGCATTCACAGAGGAATGCAGGTGATACCATGAATTTTTCCTTTTCCTCAGGCTGCAGTTTGTGTTGTCCTGTAACAGCTTATTACAGCTCACGCAACACAAGTGACATCTTTATCCTGTCAACTTTGTGAGTTTTTAGAAAGCTGATGAAAATATAAGCAGAAAAGTGTATAATTAATTCATAACTTCAGTACTGACAATTTGTCTTTTGAATTTTTAAAGAAGTATTTTGGAGCTTTGTTTTCAAACCTCTCACAATGAGTAAGAATATTTAAGAATATTTAAGCATGCACTTTGTTATGCCTTTCAGCTTTAAACAATGACAGCTAAAAGAACTTTGTCATCAAACTTTTAATCATTACACACAAGCACATGTACACACATGCACACAAAACGTTTGACAGGCAGTATTTACCTTCACAATAGCCTTCATACTAATACTGCCCCTAAGGGCAATGCTAACCATTGTGTACCACATGATCAGGTGGCGCACACTGTAAGCTCCCATGAAATCATTGAAACCAAAACATTGGGCAAATGTTCCTTGACAGGAAGAGCAAAAAGTTACTGAAACTTGTATTAAAAGCAATCTCTCCAGTATGACACACTGTAATGCAATGTGCTTGGAGAAACTTTCTAGGCTATTCTGTTTCCAATTTCCTTTCAGCACTGCTTAAGAGATTTTAATCTTCTACTTGTTGTTCTACAATATACTTTAAAACAATAAAATGGTATCAACTCATATGTCCTCCCTGGGGGATATAAAACTCACCTACTACATCATACATTTCTGAATTTATTTTTATTTTATCTTATTTTATTGTTCTTGTACCTGTGGCTGTCATCATATTAGATTATTCGGCAGTTGTTAGGTCTAGACCTGTGTTTATAATTAGTAAAACTAGAGCACAAGTCTTATGAGGAGTGGCTGAGGGAACTGGGGTTGTTTAGCCTGGAGAAAAGGAGGCTGTGAGGAAACCTTATCACTTTATGCAACCACCTGAAAGGAGGTTGTGGTGAGGTGGGGGTCAACCCCTTCTCCCAAGTAGCAAGTGATAGGACAAGGGGAAATGCCTCAAGTTGCACCAGGGGAGGTTTAGATTTGACATGAGGAGAAACTTCTTCACTGAAAGTGTTGTTAAGCAGTGGAACAGGCTGCCCAGGAAAGTGGTAAGAGTCACCATCCCTGGAGGTGTTTAAAAGATGTGTAGATAAGGTGCTTAGGGGCATGGTTTAGTGGTGGGCTTGGCACTGTTATGTTAATGGCTGGACTTGATGATCTTAACAGTCTTTTCCAACTGAAACGATTCTATGATAAACTAACAGATAATCTTCATTAAAAAGTGTAATTCTTAATGACCAGAATGCTACACACCAAACATATCTGCTGTGCTTTGCATTGCTTCAGCTGGTTTAAGGCAAATTAATAGTATCAGAACAGTATGGACTGAGATAATTTGGTAAATTCAATCATCTTGCAATCATTAAAAATACTTGACCATGTGGTCTGATTGTATCTAATATTACATTTCCTCAGACCACATTTTAAGTGAAAAAGTGGCAAGTTCAATTTATGCCTTTCCTCATTCAGATATAAACACAGAAATCTTAAATAATATAGAGCAACACATTTATGGATTTGTGCAAGGTAATATTCTCAAAACACTGTTTCTTAATTGTGAATGATTGAAAATGTTTTTCTCCTGGGCTTAAAATATGACAGGTTGAAAGAAGGAGATACTGCTCGATAACTTAACCATCATTTATTGTGATTCAGTTGTGTATTTAAGTCCTCAGCTGCATCACAACAGAAGTTGTATGACTTACACCTGAGCCAAACAGTTAATCCATCCAAGCAGGTATTAACTCTCTTCTATCTTTGGCACATTGATCATATCTTCTTTTAAAGGTGTGAAAGAAAAGTCACGTTGGTCAAAAATACTTTGAAAGCTTGAACACACCAAACTTTGGACAATCTTGCTTTCTCAGAGCAGCTAACCAAGCAGAAAGTTGACAGTTGAAAGCACTGTGCAGAAATACTTCCTACTGGTATTCCCATGTTTATGTAAAGCTCTCAAGTTAATCATCCCTGGTAACAGTTATTCTCTTGTCAAAAGAAAATGCTGACTTCAAAAGGGACCAATGAACCTAAAAGGCAAGCAGACTGGCAAGCTGTAAACACACTTGAGAAAAATCACTAGTCAAGAAAATCTCCACTTTTTTCCCCATTCCAGACCTGTGGCTGAGTTCAGTTTCAGTCAACTTGTGTCTTTGCCGCCTGGCTACTCCCCCTCCCCATCCCCTACTTCCACCCAAAACCATGATATTCAAGAATTAAACCCAAGAACTGGAGTTACCCACTCTTTTGACTCAACTATTTGAAATGACATGATTTTACATGTTGAGTGGTGTAAGACACATTTTGAGACCTCAGACCTTCTGCATCAGACTTTAATAATCATGGTAATTCTGAGCAGACTCTACTGAGTTTTGCCTCACTGTCATAAGCAAAAAAGATGAAAGCAAAGAAGACCTGCAGCTGCTACTTAATTTCCTGGCTGAGAAGCAGATGAAACTTAACACATTGTTACAGAAACCCCTTATCTTGCCTTCAGTACACCTCACACCACACAAACGTAAAGAAAATAAAGATGCAGTCAATCAACAGTCTCACCTTCAAAAAGCAGACCAAACCCTCAACCTATCCCCATCCCCAGGGAGATGCCTGAAGCCTGGTACTGCCCTGGTGTCCCCCATTCTGCCTTCCTCCCCACCACTCTAGGAAGCCTTCACTGCTTCTGGCACTCAGCTTCCTGTCCTTTCTTCAAACTGCATGGGGCCCAACATGGGCCATAAGATGAAACAAACTAAGTTCTCATGCCTGATGCGCTCTTCCAGAGCATAAGTGGTGTTACAAATGATTGCTTTTTGCCATTGACCAAATCCACATTTTATTATCTTATTCCATACCTAGATGAAAACTTTTAGCCTCAACACTTAAGATCTGCTGAAGTTATAAACCAAATTTTGAGTCACATGGCTTTAATCATAAGCAGCACTGTGAGCTCTCTTCAGAATAAACAATACACTTGTGGTCATGCAAGAAACCACCCAATGAAATGGAAAAAACAAGTTTTCTAACTCCTGTGCTCTACCAGAGACATTTCTAACTCAATTTGTGGTTATTAAAACCTATGAAAAACAGTGAGTGCCCAACACATAAGATCATACACTCTCTCCACTGCATTTCTTGAGGTTTTCATTATCCAACAGTAATAACTCATTCTATGGAAAGTTTTTCCTTTCATGTTTCAAAATGTAGTGATTTGATAAGATGCAGTGCATGTAGAGAGGGCAGGCAAATTTTGTATCATGAAATAAGCACCCATTGTGATTTGGTACATGCTCATCTATGCTGCTGGTCATTGTCTGGGTAAAGATCATAGGAAAATTTCCTAGTTAAATACACTCTGTTTTACTTATTTGAAAATAGTGTTCTAGACAAAAAATTTTGAGCTGGTTTGAGATAGGCAATAGGTGACTAATAACAGTGTGGAAACCCTTTAATGTTCGGTTGTTTGTGTAACTCTGGCCTCAGCCTTACTTAGGGTACACTTAATTGTTTTTGATAAAAATGTCTACTGACTCCTCTCAACTCACCTTCTCCCCTAACTTGAAAGTTTGGAGCTGTTCTGAGTTATGCCAGCCTCTTGCCCATAGACAGGTTAATGTCAGAAAGTCAGAAGATGGTGTCAGTGTGACAAGAAGTGAAGTTCCCTTGAGTGCCATAGCAGCAGCCAAGCACAGCACTGCACTTGTGTCCTCTGAGCATTAAGGCACGATGTACTGCTGTCAGGAGGATGAAGCAAAAGAAGCTCAAGGGCAAGGGCAAGATTGAAGGTAGAAATGGGAAATGAGATGAGTCTCTTCAAAGTAACTCTCTTAGAAAAGTTGCAACCTAGGGAACGCCTAAAGAAAGGGTTAATAAGAGCTTGATCACCAAGGGAGATTTTGAATATTTTACATAAGCTCCATCATCTCACCTACTGACTGATTTCTTGCTTTTCAGCTATGATTATATTACAACTGAAACACTGAGACAAGGCTTCGAGTCACACATGGTTAAAAAGAAACAAAAAACAAACAGAAAAACTGAACAGGTGCACAGCAAGAGAGCTATCTAAAATACTGGTGTTGACAACATACTGGGAAGACTTTGCAATTTATGCAATCAATGGACCTCTGGTGATACTGTCAGCTGAACACTTACCTTAATAGATCTTAGAAACCGATAAAAGTTGTCTTTATGTCCTTCCCAAAGAGCCTCTCCCCCAGATCTAAGAGAGAGCATGTGTGAATGAAAAATATCTCAAGAATTTCTAATGAGAGGCATTCTCAGAGAAGCTACTGAGAAAAACCCTGTTAGCGTGGAAACAATAACACTCAGCCAGAAACAGCAGGGTGCTCACAGGCAAAAGAAAAAGGAAGTGTGGAAGCAGCCTCTTTATCTCTTTTTCCAAACTTAAAAAAAAGACAGAGAAACTCAGACCTATGAAACCTCAGTCATTTGAAAATGTGATGGAGAAACACACTCCCCAGGATGGCAAGCTTTAAATTAACATATTCACAGTATGAAACTGTCTCTGCTTAGTGGCTCTTCAAATGGAGCAGTGACGATAAACAACATACCTAGTGCTCTCAGCATTCAGAAACTAGGCAATCATGTGAGTATGGGTACCTAGCCAGTACAGTTATTTTATAATGTCTTTAAATTGAACCCAGAGTAACAGCATCAAAGGAAAAAAAAACTTAACTGTGCAGCTAATTATTGCGGGCTACAGCTGACTGTGACAAGTAGGTTGTGAGATAATAGTTCTCTTTTAATTGAATAGTCAGATTGACAAGGCTGATATATTCTTATATTCAAAAAGTATCAGCCATCAAACACCACCTGCTGATCTCACATTGTATTCACATGTGTGCTAAGCAAGCACAATGGCTGTCACTTTGAATTACTAGGTTTGAACATCTTCATACACAGGGTACTGAAGAAGGAAAAGTGGTGTCAGTTCCCTGAGTTTCAGAAACCACCAGGCTGCTTTTTCAGAAGTATTTACTCCAAACTTGGAAGGCTTCTTCATACTTCCTCAGTTGTTGTGTGTACAAATGCACACATCAATTCTGACTTCTACATGCACATACAGGAAATATTGAAGTGGCCAGATCAGTGTCAGTCACATAGAAACTGTGCCACACGTTTCAAAGCTATTTGAACAGAGTAAGTTCTTAGCATTTGCTCATTAGAAGAAATTCAAGCTTCAAAGATGTAGCCTGCCTCGCTTTCTAGAAGTTAAATTCAGTGGTTCACTGGATGCAGAGGTCTGCACAACCATCAACACAGGCTGCAACTCCAGCAACTCAAATCCAAATAACAGCCTTTCCCCTCCTGTGCAGCACACATCCATTTTTTCTTTCAGTGGAAAACTGAGTTTGTCCAACTCTTCCCCAGTTTGTGCAGAACAGAGAATAAAGGTTAAGATTTGTTTTTTGTTTGACAACACTTAAAAGTGGTCAGCAGGGAGCCAATATCTTTCAGCAAGCAAAATCTTCTCTTGGCATTCACAACTAGATTTATTTTGGTTTTTTTAGAGGGAGAGACCAATGTCAGACAAGTGACATAGCAGGTACTACGTCCTGTTGGTTAAGCACATTTTAAAAGCCTTCAAGGGAGAAGGTGTTAAATACAGATTATAACCCTTCTGTCACTTGGTGCTCACCTAGTGATTTCTACAGCAGAGGCTGAGCAGCCCCCAGCCTCTGCTTCCCAACAGGGAGTATATGAAGCTCTAAGTATGTTCTGCCCTCTCTACTGAAAGCACGGGCCTGCATCCCTTCTGCTCTACCACGATGTAATTACCTCTGGAAATGAGCAGTTTCTCCTCCTGAAACCAAGGAGCTTTAGTGCTGTCATATCAGGGCCTACATCTTAACTTCCTAAGCGTGAGAGATTGCCATGCACTGATGGGCTCAATGGAGAAATGCCTTCTCCTCTGCAGTTCTGGGGAAACCTTTGCTAACTCCACATTTCACACCTTAGATTTGTTTTATATAAAAAGCCAGCCCCTTGGTGGCAGAAGATACCCTTTGATACGTGATGGAAGTTCAAAATTCAAATCATGTAGCTTGATGCTGCCTTCTATCGCTATTTATAGATTAAAGAGAACAAAACCTTCACAATAACCGTAGGGTGTTGCAAATGCAAACTCCAATAATGCAGACAAGTGGTATCAGGTCAAGATACATGCTTAGAAGAAAGTACTTGACAGACGAGAATTAATGTCCACAGCAAGCCTACCTCAGAATGGGCAGATTTGAGATTAATTTTTTGAAAAAAAAATAAAAAAATACCAGCAGAAGTATCTTCAAGTCTCTCCAGAGCACAAGAAACCTAGTTGAATCAGCTGCACTCCTGAAAGTCACTACAGTGTACTGACCAGGCAGGAAGTTGCCAAACTTCTCTAGATTTACACTTAATCAGTGGGATCCTGCATCTTTTCAATGGCTACCTGAATTTAAATCTCCCAAACCTGAAAATTAAGAGATCAACAACAAAACAAGCCTTTGAAAACTGAAACATATACCATGAGCTCACACAGTACCTTAAAATTACTTCGTAAAAATTCTGTCAAATATTGTCCCAATCTCCCCTGAAGCTAGCAATCACCACTCTCAAATACTCCAGGTAAACCAGGGAGGTAAATTTGCAGATTCCCCCTTCTACCACCACCAGCTGGAAGGTGTCTTCTACAACCCTGGGTATTGACAGACCTGGGAGGTGCAGAAGGACAGATGCCCAAACAGGATGATTCACAGCCAACATGGCCTGCTTCATGTTCTCTTCCACTACTAAGGACCACATGCTCTATATAAGGTCATTGTGGAATGTTTATCTTTTACTGACATATTTTACAGAAGGTATTTTTTGGTCAAGGATAGGGGTTAGACAGTTTTGGTAAATCAGGAATGGATCATAAAATGTAAAATCATCTCTCAGGTACATGTGAGCGACATCTCTGCCCAATCTCAGCACAAGCTTTAACACAAGGGGAAAAAGGGTGATGGCTTTTGTCCTTTGTGACATAGGGAAAAAAAACACATCAAAAACTGAAGACTTTAATTGCCTAATTCTGCTACAAACTGCCAAACCTCAGAGCATCTGGTAAAAGTATGCAGACTCTGCCAAAGAACAACAGGAGAATAGGAATCAGCAACAGAAACAGAACATTCTTCTTTCTTCTCTCAACTTTTATATATCTTGCTTTGTCTGTGGGAAAACTGGGTCAGACTCCATCTAACAACAGGCCAGTGAGTTCAGCCCTAGCCCCTCCTGTGTGTTATTATTCTCTCTCTCTCTCCCCTCATCATTCCCAAACAAGAAAGGAAAGCTATTACCTTCTTTTAAAGTGGTTTGACCAGCTGACACATACAGATATGTCAGAAGGTAGACAGGATTATGAAGGGAGAGGAGGCAGGGGAAAAACACAAAACAAAGCATCTGGGGCCACAGGGTACAGGTAAGGCAAAAGATATATTCAGTATTTTACATTTGAAATGTTTCCATTCTTTAAAATAATTTAAAATCTTTTAACCTCCTGTCCTAGAAACTCAGACAAGATGCAGCATAAGAAAGCACACCAAGCTTATACCTGAACTTTGGCCATTTATGGTTGCAGAGCAAGAGAATCCTGTTGACACCTGTAATTCTTAGCCTCTTTATTATGTTCATATTTCTTCTCTGATTCCTAGGCAAAGACTATGCTGGCTACTGTTCACAAAGGCCACATAGTCCCTTCTCCACTACCCTGCACTGTTGCACTGATTTTCATTTTGCTTCTTTGAGAGGACTGAGCAAGTGGGGACAGAGAAGAAACTTCTCTGCATTTAATAGCACTATGCAGTTCCTGTAAGTCCACCCTTTCATCTTCTCTTTCTGTTGTTTTGAATCCAGATATTGCTGACTCTGGCCTGCTCAGCTGCACCCCTGTGTATCTGCCACAATGTCTGCCTGGCTCCTGCCAGTGCGTTACCCGACCTGGAAACCTTCCCCATGCAGATCCCACCTTCAACTCAGCCAACCTTGACCAAGTGACCTTGGATGCCTCTTAGAGGGACATGAGAGGAGGCAAGAAGAAATAATATCAGGGATACAGTCCTGACCTTAAGAAGTGACCCATTTGTGTGGGAGAATCTGTCTTTGTGCAGCCACCTGCACTTGGAGAACACAAAGCAGGGAAGAGCAGGGAAAAGCAGGGAAGATTTTGGCCTAAAAGGATAAATGATCCTGTCAAGATAGGGAAAATGCGAAACGTAAAGGGAAGGTCATACAGTACAAGACAGAATTCTTATTTTAGTTTGACATATTATCTCCATCTCCTTCCCCCTGGCTCCTTCCACCACTTAAGTTCTTCCTTCCCTTTCCCCAGTAATTTGTTGTATTTACTACACAGCAAGTCTTCTCTCTTCTTCACTCTTAATTTGAATTGCTACAAGCATTGGCAGGTCACCTAGGAATTAAAAAAAAAGTTTTAAACAAGACAAAGAGAACTGTCATGGATCCCTGATGGAAGTTTCTGAAAGATAACTCAAGTCAACATATCACGTTTTGAACACTGGAGAAAAAGCACTATTTGTTACAGCTGCAGCAGAGCAGATGTTATACTGAATACTTTATACTATTTTATGTCATGTTTTATCAATACTCTCATTACTATGCATCGTTTCTCAGATATTTCTTGTTTCTACACATAATACTCACTCTTCCCAGTTCTTTATCTTCAAGTGCCAGCACCCCGGTGCTTTCTGTAAAGAGTTTTACTTTGACAACAGGCCGAGGGTGAGTAGTGGTGAAATCCCCTTGAGTTCCCCACCTGCAATAAATAAAAGAAAATCATTTAACTGGGGCTGAGGACAGGCCTGAGTGTGATAGGACTGTAATCTTTTTTATAGAATATTTATTAATGCATTCCTAGAACTTAATATCCAGACTTTGGGGGGAGGGGGAGGGGGAGGGAGAGAGAGGACACACATTTTTGAGCATTCAAGATTAAATATCTACATGGAAAAATTGTTTTTTCTCTGTGATAAGACAATTCAGTAGTTTGTTTGGGTTTTTGTATGACTTGTGCTGCAAAAAATCAGTCATAAATTTGTTAATGGCAAAACCCAAAGAACTGAAATTACATCCTCACAGGGAAAAACAAAACCAAGGAAAAAAAGGAGAAAAAAGAAAAATAAAGAGATATCTTTTATTCTATGAAATATATTATGTTCACCTCTTGCGCATACAAATCAAAGACTCATGACTCAATTCTAAAAAAAATATTTATATGTTTAACTTTAGATGGCCAAACTATGCAGAAAGTAAGAGACTGGACCAGAAAAAACCTTGTATTTTATAAGATGTTACAACTTAGTATAAGCATGTAGGAAAAAATGTAGACACAAATATATTTAAAAAAAAAAAGTGATTTATCATAGTAACTACAGCTCTGCAAGACAATTACTGCCACAAGGCTTCATGCTTTTAAAGAAGCTAAATTAGGCAGACAAACTTCTAGCTGTTAATCTCTTATCTGAGTTAAGACACTTGGTTTGTCAGTCTTTTCCCCCACTCTGTGTGCCAGTGGTATAAAAAAAGGGAAATTTATACAAATTAAAATGCAACTTCCACCAACAAGCTATTCCATTTTCCTGAACAACTGCATGGTACTCATTGCATTGATGACACTGATTCTGATTATGCTATTAGGCACAGACAGCTCTAGGTTCTCTTAATTTTTTTTCCACTACTTGAGATATTACGATTAGCAGAAACTAGAGAAATAGAGAAAACAGGTGACCTTAAGTGTATGCTTTATAAAATGAGGTAGTACACAATCAAAAATCTTTGGGCCTCATTTACAAAAAGCAATGTTTTTGTTTTACACTCAAGATTTATATGGTCTGTCCATTGTTGGAAAATTAACATACAGTAGCAATCCTCCAGCAAAAAGATCTAACAGGTAAAAGAAAATCCTTCAACTATCATGAGTTACAGATCTTGACACAAAGTCTAGAAAGTAGTATGTGACTGAGATGAAACCGTTTTAGGAAAGCAGTGGTTCTGCAGAAGCCAGGCCTACAGGTGCCTGAACACATGCCAGACTACGAAAGTGAGGTTCAGTGAAAATTAACCGAATCTTATATCACATCCTGTCATCTTTGCTTTGTCTGGATTAGACAGATCCTTGCTTGCTCTGCCTGTGGTGGACATAGCCTTAGCCTCAGGCAAAGTGGTAACTAAAACAGGGACTCTGATGAGGAACTACCTTCCTTAGTGGAAGAAAATCATTTTTGTGATCTGATGATAGAAGCTGCAGTCACAGGACAAGACAATGCTTAGCACTGCTGCTCTTCCCAGTGGTGGTCCCAGGAGCAGGTTTTGTTACAATACAGAAATGAGATTTCCACGGTGAAAACATCTTCATAAAAGATGAGATAGTTGTATCTTCAGTCTCCCCCCATGGATCCCACCATTTAGAAAGAATCCTGCCTTGCAATCACAAACACAATCTAAACACTTTATTAGCTGTACTCCCTCTCTTGGGCACCAGGATATATTTGTCCCTGAGCTTTCAGAATCCTTGAACTGTGCACATTGCAATGGATAGACCACCCAAATAATCAAGAGAAACTACTGAAACTACTAGTAAAGTAACAAAGCAAAACAAAAGACTCTCTGCAAAGATCTAGTGGCAGCATTAACTTACAGACAGATAAAAAGAAATCAGAAGTCGTCACACAGACTAAAGGGAACATAAGAGACCCAGTCCGCTCAATGAAGAGAACATCATCAGCGGGAGCTCAACTTCTGCAATCTAAGCAGCAGGTACATGCCACGGCATGTGCTGGGATCTGGGTACCTTAGCAACTGACTCAAGGACCTCCACAGAAAATGGTGCAGCTTTCTCTGGAGACACATACCCAGGCTCCATTTCTGCAGGACACAGCAGAGAGGGATGTGGCACACATGAGCCTTGCCCATGGAGCCTGGCAGAATCTGCTGCTTTTCTAACATAGATGTGCGATGAGAGACCGATGTGGATGGGACTAACACGGGGCCATCCACCTGTTGTTGGCACTCACACAGTACTAGAAATTAGCCTTAATATCAGATCTGATCACTAGCGTTGACCAACATCTTCTTTCACCCCTTGTTCCATCTGCAGCAGTAAGTTCAATTGTGAAAAACAGGTTAGGAGGATACGTAATAATTCATGGAATCAATACACAAGTAATTATCATGATACAAAACTTGATAACCATTACTGTAATTTCTTATTTCAATTTATAGAATTTGTGCGCTAATAAATTATATCCACTTGGTTTCTCAAAAAATACAACATTTTTCCTCCACAATACATTTGTTTTATGTCAAATGCATTTATTGATACTTACTGAAATGCTAATATTTCCTGCTCTTACATCTGCTGAATCTCATTGGAGTAGCTGTTGTGAATTTCAAACTTACAAGCTAAGCTGCTAGTTATAGGTGAAACAAACATGTGTGTTTCTTTTAAGGTTGATGTTGCACCTTGATATTTTCCTAGAGAAAATTAAGTACTTCTCAGAAATGTCTTGCTGATATGCAGATTAAAAGTCAACCACCATACAATGGTTTGTTCATAATATTAACAGAATAACTTTTTAGTTGTTTAATTGAAAAACTTTTTGACTATTTCTGAATAAGAGCTTACAATGTGGCCTCCAGAATTTGAGCACTGAATAAAGAAAAGTTACTTTTCTTCATATTTTAACTTTGGACAGGAATAATAGTGAAATATTTTCTGCAAGAAAAGAAATCCTACAGCTGATTTTTACTTTTCATACAGGGGAGCAAGTGAACCTGTAGATTGCAACTTGGTTTTCTGTGAAAACAGAATGAAATCATATGCACCATTCTGATTTCATTTGAGTCAAAGTATGTTGCAGATAACTTATTTCAAGTTTGCTCTGCTCTGGAGATACTGAGTTGTGAAAGGAAGACTGAGAAGGAAGAACAGGCAAAGTAATTCACCTAATTTCTGAACTTGCTAATTACAAAAAGTATGTCTTTATTATTTCTTAACGTAATAGAGAAATTTAATGCTTCATATTCATAATAACACATTTTAAGTATCTAATCTATGTAAGCAATGGAAACAGCAAATAAACCACTTCCATACATTTGGAGGAGCCATTGATTTATGAATACTTGTCCAATGAGTTTTGCTAATGTGAACAATTTTGGTGCTGAATGATTCTAGACAAGTGCAAAATTTTGGCAAAACAAGTGTAGATCTCATGCAGTATTCATGAATTAAAATAAAAATTAAAATTAAAAATTCCCATTATTGTCTGCCTTCTTTTTAAAAAAATCTTGCTAGAAAAGTAGACAAAAGTAACAGTAATTTCCATGCTAAATGCTGCAGTGTTGCTCACTGCACTACCAGATGCAGCCCTTGTAGCATACTTGAGACCTCTAGAAACATCAAATTTAAATCAGAAAGAAAAAAAAAATCCTACCTCTTCAGGCTCTGTTTTGCCACATCACTTTCCTTTTCTATACATAATTTTTCTGCTTTCATCTACTCATTCTCTTTACTGTAAAAACTGCAATGATTTGATGTTTGATCATCTTCAACCATAAGCCCCAATCTTTTAACCATATTTACACTGCTGTCAGAGGTATATGGGTTGATACTGTAATTAGTGACAGAATCCCTTGCCAAAGTTGATTTCCCTTCACTGCAGAAGTACCCACCTACCAGTAAGGAGGTGGATGTTTATTTCAGGTAAAGACTTATCACTGTGTCACAGAACCCCCTCTAAACTAATTTATTTTTCTACTTCTTTTTGGAACACATTTTGTATACTGGAAGCAGCAGCAAATTTCTCTCTCGGGTTTTCCACTCTAATCATGGTCTCTGTCTGTCAGAATTTTTCTTTATGAGATCTTAAATCTCCAATCTTACATAAGAGCAAATGTTATTAAATTTATTATTCTAAGCAAACACCTTGAAATTTTATTTTAACCCGGCTTATTGGAACATTTTATTTCTGACAAAATATCAGTCTACAGAACTTTGCACCATCAGGAGTTGACCTGATGATTTTCCTCAGCAATTAGGAAACCTTCTCCTTTTTTAAACCAATACCAGAGTGTATGGGTCTCCTAGGTGCCTACTTTTTCATCTTTCTAGGTTTGACTCGGTTTAAATCTACTGCATAAATTAACCTCGACAGGTTTCTTAATTCCTCATTACATCACCTTAAGAGATCTTCTGAAAGAGCTTTCTTATCCGTAGAGGGATGTGCTATAGAGCTGTAATGAGCAGGAAGAATGAATAAAATTAGTTTGTTAGGTGTCCAGCTTCTCCCCAGAATTAAGAGATTTACTAGAAATTCATCTTCACACATCTTGGAGCTTGACTGGAAATCCAAAGTTCAGGTCTCTGTAAGAGCTCCGTGTTTCAACTACTTCAACAATCTATAAGAACTTCACTGTTTCTACTTTGCTTAGAAATATACTTTAATGGTAGAAAAATAGGTATCTATAATCTTCAGGTTAGAAATCATACCCACAGTGCAAGTCATGAGATGAAAGGCCAGGAGACACATCTGACTACAATGATACTTAAATCAAAACACCTTAAATCCAGGTCTGACAAACATTCTGCTGTTTGATTGTGGAATTTATGAAGTGTTCCATATTATTACCTACAATTGCATATATACAGACAGAGAAAAAAATGCAAGAGGGCAAGTAATACCAGCAATACAAGTTACCTCACCACAATCTGACAGTAAATCTTTCATTTGGAGAGAAGGCTCCATTCAGCCAAATAAAAATAGAGTTAAATTCATACTTATCTAATTCTGGTTTGGTTTGGTTTTTTTACTGAGACTCCCTAAGAGAGTTTAGTTGATACTAATTGCTGCTAGTTCTCCACTAATAATTGGACAAATATCGTATGCATTTCCCTTTCTCTTATGAGCACAGAAACAGTCATCTGTTTGGCAGTGATTGACATCAGGATGCTACACTAGATATCACAACTTTAACGCTAACAGCTGCCTTATACAACCAAAGCCATGTTTATTTTCCATCTTTTGCATGCCTTACAAAATTATATGAACATTCCAGCTTCTTCTTTTAAAGTAAGTTTAAGAGGGTTAATGGTCACAAGCACAGGAAGTTCCACCTCAACATGAGGAAAAACTTCTTTACTGTGAGAGTGACAGAGCACTGGAACAGGATGCCCAGAGAGGTTGTGGAGTCTCCTTCTCTAGACACTGTATGGGTATGTTTCTGTGTGGCCTGCCCCAGGTGACCCTGCTCTGGCAGGGTGGTTGGACTCAATGATCTCCAGAGGTCCCTTCCAACCCCTACCATTTTATGATTATGCAACATTACAACCATTATTTTTTCATGTATCTGTATTTATTTATATATTCTCCATTACATCAGTCGGATCTGGAATTCATGTTTGAAACTACAAGGGAAAGAGCTTGTATGTCTGCACCTTTCTGTAATGCTTATAATGTGGTTTAGGTTGCAAATATTTTTCTTGGGGAGAAAAAAAATATCAAAAAAATCTACATTTTCTTATTTCTCTATTTGAAAATGACTCATTTATTGTGATGGAAGTACAAGGAGCATAATTTGCTTCATCAGATCAAGCACATTAAACTGCAGCTGAAAGGCAATGCATAAAGAAAGTTCTAAACAAATCATAATGTCCTTTTACAATAGAAGCAGAGACAAACCGGGTGCTCAGGCAAATTAAACCATGAGCTTGGCCAAGTATCTTGGCCTTCCATCACTAACCTCATCTAATCTTTTATGTGTCTTGACCCTGTTCTTACCTGTGTTGCTGTGATTCCACTATTTTATGCAGAAATCCTGCTGAGAACTACATATTCATTGTTTTACAATCCCTATTACAGAAATACTGATAATATGCCTAAATACTTTCAGGACTGTCAGTTGGTGAAGGAGCATTAAAATAATAATGGTTTTAACCATGAGGTTCCCAATAAAATCTTCCTAAAACTACAAAATTTAGATATTAGAAATATTATTTGTTCTGCAGAGATGGATGACAGTAGGAAGGAGAGGTACAGCAAGAAGAGAAAGTTTGGTATAATGACAGAAAGTCATACAACTGCCTTTAAGTGTCACATTTGATTCCACCTAAGCAAAGTCTACACTACCGTCTCTTACTTTTTGTTTTCCTTCTTTTTTTTTCCTCTTTTAGCATTTTTCATTTATTTCCACCTACATGAGAACTTTTGACTCAACACATTAGCAGTTTGAAATGCAGACTAACAAGCTGTATCTTCAGCACTTTCCTTATAGAAATGTTGGATGTTAAGGACCTGTAGCTGTGAAGTAGTCCAGCATTTAATTTCTGATTGCTCTGTCAAGTCACTATCTTGTACTGGCTCTCAGAGTGAATGTTTGGTTTGGTTTTTTTTCCTTCTATGGATTCAGGTGCAAAATTAAAGTCTTTTAGTGTCGTTAAAAAACACTGGCAATGCCTTCTTGGAACCCTGTTCTGAAGAACTGAAAGCTCTGAATTGGATCAACAACTGGCAACAGCAAGGGTTCAGTGTTTTAATGGATATGCTATATTGTAAAGACCCTTTAAACCACTAGAATAATATGAAAAGATGAAATGAATAATCTCATAACATGGTGGTTTTTTTAGGGTTTTCTTTTGGTAAAAATAGTAACTGTTTTAAATAAAGGAACTAACAGACCTCAAAATTACTAACCATTTGTCACAGAGCTAATAGTAAGATAGACACAAACATCTATTTATTTTAAAACATAAATCATTATTAATATCTGAAAAAAATTACTTGTAAAAAAACCAGACAAAATCATGGGTAGTTTTTCCTTAAAATAAAAAAAAACCTAACACAAACCAGAAAGGAAAACCAGAAGATGGGTTCAATGCATAATAAGCAACTAAGCAAAAACATTTTAGGCTTTCTACATGGAAAATAAAAATAGTCCACTCTAAGAGTACAGAACGCTATTACGACAAGTATAATCATCACAAACATAAAATGGTACAAATAAATTATTACTTAGTCTTCCTTTCCCATCTCACTTTCAATACAAGCAACCACTACAAGCCAAGGTGAAGACTTAAAAGGTAAGTAACAAGACTGAGGCACTGCCAGGCACTGGGAATCCTTGCTACATATTGTGTGAAGAATTCAAGGGAGGCATTAGCTCCTGTTTCCCACTGAGTTTCAAACCCAGATAGGAGATGAGGATGGACACAAAGGCAAGACATGGTAATTTATGCCCTCAAAATTTTTTATGTATATATTCATTTCACTTTTGCCTTGAAAAAGATAATTTTGAATCCATCACAACATTGTTAAAAGTTGCAAATTCTACTTATTTCAGGTTATTTAGAATTGTGTGATACCTTAAACCTTCAAAATGTTGTACAAATGTTGATAAAATGACAGTACTTTGATGAAGCAGATAGATGTCACCTCAGTCTAAACATGTGGGGAATCTAATCACAAAACAGACTGACCTACCTAAGCCTGCAAAGTCTATCAGGGAAAACCAAGGAATCAAATCAGAAAATGCCAGTATTCCATCTGCCATTGTGCCACTTCTCTGTTATTCTGAAACCCTTTTTACTCCTCTGACTCCTACTATTCTTATCAGCTGTCCACATTACTCTCCCTTTGCTTCTGCTGTCCTCCTACTCTCAATCTGCTAGTATTGCTTTCAATTAGGTACATTAACCTGTAGAACCATACCTTATAAGCTACGTAGTTATTAAGAAATTTCAAGATCTATAATGTTGGGGATTTTTCCCCATCAGTTTAGCGGTCTATTCTGTATTGTAAAAGTACTGGACCTCTTGACACCTCTGAGGATCAATGCACATACTAACACAACAACAGCAAAGAAGAGTCTGCCCATGGTGAGGTGAAAACCCATTTTCTGAGCATCTTAAACGTTTAAGGTGTACAAAGTATTCTTAGCCTGAATAGGACTCAAAAGCAAAACCTTTTTCTTTTAAACCTTTTTCCTTAACCCTTCTCTTCACCTAAAACAACAAGGCTAAATAAAGCCATAAAATTTGTCCCAATTCAAACACTGTACCTAGTCAAATATTTAAGGGTTTTTTTATGTACCTGTATTATATTGCCTACAACAAATATATACAAATTTTGGAAAGGTCTCTTCAAACCAATACACAAGAACAGTATATTTTGAAAATATAAAATGGGACATTGTGATCATATAAAAATTTAAGAGAAATCCAAAGGAATCGTTTTCACATCAACTATTGCCCACAAACAATAATTAAATTTACAAAGATGAGGCAGGTGCAGACCACTTTGAACAACAAATTTCAAATCCACCCTACCAGTGTATTCCAGAAGGATACTGGAGGTAAAATTTGAAGTATTCCTTCCCAACCCTATCTTTTTTTTTTATGAATAACCACCATTCCTCTATATGATAGCTTACAGGCTGCCTTTGCCTTCACTTTGACCCAGCCAGAGACCATGTAACTATATTAGTATGAGGCTTAGCCTGATCCAAAACATTTTTCTTCTAAGCAGGATTTAATTGGCTTTGGCTCAACACCACACTATTCATAGCCAAATGCCTTCCAGTTTGAAGCTGGATCACTCATCTATAGATCTTTTTAGTGCAATGTTAGAGAACACTTACGTCCATCTACAAAATATCACTCACATTTGCTGTGGATGAGGTGGGAATGAGAATGGAAACAGGATATATATATATCATGTACATTAAGCAGTGTTATAAATAGTCTTTCTCCAAGCCCTCATTGTTATAGTGAAAGGGATAACAGTGGAACATGCGTCTTCAAGGCTCGAGGTTTCCAAAATGCACTATGAAGTAAAACTTCTTGCAAGTAAAACTGTATTGCAAGAGACACGTAATGTCATAATACGTTTTAAAACAAGATAGTCACCCCAAAACAGCTATTCTTTCCAGCAGTGACACTAGATGAGGAGGGTTAACATCCTGACTCTGAACAGAATACCTTTTAGTTACAAAGCTCTCATGACAGCATCTTTCTGTCTGGTGTCTAAGCACTGCAGCTGCAGTCTTCAGAAGTGCAAACATCAAACCAGGGCAGAAGTCCTGATTGCTTTCAGTCAATTATTAGCATGCTGAGCACACAGGAGCAAGGAGAACAACCAGGATTTAGTCAAAACAATCAAAAAGATTAGGGAAGAAAATTTAAAAAAAGATATGCCCTGGTGGTAGAAGGATTATGTTTATTGCTAGCTATCCAAATAGAGTAGAGATTACAACCAACTTTAATTATCTCTTTCCTTCTCTCATTCCAATTTCTTCCATGCCACACTTCTCTTGATCTGACAAGTGAATATTCCCTTGTAATAGCAGCAGTTTTCATGAGTCCCTTAGGTAGACAGACTTAAAAGATAATATTTTGGGAGTTAATCATAGAATCACTGTAAAAATTAAACTAGAACAAACTTGTGGAGGTCATCTACTTCAAATCCTGCTAGAGCAAGATCAGCTAAAATCAGGTTTCTCAGGTTATTACCCAGTTGAGTTTCAAATTTCTTTTAATATTAAAAGCCTTTATGTAATTCATATTCTCTTCAATAAGAGAGGTGAAAAATCTCTTAGACAATATAAAATAGTAATCAATGACAGAACATAGCATAAAAACATACTTATTTGAGAAATCCCATATACTTTTCTTGGGGCTATCATATTGCTCCTTATATATGAGCCAATTAGGTATTATTTTCTTTATTTAAAGAAGCAAGCAATTGATCAGGCATCAAGAAAAACTAAATATCATGAAAGTTTTCAGCTGAATCCATATTACTTTTGTGAAACTCTTCCATCATTAATCCAGAATACAGGCTGGGATAAACATCTATCTTTTTCTTCTCCATCTTTTCCTTTCCAGAACCAAGAAAACATCATATAATTTCCTACTGGCAATTTCTTTTTTCCTTTTCACTGCTGGATACTAAACTGACATATGGCATTTGCTCATAGCATTCAATTTTTTAAAGGTAATTTCTTCCATCCCATTTTTTGAATTTCTCCAATCATGACAATTCAAAAAAGACTTACTGACATATGACCAGATAAAAGCCATGATGGAATTTATCCTTTAAAGATATGAAGACGAATCTTAGACCAAATGATAATAATCATTATGCAACTCAATCAAACCTAGGTTATGAAAGCAGAAACACTTTGTTTCCTGTCATGATCCTTATCATTATTTTAGGCTTCTCTAAAATTCCAAAATACTTATTAAAGTATTATGCTCACCTTCACCAAGTTTTCAACATTGTCCACATCAGCCCAATTTTGTCTCAGGCTTTAGCCTTTGAAATGATCTTACTAATAATACACAGACTCTCTAACATACAACCTTACTTTCGTAAATGTTGCATAAAATGTATTCATGGTTTAAAGAAAATAAGCCTGGATGCCAAAACTGGGCTGAACAATTCTACTTTGTTACCCTCTGAAAGATCAATGTTAGATTTCACAGCACTTATCTGTAAGCAGAAATACTTACAGAGGTAACAGTCAAAAAGACAGGTGGAATCCATCAAGTAGACTGTTCAAGAGGCTAAATCCTAAAGAAAATTTATCCTCAAGATACGATAGGAAGCGTATGAACAAGCTAAGCACAGTCAGATCAGACACTATAAAACTGCAATCTCATTATCTCTTTGTAGAAATCCCATATGCAAATATACTCATTTCAACAGAAAAACACCCAAACAGGAGGAAAAAAAAACCAACCCAGACAGTAAGGAGAGCTGGTCTGCTTGCCAGCAAGACTAGTTTGACTACTGCCTATATGATCAGCTAACACTTGTGTTTCTGTCTCTCATTTCTTCCTATGTTTGGTCCCTAGTTTCATATTTAAGACTAAGCAATATGAGGGAAGAACAACTTTTGCATTCTACTCTTTTTCCTGAGCAAGAGCAGTTAACATGGATTCCTAGACATGTAAACAATGTAAGGAATGATTACTGAAAACTAGCAGTATAATTAAAGTATTACTGACCAAACTTAGTCTCAGGTGGAAAAAAATAAAAAAAAGCAGGTGTGCCTTCTCTTTCCTTATTGTCCTGGTTTGAGTTAGGACATAAATAATTCTGGTCAATAATTTTACTTTTCATCTCAGTCTGTTCTAAGAGACTGCATGTTCTGAAGTTAATGGCCCATTTTTGCAGACAGCATCTGCTTCTACAAGTCATAACACTTGATGTTTACTACCAAGGATTGGTGTGCAGAAATGCTCTGGCTTACATTTGCTCCCATATAAAACAAGGTAACTGCTCAATCTTGTGTACACATTGTGGATGCAGAAAGTCAAAGGCTGCACCTTCAGGGAGCAGTGGACAGGTCAGGTGACTCTAAACTGACCAACAAGGTATTCCATCCCATATACATCATATTCAGTATAAAGCTGAGGGATCACAAGGGTCAAGCTCTCTTCAATGGCTGGTGTCTGAGGACACTCTCTGTTTTACCTTTGATCCTGATCCATGTGATACTGAATCCAGTTCCAGAATCCAGTCCCTGAATCTGGTTCCCACCTGCTGCCGAGTCCAGTCTGGGGCTTCCCCAGTGCCTGCTCCACAGCATCAGTAGTGACAATGACGTAGCTGCTGTCAGGGGGTTTGGGTTTGATTTTAATTTTGTATACATTTGCATATATTTAATTTTATTGTTACTGTTTCATTAAAGTTGCTTTAGTGTTCTTTTCCAATCCATAAGTCTCTCCCTTACTCTTCCCCTTTAGGAGAGAGAGAGGTTAATAGAGAGCATCTGTCATTCGTCTAGTGGCCAGACCAGCACTAACCCTTGACACACACTTTGTGTCGTGCAAACACGAGTTATATGACAGCAGTAGGTATGGTCAGAAAGTTGCAGGGACAATGATGAAGAAATAAAACTAGCTGATGCTTGGAACGTGATTGTCACAGGTTATTAATGTTGTCTATTCTTTTTCCCTTCAGAAATGTCATCTTAGGCCATACCCTCAAAACATTCAATAAAAAAAGTATTATTTTTTCATGAGTGACCATGTTATTTAAGGAAGTTTTAATTTTAAAAATTAAGTCTATTTTTTTAAGTGTTCTATGGCTAAGTAATATTTAATTACGTATCCACAAGTACTCGTACTGAAATATTTTATGGAATTAACAATGGTAGAATATTGTATAAAAATAATTTGAGTGGCACTTGCTTTATTTGTGCAGTCTTGACTGAGGTTCCTTGCCTTCTCTGGTCAGATATTTAATCATGCATTCTTCACATACTTCTAATATATAAAAGTCCTTTTTATAAGGTTATACAATCACTGGCAGCAAAATATGATCATCTTATTTGTCTTGTTTACATGAAGAATATCCTGGCTCCATTAACATTTTCTCATCATGCAAGATACGATCTTTTTCTATTGCATAAATATGTGATAACAGAATGTCACTTGTGGTGATAAAAGATAGCATATTCCCCTAATTTATCTTCAGGCATGATTATACATACCCTAAAGATGACACTTTGAAGAAACCACAGAGTTTAATATTCAGAATGAATAAAACCCAACAATAAGAAAACATGTGGACACCAGACTCCACAGGACTAAAAAATATGCCACATCAGTAACACATGAAAAATGAAATTAGCAGTGGATTTTGCAAGATGACCCCCTGTGGCGTCACAGCAACAAAGCCACACAAAGCTTCCTACAACTGAAAGGGTCCTCTGAAGGCTCTGCTTACTGATCTCTGGCAGAAAAGGTCACAGACTATGTTGAAGGGATTTTCAGCAGGGCTAAAAGGCAGGAAACAGCTGGAAGGAATGAAGAAATATTTCACAGGCAGTAATAAAAATTTGATAGTGTTTTCATGTGAAGCTGTATAACCGATGTGTTTGTAAAATTGTTCAAGACTTAAGCTCAGTCAAACTGTATTGTTCTACAGCATCTGCATTTTAGAATGACCATTAGCTACCCGGGGACATACCTATAAACAGTGCTTTATTTAGCTTGTTAAAGAAGAAAATGAAGCACTTCAATATTAGCTCACAAAATTATTATTCAAAGAGAGGTAAAGCAGACAGGGGTTAAAAGCATTAAGAAGCCAGAAAACATTTCTTACTGATAAAAACTGCTCTCATCTCTGGGATTCTATTTAGGTCTCTCCCCTTTAAGAAAGAACATTGTTTCTAATTTCCTTATTACTCTTATGATAGTGTTCAGGGATTCAGAGAAATACTTAAATACATATTCATAAGAATAATTGAGAAAATATTCAGCATTTTGGGATAGTGGAAATATTCTGAATTAAGCCTCCACTGCACTCATGCTTCCATTAATCTCCACTTTAGGGTCACACTGGCTTACACTCCATTTTGAAGCAGTTATCTGAGAATCTTGTTTTCTCCTTTTCACTGTCAAAGCTTTTGGAAATCCTGATGGAGTAGTAAGTAGCATTGCATTGCATACACTGACATTTCACAGATGGGAAAGAAAAAAAAAAGGCATAAATAATTCTTTATACTGCTTCTTTTCACAAATGTGGCTACCAGTTCAAAACGATAAACCAGCTACAGAAGATATGTGTGACAAGCACATGAGTTAGAACTCTTGCCAGCAGTCTCCACAGCAGGCTGGTGGTAATCACTCCCTTTTCATCACTGCCTCATTCTATGTTTAGCATGAAGGCTTTGCCACCCTCTTCTAGCTGCATGTCCTGTATAAAATCTGAAGTTATGTTCTCATTTATCTGGGATTTGTCAGTGCAAACATGTTACTGCTAGTGATTTGAAGAGTTGAGCTGAACTACAGGTCTCAAATTTTTTTTTTTTTTTCCAATGAGTTTTGTATTTTCTCCTCTAGCTTCACTGATTATTTTCCTTCATATCCAAATGATAGTACTGAAAATTATCCCAGTAAGGAGCCAGCTCCAGCAGTAGGCAAAGTACGCAGTAGCCTAAGGCAGCCAACAGCTTGTTTTTCCTGTATCAGAACAGAGATGGACTGGCTGTGCTTGCCCAGCTGGTCACTGGCCTCTACTTACATGACTTTGCCTCTACTGCCAGAGGACCAAGGGGGAAAGGAAGCATCTCTCTTCCCAGTAGTATTACCATTACTAACATCAACAAAAGCAGAAAGTCACTTCTGTTTCCACCTCTTCCCATACCTCCTCTTTGCCAGAGAAGATCCAGTCATTCACTCAGTGACTGGCCCTTCCCATCACCCAAGTAGGTCCCTATCAGAGAGTAGTGATAAGTGCTGGAAGAAGCAGGGAGGCAAGGGGCAGCAGATGACTGCGTGGGGCAAGATATATGTTTGTCATAAACGTAAGAAAGATCTTAGAAGGACTGGACACAGGCTGGGATAGGAGAGAGAAAAGAGTGGCACCTTAAGTCTTCTAAAACTTGAGGACTCCTCTCTGCCAGTAACAGTATTTCCTAGGCTTTCTTCCATAATTTTCTGATTAAATTCTTCCAAGCCCTCTTAGTTTCCTCTGCCACCAATCAAAAAAAAAAAAAGCAATATTGCTCCTGTCAAGAAAACCTGATTGGGCTCTAACAAAAATTAAACTGTGGAATAAAGGATCTCCCATTCCATGGGCAGCTTCCTCCATCTCCTTTACTGTCTGCCCATAATTTGCTAATCTCATGCTTGTGTAATTTAATATTCTCCTCCATTGCCTCAAACTACATCTCCATATATGCTCACAAACTACATGTCCCTATATGCTTATAATCATACTGTATGCCAATATCTCATTAAGTACTCCTGACAGAAATGGAAAACAGTACAACTCAGAAGAGCACAAGAACTAGATAGATTTTAGAACTGTATCATCTGTGCCCCTACAAGTTACAGTTCTGTTTGACGACAGGTCAACAGCACCAGTAACTCTCTTTCCTGTCCTGCCAGTGTACAGTTCAGGGCAACTCTCAATCATCGTGCTCCTAAAGATGCATATTTTTTTTCCATACAAATGCATGTGAATTTGTTTCTTACACCATGACATACATAAAATAGCCCATAACCTGTCTTTCTCCCATATTCAATCAACTCTTACCTATTAAGCCTGAAATCTGCTAAATCAGTTTAGAAGCTCAGAGCAGGTCCCAACATTACCTCTTTTCCTAGAAACACCCTAGTTTTTCTCATATTGACTCCATCTCTTCTGGAACTTCCTTTTCTCAAAGCTTTGACATGTAGGAAATCAACTAACCTCTTGCTGACTTTTACTGGATGTATATATGTGCAATGTATACCTTCTGGTTGGTTTTACAACCTTTACCTTAACCTGCAGCCTTCATTGTGTAGTAAGTAAACCATGAATGGACCATGAACTATCCCTACAATGTTTTGTTCACTGTATTTGGAAATAGCTAGAAACAAAGCCCTTAACATCTACAGACTGTTTTCTGGAAGGAAAGTAACTGTGCCCAAGATACAAGAATTTGTGCATTGTAAGTGATTTAGGGAGATTTGAAGTCCCATATCAATGACATGAAAGGTTAATCAAGCTTAATCGAGTTAAAACAGAAGCTAACAAGTTCAAGGGTGAGGAAAAAGAGACACGCCATCAGGAGAAACAGAAACCCCGACTGTCACAAAGGCAAAGGTTTGAGGTGCTTGTTGCAGGGAACAATATGAGAGCAACTCTTGAGTCTGAAGACAAAATACAGCTTGGAGATGTGTCCTCCATGTGAATCTCATGGGACCCTAAGCCTCCAGAGAACACCCCAACAGGTCCACAAATGAGCAAGGGATGCTGCATGACCTTGACTCATGACCTTGCTTCAATGTGCGTAGCTTTGTGTATTTTGCACTGTTTTTGCTTTTAGAAGTTCCTCTTGTACTACCTGCAAATGGGAAGACTGAGCATTCCTGTGCACTGAAGAAAGAACACAGCGAGACAATGTGACAAGTGAATTTTACATCTTGTCCCACATACTCAGGAGTTTTGTAAAACTGTTTGAATACGTTAGTGGAGTAGGCTGCTGACTCACTTGCCAAGAAAATTTGCTGCAACAAGGAGAAAGTCCACCAAATTAGATCTCTTCCTCCTCCCAACTGTAAAAGAGGCAGATACAACTCTAGGCTTATAGTTTTGCCTAACAGAAGTCTGTACTTGTGGTCTGAATGGAATAGAAAATACCATCCCAACTCTGTTGAAGATGTTTTCTTCGGTATTGTAAGAACTGCAATTTTAAAACCGTCTTTCACAAGGCACACTATGATGCCAGTCAAACCCCAACACGCTGTCTGGAAAGTTATCTACATGAGATTCCAAAAGACATTTTAACAGAATGAAAAGCGTATGAAATCAATTGTGTAGGTCAACAAATCAACTAAAACCCACTTAATTTTCATCCTCTCTACCACTCTGACTGGTTCAAGTACAGATGGCATATTGTTATCCCCCTCCAAATCAGGCTGCTGACTGCTTCCCTCAAAAATTAATTGAAAGAAGTGGATCCTATAATTTAAAAAGAAACAGGCTCAGCAGGTTGAGTAAGCTTTGTCAAGATTGATTACTGAGTATTGATTTTCTACCAATTGTAGAAGTTACACTCCACAAGGCCACCTGCACATTAACCTAGAATACATAAAACCACCTCAGGCTAGCATCTATCAAGAGAGGTTTGTATTTTCAGAGGATGCTGTCTCTAACCGTTTTCCTCACACATACATTCAATGGCAGTCATTTGCACGGCATTCACACTTTGTACTTATTTCACTATAAGTAACTATTATTTGTATTTTCATTTTTCAGAAAGAATCTAGGGTAACCACCCAGGAAAAGACTTCATATAACCCAGAACTAAGAGAATTGTAGTAACTGTAAGATAGTCAGTTAGGTTGTTTCGTGATAGGGAGGAAAGATGCTGGATGGATTAGCAGGAGAGTGACTTACTGTGGTCTGGAAGCTTCTGCTTGGTCTGTTTGAAGCTTCTCTCCCCCTTCCACTTCCATGGTGCAGTAGACAATTCGATTGGGAGCAACTGACTTTAAACCTTGTACTTCCATTATAACAATCTGTGGAAAAGAAAGAAAATATTTTATCCTTCATAAAATATTACATAGCACAGCTATTGCAGTACTAAGTTCCATGCAGGTTAAAAATAAAAAAAAAAATCCCCAAATTCCACTCACTCAAATCTTAGAGACAGAGAAGAGTTTAAATTTTGCTTCCTTTTTCCACTTTCAACAACATATAGTAGGAATTGAAATTTCTGATCTGCTTCTACTTGGACAATGACCAAAATCATAATTAAAGTGTTGGTAGTTGAATTTGAGACTAACGTCTAAATATACTTCTACATCTTAATACAGGGGGAAATGCATCTTTTAAGTAGTCACCTAAATAAGTACTTATACAACAAACAGGGTACTAAGTCAGACTGTAAACATGACTAGTAAGTACACTGATCACATCTTTCAGGCTAACTGTGGTCTTATGTTGCAACTCTTGAATCTTAGAAGTGATTTAGTGGTGTGCTGAGCATGAAGCAGGTTAGGATATCACTATCAGCTGCTTATTTCCACACCCCACCCCACCCCACCGTTGACCTCTTTTCCTTATCCCAGCTCAGCACTTGCACTCAGGTTCAGTGTGTGTATGGAGATGGGGGAGGTAGATAAAGGGAAAAAGCCACCTCTACCAGCTGTGCCCTGAGTAATTTCCTCACAGGGAAATTCTGAGCTTGGCAGATCTCATAGTTTTTCATCTCCTCTAAACTGCTCAGTTAGAGCTCAGAAGAGCCAAATGCAGCCTGACTTCAAATGCTCTCTGCCTTTTATAAACCTTACAGTTGCACAGTGTGAAATTATTGGAATTTTTACACTTCAGATGTTTCAGAGAAGATTTGAGAAAAAAGTCAGGTTTCCCTGCTTTCTTTCAAAAAGCTGCTTTCCATTCCAGCCCAACTGGGCCTATGGGAGGAAGCTGGAAAAAAACATAGTCCATTAAATCAGCAGAGAAGCTGTCCTCAAATGAACTACAGATGAAAACCAGTATTTAAAGGTGACAAAAGTAAAGACTACTTTTGGTCTCATTAGAGGCAACTGGCTTCTCAGGTCAGCAAGCAACTACTATAATATTTTGCTACTAAACTTTTTGCATATTTGTCAATTTGTTTCAATTCAAGGATGTTAAGGCAGACTTCACTCCTAGCTGTAAATCTTTACTTTAAAATACGTACCTGAAAACTCCCCAAACCTTAGTAATAGTTAGATGTATTGTAAAATTGGTAGTTTGGTAATATTACAGTGAGATGACAGTCACTGATAATTTTGAACATGTACATTACACAAATTTTCAACACTGCTGCTTACACTTTATAAATAATAACTGCAATTTCCATCTTCTGTGGTCCAGGGATTCAAGTAGTTATCAAAGTGATCAACAACCACTGAGAGACTGTATTAAAGATCATCCTAGATAATACTGCCTATATGGTATTTCCACATGCCGAATGTACATTCTTGTTGAATGCAAATTTAATGTTTATTCATTTTTATGTTTATACTTCTTTTCCTTCAGTTTCCAATTTAATTGCACAGTACATTTGTCTTTGGTAACAATTCTGGATTTCAGCAATGGAAAAAAGTTGCTTTTCGTAAGGAAGGAAACTGTCACTAGCTGATTTACCAGCTCATTTAGCTGATAAAGAGCTTCCTAAATACTGCTTGTCTATTTCTGAAACTGTCCAACAGCTGAAGAACATAAGTGATTAAATCTTCTTCTACTACTTTGACATTTTATTTATTTTACAAATTTTTGCAAACAGACTATTTGAGGTAACATCCAACTTCTAAAAACAGTCACTGTTGCTTGCAGTGATGCGCAGGGATGTCTCTTCTCTTGGCCAGCAAGTTCCAATGACATCAGAACATTATAAATGTTAGTACTATTCTTTGGCTGCTCAGTCTTAATAATAACATGCAGTAGTGCCATGAATCCCAGCCATTCACAGCCTCACATGCCCCCTTTCCTCCCCCCCCAGTAGAAATTCTCATCAATTTCTTATACTCTGTCTTAGTGTTTAGGCATGTTATAGATTTCCCGTTTGTTCATGTGCCTGTGCAGCAGTCCTTAGTAAGAATTTTCCTGGTTACCTCACAATTTGGTTACACCACGAAAGCTATGACATGAATAAGTTTACATGTTATTAAAGAAATGTGAAACTGCACATATGACCTCACATTTTCAAAAACCAAAATATTCTGTCTCCAAGGAAATACTATCAGCATCTCCTATTTGTCTATTTGCATAGAAAATGAGCAGATCTTCCATGTTTCAGTCTAAATTAGTAACAGTTCAGCTGTTTCATTTTGCCCTTATGCATTCTGAGATTTAGCTTCCCAAGAGGGATGTCCACATACAGGTCCAGGAAGAAACTCAACTTATCATAGAATCATCAATGTTAGGGGTTGGAAGGGACCTCCAGAGATCAAGTGCAACCCCCCTGCCAAAGCAGGATCACCTAGGGCAGGCCACACAGGAATATATCCAGGCAGGTTTTGAAAATCTCCAGAGGAGACTCACAACCTCTTATGTGGTTAACACCATGTTTAAAATAATTGTTTGCACTACTAATAACTGCTAAATGTAAAGTAACACAGTAACTTTTTTGCTTTGCATAGGTTGAACTGTGATTACTAACCTTGTGGAACATCTGGGTCTTCTCTTTACCAATGCTGGGTGAGAAAAAAAAAAAAAAAAGCTAAGCACTAAGTCTGCCAGACTTAATAGTCTACATAAGGCTGTAATCATATAATAGAATGGCTTAGGCTGGAAGGGAACCTAGAGATCATCTAATCCAACCTCACCGCCATGGGCAGGGATGCCTCTCAACTGGACTAGGTTGCTCAAGGCCTCATACAATCTGGCCTCAACTACCTCCAGGGAGTTGGCATCCACAACTCCCTCTGGGCAATCTATTCCAGAGTCTCATCACCCTTATACTGAAGAACTTCTTCCTAAGATCCAGTCTAAACCTATTTTCCCTCAGTTTAAAACCATTTCCCCTCATCCTATTGCTGGACACTCTTGTGAAGAGTCCCTCTCCAGCCTTCCTGTAGGTTCCCTTCAGGTGCTGGAAGGCAGTTATAAGGTGCCCCCAGAGTCTTGTCTTCTCCAGGATGAACAATCCCAGCTCCCTCAGCCTATCCTCATAGTAGAGGTGCTCCAGCTCCTGGATGATCTTTGTGGCCCTCCTCTGGACTCATTCCAACAGATCTATCTTATGGTGGGGACACCAGGACTGGATGTAGTATTCGAGGTGGGAATCTCACAAGAGCAGAGTAAAGGGGGAGAATCACCTTTCTTGATCTGCTGGCCACACTTCTCTTGATGCATCCTAGGATACAGTTGGCTTTCTGGGCTGAATGAGCACACTGCTGGCTCATGTTGAGCTTCTTGTCAAACACCACCCCCAAGTCCTTCTCTGCAGGGCTACTCTCAACCCACTCTGTACCCAGTCTGTAATTGTGCCTGGGATTGGCCCTACCAAGTTCAGGACTTTGCACTTTGACTTGTTGAACCTCATGCAGTTTGCACTGGCCCCTTTCTCAAGCCTGTCAAGGTCCCTCTGGATGGCATCCCTTCCCTCAAGTGCATCCACTGCACCATGCAACTCAGTGTTATCGGCAAACTTGCTGGGGGTTCACTCAATGCCATTATCCATGTGACTGACAAAGATGTTGAATAGCACTGGACCCAGAACACATCCCTGAGGAACTCCACTTGTCACTGGTCTCCACCTGGACATCAAGCCATTGATCACAACTCTTTGAGTGCGACCTTCTAGCCAGTTCCTTATCCACCGAGTGCTCCATGCATCAAGTCCATCTCTCTCCCTCTTAGAGACAAGGATGTCATGTGGGACAGTGTCAAATGCTTTGCACAAGTCCAGATAGATTACATCAGTCACTCTTCCCATATCAAACAGAGTTGTAGTTCTGTCGTAGAAGGACACCAAATGAGTGGGGCACAATTTGCCCTTAGTGAAGCCATGTTGGCTGTCGCTGTTCATGTCGTTATTTTTCACGTGCCTTAGTACAGATACCAGGAGGATCTGCACCATGATTTACCTGTCACAGAGGTGAGGCTGACTGCTCCGTAGTTCCCTGGGTTTTCTTTGCTTCCTTTTTTGAAAATGGGGGTTATTTTTCTCCCCTTTTCCAATCTGTGGGAACTTTCCCAGACTGCCATGACTTCTCAAATATGATGGCTAAACAGAGCAAAAGTCTTCCAAATTTAATGGAAGTTTTATCTCCTGTCATTTTTCATTTCATGACTGTTTCAATCTTTTACTGTGCTTTTCTCCCAAATATCACATAATTTTTAGTACATGCTTCATATTCCTCTCACAGAGGCATAGAGAAAGCTTTTTCTTCTTCTTGAAGATAGAATACATTACCAACAACCTTTTCAGATACTTTTTAGGTGCTTCAGAACTACTATTTGTTCTTGCTATTTATGTGCCATTCCAGGCTTGGTATTCCACTTGAGACAGACAGCACATGTGATGAAGATGTGCTGAATTAAGCACAGGAGTTAGAAAATGGCTTCATCGTTTCATACAGTTCAGTACTAAGGCCTGCACTGCAGTTTTACATGCTTGGTGAACTAATACTTGTCAGCATATAGATTGATGGATCTTACTACTGTTTGAAAGTTGATGTTGTGCTTTTACATTACTATCTAGTAACATTAACATTGAATACAGTGAGCAGTGGGATAGACAAGTAATTTCTCTGCTACACAAATGATTCAAACTTTTTCATCTGCTCATTTTTGACATTTTTTTAATTCTATGTGTAAACTGATGACATGGGAAAGAAAAATCGATCTGGATTTTCAGCGTAACATGAAAAAAGCACATGCTTGTTTTACTTAAGTACAAACATTGTTTAAAAGATAAACAATTTTTGCTTGTTTTAATCATTTAGCAATTGAAATATTTATTCTGTAACATTATTAATTGTCTTAAACAAACTAAAGCCGCTTCAAATGCATAGCACAAGTGTGGCACCTTCTGACCAACAAATGCACAATACAGATTCTGGAAAAGCTTTGATTCTATTATTATTGAAGGAGAGATCAGCATTTCCTATATGCACAGTTGCAGAGCTGGACCTGAGCTAGAAAACTGTCATCAGATATGCTTAAGTAAATAACTGTATTTGTGGTTTCCTCTTGAAGTCAGTTGAGCTCTATATGGATTATGACTGCATCCCTAGAGATGGGACTTCCTTGATAATCTCAGTAAACATGAGATAGTTTCTTGAGGAAAATGCAGAAATTTATAAATATCTGCTTTGATATCCAATAAATTTTGTTTGTTTCTTTATTCTCTAAATGATTTAAGAAAACACACCTTATTTGTAAAATTCTGTGAATGAGTTCCTGATAACAATAGTGTTTCATTATTCCATTCAAAAATATATTTAGGTATTTAATGTACTGGAATTCATTTGCAGTTATGTGGGAGATTCAACTGTCCACACTTCTGTGTGGGCCCAAATGCAACTACTGCTGCAAAAGGAAAATGCGTCATGTAACTGTATTCTAACTCTTAATTACCAAAGAGAAAAAGAATAATTTACTTCTTTAACAAAGAATTTTAAGATTACCAAGGAATGAGTAATAAGAAAAAAAAAAAATCAAGACATAGATATTCTAGTAATTTAAACTTCTAACAAGTTTTCTTTGAAATGCGTTATTACCTCTAATGTGAAAGAGAGCACCACATCAGACTTCGAGAGCTGAACCTCATTTTCATCTCCTATGTCCAAGAACGCAGAATTCTGTGATCGCTTTAACTTCTGTAGTTTAAATTCTGGTCCACCTTTAGACACTGGAAGACTTTCCAAATTTGCCATCAGCAAATTCACTGAAGAACGCAGCTCTTCTATGTACATGTTCTCCATTTCTCTTGTTACAAATTTTGGGAATTTTCTTTCCTTGAAAGATATATTTTAAAAATTAAGAGAGGGGAAAAAAAAATCATCCACATTATACTTCATGTTAATTTACTAATTTGCTCTCAGTTAACCGATATTTAATAAAAATAACAGTCTTAATTCCAGCATCTATCTATGTTTATATCTTCAAAACAGTAATGGGAAGGCTAACCCCAATCCATAAATACAGTTAATTTTCACAAGAAGAAATGTAATTTGAGTTGAGAATTCCACCATAGCCTCCCAAAATAGTAGAGAAAATATATCACTGAACATGTCAAAAAAATAAAGTAAGGAGCATTTGTAAGAGCAGAACCTCTTGCCCTTCCCCCCATATCATTTAATCATAATCCCAGGTTGAATATGTACACATTAGATATTTCTGATACACATGTTTTAAGCATATCAACTGACACTAGAACGTTAATGTTACCTTCAAATATTTTATAAATTGACAAAATGACCTGCTCGCTAATAACTTCTTTGCTCCGTTTCCCATGCTACCAAAAATAACCCAGTCATGCTTCTCACTCATGCTTCTAACATAAAGCTGTTAAACTACAACATGAAATTCCTATAATGTTCATTTCTATTCTTATTTTTCTATTTTGAAAGTAATGATGAATTATTACAGATGGGATTATTTTAAACAGAAGTGTTAGAGGAAACAAAAATATATCACCTTTTTCCTCCATAGGAGGAAAACAATGTTTAAATATTGTGTCTACGACAAAGAGAGAACATATAAGCATATATAAAGCATACATGAACACATACAAAGACAATTTTATGCACAGATTCTCCTCTAGCATTGAATATAGGGGATATATGTCACTCAAGATTAAACAAAAAATGTAAATCATTCTAAAACATGTTTTACATATAAATGAAAAACAAACACTGCTCCCACAGATTGTCTGAAAAGGTAGGCACCTTGCTCCTAAACTAGATGATTTTTATGATTTAGATATTGTAAGAAGTATCATAAAATGTTTTACATTAAAAATTTTAGTTGATAATAAAGACCAAACAAGTTGACTGTGACCCCAAATACTTGCAGCAAGTCCAGCTTTTTGGCTCATTACAGCATTACAGAGGCAGTATATTACACATAGAAAAAGAAAAAAAAACCACCTCATTTGTAGTTATAAGCTAAAAACACAGGGTAAGGCTCAGGGTGCTCTAGACAAAAAAACTTCAGTGTTTTACGAAGAGTGCCTTATCCTGTTGGAACATTCAAATAATAATATGCCAACACAGAAGACAAAGAATACAGCCTGTTACTATGCTGTTAAATGATCTTTCCTATTGTTAAGATGCTTTTCCAGCCCAATGTAAAAAATTGAGGAAACTTTTTACAATGCCTTTTGTTGCTTATTTTTTGACTATAATTTTCCATGATCTAAGGCAGAACTATCAGAATACACGGAGGCCTTTATTTCTGTAAAACCTGAATGTTTGTATCCCCTTCTCTCCTTCACGAAACAAGGGCAAGAATCCTCCATAAAGAATGTGAGGTGTACAAATTGTACCCCTCCTACCCACCTCCTTTCACCTTTTTTTCTAAGATGGTGAATTTGCAACAAATCCTATAGCACATAATATTTAAAATAATTTAGAGAAACAAGAAGACTAGTGGGGTTTTCCCCCTATATTTTGATTTCAACTACTTTACATTTAGTTACATGATGAAACAGATGGGCAAAACGATGCTAAAATTCCCCATTCATTTTTATTCTGTCATAGGTAAACATATTTCTAAGGTCCTTGCCTCCACTAAAGAGGCTAAATTATCTTTTCTAATAAAATAAACTACTCATACAGAATTAACAACTTGTGAAATCAGCAAGTAATGTAGTATAGGAAACATGAATGAGACCTCAACAACAAAAAAACCCCTATATGCAGAGATTTCAGCTGTGCTGATCTTCTGAGACTGCAGTTTAATAATTTTCTTACAGGCAGGTAATCACTGAAAACTCTTCAACAACAAAGATGCTAGAATATATCAGAAAGCTTTTTATCTTTGCTCTGAACTCTGGGAATAAAGTTAATATTTTGCAGCACTTGATTGTTTGGGCTTAAATGATCTTAATAATCCTCACAACTGCTAGAATTAGTAATAGTTCTCAAAATCCACCACAAAAAAAAAATAATTCTGCATTTTAAGGAGTTTAAAAGAGATGTACAAAAACTTTGATTTGTGACTTGGATGTACCATGTAGGACATGGAGTTCCTTATTCTGTGCAAAACTGTGCAGTTGACACTGTGGCAACAATGAGAAATTTCAAGATATGGTTTGAGAAAAAAAAAAAAAGGATAAATAAATTTTTGTTTTAAAAAATCTACAGCTGTGCAATGTTTGCACATTAGGAGACAGAATGAACAAAATTTATGTGGTTTAAATAGTGGTCAAAATTTTCACCTGCTTTCAAATGATTTTGAAACTTTTATAGACAGCGTTTTACTTTTTAGGAAGATTAAACCTCCAAATTGTTATTTATGACCTTCACAAACCTAAATGATAATTTTGTTCCTGTTAAAAGGAACAAGCAAATCTTCACTGCTTTACAATTAATATCATAGTAATATAATACACTTTTTTTCTGCACACACACAGTGTAACATATATGCTTCCAATATTTTGTAACTTTTGAAGCTGAAGCCAAGAAGACAACAGAAAAAACAGAGGATTATTGGAAAAATTTGATTATAAGCACAGGCTTCACAGAAGATTGAAGAGACTTGAGATTGCCTTTCTGGGACAAAGGAATCTTTCTCCAAAATTGAATAAGACATGGCTGGGAACAGTATCAATCCCATCTGTGATATTTCATACAGAAGGGCATAATCCTGTTCACTGAAATAAAATACAAGCTATAAGAAAGAAAAATAGGTTTAGCTTTCTAAAATTTAAAAAAGAATTTATAATTTACTGAATCAACACTAATTTGACCTACTAGACTCACTCATAGTTCGTTACTTGCAATACTAATATAAACATTATGAATTGAGACTTAATCTATAAATGTAAAGCATATATACTTAAAAATATATCACATATAACCTATAGTAAGATATAAACAATATCATGCATATAAAAGAATACTTATTTTAGTTCTAAAATACATAATACTAAATGTGCAAATAATATACCCTTTGTTTCACCAATGGACTTGCTGATGAAAGAAATGTAGGATCACACAATATATGACTTTCCAAAAATCACATTTTGCTTTCTTCCTTCCCCTGTTGACACAGAAACTCCAGAGCAGAAAGAAATCCATCTGCCAGACTGTTTTCAAGTTATATTCTGTTTAATTTTAGAATAAAAAACTGGAAATACACACTATGTATTGTCCCTCTCGAGCTCATATTAAGATATGCTTTTGGTACATGAAAGCAACCACTTACCCTTGCCATTTGTTCTGCCAGCTGTAGTCGTCCATCTAGTTCACGTCTGATCTGAGCTGCTTGCTCATCTCCATTATCCAACTGGATAGAAAACAAAAATAAAGTTACTATGAGAAACATGCACTATATTTTAACTTTATAGCAAGGAATATAGTTAAAAACCAAATAGAAATTTATTGTATCATTTTCATCATAAAATCAGTGGAACACTAAGCAAATATATGGCTTTGAGTCTTATCAAAATGAAAGAAATGTAATCATCACCAGTTACCCATAGCACTCAGAGTGTCTGAAGGGTAGGCAGCATTCCTTTGGGTTTTTAATACTCAGACTAAGAGGAGAATTATTTCCTTATAAAAATAGAAAATTAAGACATTTCTCCACAAAGCAGAAAACTGGACTGACAGACTGGCTTAGAAAAATCTTCATAAGGATATCTGCTCTTTGGTGCCATGAGTTCCTGTATAGAAATATAGATATAGGGAAAGAAAATTGTGTGGCTACACCTTTTAAGTATGCTATTATTTCACTCACACAGCTCTTTCCCCCAGATACTGGCAAGCTGCTCATATTAAGACATACCCAATTTTTGAGCCTCTAACATTTTCACGCCTAGGGAATAGTCATGACTAAACATCTGACTTGTATCATGGAGGTAAAGGGGGAAGGCCACATCTCTTTATCTCAACAGAACAGCTGAGTCTCAACAGAAACGTGAGCCCCCAATTAATTTTTCACCTATTTACTTGTTAAGGGTAGTGGAGGGAAGTGCGAGGGAAGTGCAAGTGAAGTGGGACTTCATCTCAACACACTGACCTGCACAGCTGGTTAAAAGGAAGAAGGGTGATGCATCAGGAAAAGATCAGGTGCAACTTGCCTTCTTACCTGAATAAATGCCAACAAGGACAGCCTAGTGGAGGGCTCCCTCTGTCCCTAGGGCTAACCACAGACACAATGCGACATGCTGCTATGACCCAAATGCATTTAGTACGAAGCTAAGGTTTAAGGATGCCTGAATTGCTCTTCACTAAAAAATAATAAATATTAAGGTGATAAGGGATGTAAACTGGCAAAAATTGGTTTAATTAAATGAGATTTTCAGCTGAAGAATGCACAACTAGTTTGGTAAATGATTCGTCACATTAAAGTAAGGTTTTTAACTAGGGCTGCTTTCAGTGCATCAGACAAAATACATAACATCACCTCCTTTGCAATGCTCCTCAGCTAAATCCATTACAAGCCACTGATGAAAATTAGGCTTTTTTTTTTTTTTAAATCTTTCAAAAGGAATAATTAAAGATACATTATCCGGTGCTTACAAGTCAGTTACAGCATTATGCTTAATGCAAAACTGATCACATTTAGTAACAGAATGAAAAGTTTTCCACTGATAGTACAGAAGTGATGACAGCACATGCAATCTGACACCTGTGCAAACTGGCATCTCACAAGATCCTTGCAGGAACTGATACAGAGCACCAGAAAGGAAGAAAAAAACCTGAAAACCTGATGGTGTCCCCCAGTTTAAACTAGAGAGTAGAAGATGGATCATATTCCAGACTGGAAGGGTCCTCCTGCTGTGTGTCTGTAAATCTGCTCCTAGTTTGACTGTGAACATAAATGGCAAGAGTGCTCCCAATGAAAGCAAATATTTTAGGTTTTCAGAATGTAATTACAGTATTTCAAATAAATTCCCAAATTTGTATTCTATTTCTCAACAGAGTTAGAGACTGCTTACTGAACTTGTCAGGAATAATATTTCTAACTTCTATTTTCCTTTGTATTATAACCATATTTTTTGCAATTATTTTTGTTTCATCAGTACGAAAGTCAAGTCTAATATGAAAAATAATTTTATTTTCCTTTTTTGGCTAAGAGAAGGTCAACATTATTTTAATATTATATCTCATACCAGGAAATTTCTTGAAAAATATCTGTGTGAAGATAACCTTGATGACTGAATTTTGATTTTTGCAAAAAGGAGGGTGTGAGAGAGCAGAATGATGCTAAAGCTTTTTTGTGTGTCATGGCACAACTTAAATGACTGTCTCTACTATTAACTCATTTGAAGAGGCAAAAGTTTTTCTCTAAATACTGATATTTAGTTGTTTTTCCATTTAAAAACCACAAGAAATGATAATTTAAGTTAATGAAGGCGTAACCTGGTTTTGTAAATCTTAGCATTTTTTCCTTAACAAATGCATCGCTTCCCATTATTTGTTTGTATTTGAGTACTTAAAAATGTGCTGATTTTCCTACTTACTATTTTTAAACTCCAGTCTTCGTCCTGCAATAGTTAGAGATTTTAATGGTTTTGTTAACATCTATATGTAACGATGTTTTGCAATGTACGGAAAGAAGCTGAAGAGGTGAAACACCAAAGAACGCTGATTTACTAATAGAAAAGAGCCAAGGTAAGAATGACTGATAGGTCATTCACAGCTGTCCTAATAAGAAGTAAAGTTTTCGATATTAGTATTTTTCCTATATACAAAATGAAGAAACAATGAGAAAACCAGTAACTAGGAGATCTTATTCCATGCAAGGTCATTCTAACTAGTTTTATTCCAAATTCAACAAAACACATGAAAAACAACCTTGCAAGCAAAGCAGTTGGTGGTTATGAATACATAATTAATCACACTTTATACACTGATTCTGAAGTGACAACAACAGTAAGACTGAGTAGATTTTGAAAATACAGGTGGTATTTGGAATTAGGAGTTGTGTCTTCATGCCCACTTTTTTACATAGGGAAGACACTTGATGTAACCCACCATATGGGTGGGAAGTGGTGACAAGGGTTAACATGAAATGTACCCTTTTCCTAAATTCCTTATTTGTGGATCAAACCCATACCGAGGACATCTGTGGGATACACAGTTATGCGAACCACTTAAGTAATTTTCATATAGTACTGTGCACAGAAATTAATATATATGTAACAGTGCAGAACAGCAACTTGTATTCTTCCCAGCATTGAACCCAAAATTTGGTTTGAAAAAAATAAAAATAAAAATTACTAACTAGTAATCACTTAAAATCAAAGCAGAGGGGTTTTGGTTTTGTTTGGTCGGCTTTTTATAAAGAATAACTGTTATTTACATGGCATCACATAATGCTTCCCCCCCTTAAATATGAAGGTATTAAAAAAAGAAAAAAGTTACAGCCTTAGAGATTATTTTTTAAAAGGGTACACATTACACTCCATATAATAAAAACATTTCAGCTTTCTGCAATGGTGGTACTTACCCATCATAGCTATTTCCTGACTGCATCAATGCTAGAGATGCTTCTCATGTCGCTTAAACCTCACACAACCTTTAAGTCAGGGGACCTCACTACAAAAGACTACAGACACCAGAAACCTGTTTTCAGTATACAATCATAGAATTATCAAGGTTGGAAAAGACCTTTAAGGTCATCGAGTCCAACCATCAACCCTACTCTACCAAGTTCACCACTAATCCATATCCCCAAGCACCACATCTATACAGTTTTTAAATATATCCAGGGATGGTGACTCAATCACCTCCCTGGGCAGCCTGTTCCAATGCCTGACAATCCTTTCAGTGAAAAATTTTTTCCTAATGTCCAGTCTAAACCTCCCCTGGTACAGCTTGAGGCCATTCCCTCCTGTTCTATCACTAGGCACTTGTGAGAAGAGACCAGCACCTATCTCTCTGAAACATTCTCTCAGTCCTGACCAAACAAACCAATGTTTCCGCTAAATGCCATATATGTGATTCCAAAACTTGCAAAACCTAGGCAAAGACATAAACTCCTTTTTTGAGGGCTAGCTAATTCAGTAGGAAAATTCCCAACTCAGCAAAAGTATGACAGCTGTGTCACTTGTGCCCTTTCTTATGCAAAGCTGATTATTTGGATTTTAAAACCTTTTATTTCCATTTTTTTTCTTTCTCTTTCTCTCTTTTTTTTTGTTTGTTTTCAGAAAAAACAGTAGCTATGAATGACTATGGTTGGGTGAATATGAAGGTACTTCTTATTAAAACAAAAATGTGGTAGCTCATCATAATTTTTTCTGCAACAGTGTTATATAAAAGAACTTTCTAAAATAAACCTGCCACCATTAAGACACCAAGCTATTAATTAAAAAATGTTTTTGTTCATTAGTGCTTGAAGTTGACTTTATTTTTTCTCACTCTGATAAGGGCAATCATTTTTATTACAAACTTCTTTATTAGTAGAGATGGAGTGGGAATGTCCTCAATATGCAAGTTGCCCAACAATTCATGTTAGAGGATGTTTTCAGTTGCTTATGTGTCAGCTTCTAAAAGAAAGACTGAAGTTTTCTACTTTAAATTTCTGTTTTAACAATTTCAACCAAAACACTCCATCGCTTCTGAAGAGGCCAGGGAAGACAATACATTGCTTTATCCATAATATGAAAAATGGTGATCATCTTGTCAAAGAGCTCTAGCACCATCTTGCTTTGAAGTAAGGATCTGAAACTTAGCAGGGCCCCAGCTTGTGAAAAATCACCTCAACTCTGGCCAAGTTATGACCTTTGAAAAACCAACTTTGCCACAATCAGGCTACAAACAGGCACTACCAGAGGCTAAATCAGATTCAGCATTCAGACTCATCAGCAGGTCATGCTGCTCTCTATCTTGAATATGCGTGGAGCCTACACTCCTCAGATTATTTGCTCATTTAAGAAAGACTGTAAGCACATCAGAGTTAAAAATCACTATTCAGATTAACAGCATGATATCTCGCTTGACAAACTGCTGTTTTATTTGTGTGCCTAAACAAGCACAGAATAGCAATACATCTGAATGAATTAATATTTCCATATTTTAGCAGGTTGGAAAAGACTTCATGCTTTGTGATTCTTATTCAAACAACTTTTTTTAAAAAAACCAAACCAAATGTAAAAGGCTGTAACATATCTGTGCATTTTGGTGCAAAATAAAAATGATAGATACACTGGCAAAAAATCTGGCTAATGTGCAAGAGCAACTTAAAGTAAAAAAGGAACTAATGCTGCCACGAGGTACTGTATTACTCATTTGCATTCCTCTACTTACAAAGTCCTATGCATAAGAAACAAGACCACTTTGAGCATGGATGTGTACTGACTTGCTGCAAGTTATTGTTCTTTACAGTCACATGTGCTCCAACTAACTGATAATTCCTCCAAGTGACTATTTTGCTAATGTTTGGTTAGATTCCCTGCAGCTTTCTAAACCACAATAACATCAATGTGAAATGAAAGTGAATAGCTGCCCATAGTGATACCAATTTCTCTACATTTAATGACTCTTCTTCCTGCAACACAAAACCCAAAGTCTTTTTACTCTGTGTGACAGTAATTGTCATTTTTTCTTTATAGCCACCTTTTGCCACACGTAACCAAATCTGGACCCTGCTGAGTCAAGAGGTTATTTGAGGATGCCCACATGAGGTAACCTGCAGGGTCCACCCCTGACTACTGTCTGACAGCCAAGGCAAAATATGTCAACATACACCAAATGGAATAAAGGGCTTGGATTAGAAGAGTTGCGATAATAAAATGCTGGAAAAAATGCATTTCTGGAAGTAACTAATGGCATCCAGCAGCAAAGCTAAAAGAGAAATCAAAGGCCAGAGAGGCCCTAGCGTTCCATTTAGTTGTCAATCAAGTAAGCAGCAAGCAGACAGTAGGTGTAGCAGACACATATAATGGTGTTTTTCAGACCTTCGTCCTCGCTACTCTTATCTCTGACTCTAAAAAAGGAGTTTTGCTTCAGAGAGACCTGCTGCCTCTAAGACTTGTAGGATTTGTTCCTGTTTTTATCTTTACATAGGTGGAGTTGCTCTAAAGGAACAGTTTGGGAAGGGTTTAGTGTCCACAGTGTTAATGAGCTGCTATGTGTTGAACACAAACAGCCTGAGGAGATTCCCCAAGTTTCCCAATCTTGTGAACCAAGATTAGCAGCTAAATATGTAAAAGTAGAAGGATCAACAACTTGCAAGTCAGGCTGAAAATAGAACATCCAACTCCAATCTATGACAGCAGATACTTTTGGAAATTAATTCAAGGACAACTTCTGAAGAACAAGATCATGATAGAAGTAAACTGCTTCCACTTCCTATAGGAGGGAAAAAACAGATTTGATTAAAGGGCAGGATGTGTGAAGCTTTCTGAATGGCTTCTTCTGGACCATTTCATAAACCTTCTGCCTCCTATTTCAGAGCAAGAAAGACAGCTGTAAAAGGGAATAAAATGTAGTCACTCTTCTATTTCAGAGAAGGCTATGCTGTTTAGCTTAAATCTTGTATCTTCCTTGTGTATAGATTATATAGAGCATTAATTCAGATTCATAAAACAGATTAATAAAATGGTATTTAAAAACTCTCTGCACCTTGCAAAGTCCCTATCATGTATCAGCTATGCTGATGGCTCACCCTGCCTATGTCATGGTGAAATGCCACAGATTTCCAACAGAACTCTGCAAAATACAAACCTCTAAAAACTCAGTTCCTAAATCATCATCTTCCCAACTTGCTTCTTTTCCCAGTCAACGCACACAAACAACAACAGATCACTAGTTTGGGCAAATAAATTCAGAGATGTGTTTTAGAATATGTGCAACACAAAATCAGAGTGAACATTAAGAGGAAGAATGTCGGAGAGAGAAAATCTGTTAATGGATAAAATAAAGGCGGGGAGGTATGGGGGGTGGGGGAGAAAGCAGGAAATTATTTCTCTTGTGGAATACAAGCATACATAGTTTCAGTTAATTCTAACTCACAAGACAAACTCGGTAACCACTGAAAGCATTTCTACTTTCACTTTAACTGCAGAAAGTAGTCTAATAAAAGCTAAAGGGTCCAAAGCCCACAAGACACATTCGAACAGCTTTTCAGAATGCACCATCAGGCCTCACAGCCTTTTTCTATCAATTCTGCTCTAGTAGATCACAAGATTACCTTTCATACAACTGGCCAAGCAATCATTCAAGTTTTCCTGCAACACAGTGCCAGCAAAAAACTCAAACATCAGTTGAAATTAATTTGGTTTAATACAAATTCTCATTGACTGCTATTATTTTTTTTTTTTTTTTTTCAATAGAAATTGAAATTAGGATGGAGGGAGTACAGATCAGCAGAGCAAGCAATTAGCATATGATTTTCTCTGTAACCAATACTGTTAACAAGTAATAATTCAGATAAACAGTAAGGTGAATCAATAGTCAAATACTCTACAGTGGTTTTAGTTAGGTAAAAAAAGAAAAATATAAATCTAATCAAATCAATGTTTCAAATCAATGTTTTAAAAAGCTATGCCTGAGTACCTTCAGTGAGTCCATGAAATGTAACTTCACACAGAATTTTCTTACAGGCTCTGTGAAACCCCAGAGGCTCAAAAAATTCATGCACCATCTCAGATGGAAAAAGGTTTTGGGCCTCTGAAATATTTTTATAAAGTTCTGGACCTGTTCATGTAATTTCAATGTTGATTTGTATACATGTGACTGATTAAGGTGCAGAAGATCTCATTTATCCTAGTTGTTTGTACTAATTAATTACATATTGATTTGTAAAAAATAATTATAAAAACATTAAAACCAGAGCAAAATATCAAGTAAAGATTATATTAATTATTTCAACAGAATTAAAAAAAATAATTTGAAGTTCTCAAAAACACAACTGAAAACTATACAGTTTTAAAATCTTGCATTTTTTTCTTTTTTAATCAACCATTAGATGGACAATTTGGCAGTTTCCAAAATAACCAAAGCTGAGACTTCTATATGGCATTTCCTTACATTCAAGCTTTTAAAACTTATAAAGCACAGTTTTGAGAGTTTTAGCACCAGATGAAAAGTTGTGCCTCTTGATTAGATTTCAGTTTGTTCAGGGACTACCAACACCAAAAAACCTAAGGAAACCTGCAATGAGACTTTAAAATAAACAGAACATACAGAATTCAAGCTGATCACAATATATGTAATGGGAATAGTTAAAAAGTTGCATTAAGTCCACTTCACTCAAAACTTAACATAAAGTACATGTTACATAAGTCAAACTTCCCCTGTACTTAGCCAACACTGTAAGTGGTAAGGCATTTGAAGAACTAAATACACATTATGTATTAATGAGAAAATCTCTAACAAGAAGGTTTCTTTTGCACTGCAATGTGCAGATGTACAATGCAACTTTATTCAGTGACTGTTTCCCTAACAGTCATCTTTCATATCTGACTGCTATTAACCTTTTAGAGAAACTGTAACAAGCTAAGTGCCTTGTATTAACAGATAACTTGATTAAATTCACCAGACAAACTCAGCCAAAATTATGTCCCAAATGGCAGAGAATAATCCAGTCTTTAAACAGAGCTTCAAAGGATTCTTCAATTGCAACATATATCTTCTATTTAATATTATCTTTACTGAAGAAAATCAAAAAAGAAATTAATGGTTCACAATTTGTCCTAGCCCAAATTAAAATGTAGTCTTCAAGATTTTATAGAAGATTTTCTTCTGCTGACTCAAACTGGTATTTTGTGAAGAGGACACTTGGAAAAACAATGAAAATGTCTTTGCACAAGAAAGAATGAGTCTTTTGTTTGTCTATTTGGATTTGAACAGACCCCAGCACTCTTTTTATCTACATGAGCTGAGAGAGTAGGACTTACCAACCAGGATTTTCACTATTATATATGTATAGTCTTTTCCACACTACACTGTCTGTCATATAATTGCTCTGCACTGATGGCCCAAATGTAATTTTTTTCTTCCATTTAGTTTATATCACTGAACTGAAATTAAAATTGGCTAACCTAAATTCCAAGAGTTAAGAGATCTGTTTCTCTTCTTGGCCAAATCTTCACATGTGGTATGTAAATAAATAAATAAAATTCAATACTGTACACAAATCACCTTTTTGCCTAGGTATTTGGATGATACCACTTGAAGAAAGTCTGCTAAGACCTCAGATTTACAGAGGAAACCGCCCTATCTTAACACTGAGTCTGCTACTGGTTTTTCCTCTGATTTAGTGCAAAGATAAAGGTTGAATCTTTATTTGGTTCACAGAGCCTGTTAATGATGCAATGTGGAGTTTTACTGAAAAAGATACACTGACCTAGATACAAATATTTAAAATATTTATTTACGCACAGCAGTCTGTCTAGGCATCAAGGAGAGAAAAATCAGACAGCAGGTGCTTAGACAGTTAATGATTTGTCTTTTGTTAGCATTTCTTGGATTGTATTTTCATTATATCAGTTCTCTAAGTATTACAAGACTCTTTACATAGCCTTGGAATTATGATGTTACTTGGATCTTACTACCAGCAGATTGTGGAAGGGAAAAAAAACCAATAAAAATAATATTAAAAGAACTCCAACATTAAAAAATCCCAGAATTTTATTGTATTCACTACTTAAATGTTTTTTCAGTTCATGTTGGTTTTGATACACTGTGACAAGCTTGTCCATAAATGCCATGATTCTGCTACTCTTCTGACTTTCACCACAATCAGGTAAAGACCTATCAATTTTATGAATTATATAAACATATAATATACACGGATGTATCTATACACCGATGGGAATATTGACCAAGAACAGCTTCACTACACTGATGTCTTTTTCTGCAACAACAGGCTCTTCAATCTTGCTTAGTTTCCTTGAACGTTTACTTCAAATTGTTTTGGTAGCAGAGGCTCTATTTCATAAAGGTTGAGTCCCTAAATTTCAAACCATGACTCCTCCAGTAATGCCTTGGGTTTAGCTGTAGCTCCCATTGTCCTCACAACTCAACCACAACTCCCTTGTTACAAACGGTTACCCCTACTCAAATAGATACAAGAGCAGGTTGTACATACCCAAAGGTTATTGCGCGCAGTGAAAATAGTCTACTTGCAATCCTTTGCATTATCCTTGCTTGTATTGTCAGAGGGATTCATATCCCACAGCCCTTATTCTGACACATGCTTAGTCATAATATTCGCTGTTGCTTTCATGAAGACTATATTCATGCACTTTGCACTGGGTAAACCGTCAAGATTTAAATAACAAAACTAAAAGCAAGTGAATTAATTTATCCTATTTGTAACTACATTGCATTTGTAAATTGTATCAAAAAAAATATAAAATCTATAGTTCAAGGCAAGCCAAGAGATCTGGCTTTCCCAACTAAACAATGGGTAGAGATGCAATAAAATCTGCATAAAAGCAAGACAGATTATCTGTTTTAAAGCTTAAAAATGTTTACAGGGAATTGAAAGAAACTGAGGCTAAGAAAGTGATAGAACATGTAGTTTACAGATGCCATTCCACTTCTATAAATCTGTTCTGTAAGACAAAAAGAATTATAGATTGTTATTTATTCTAAATTGTTCACATTACAAATACCACTTTACTTCTTTTTTTTGGCATTTTGACCAGTCTCATAAAATTATGCTATTCTTCAAACAATAAAATATGTAGTTATATATACATATCATTTCTGTTTCATTCCCCAGATTTTAAAAGTAATACTTCCTATTTTTTATTCTCGATTATACAATCATCTTGCATGCAATAGACACAAAACACCCTATTACATCAGAAAAAAAGTCCTTATAACCCAGAATTGTGGGTGTGACAGTGACAGCAGAGCAGGTTATTTAGTAGAATGCTGAAGCCTGGTTGTTCTCCAAACTGTATTACTCTAATGATGCTTGTGGAGCCCAAGGATGTGTGAGGGATGCTACAAGGTACATCCAGGCCTAGTCCTATTAGCATCAGTTTATGGACCTGTTCTCCAGGAGCTTGTCCAAACCCTTCTGAACTGCCTGCTGCCGTTTGCTTTCATTGCTCCCCCTGACAAAATATTCTGGATGTTCTCCAAAAGCCAGATAAGGAAGTGTTGCATCCATTTTAAATCTTCTCTGAACTTCATTGATTGTCCCAGTTTGTAGTGCTGTGGATTTTGGTAAGTACACATTCGCTTTGGCTGCTACCTTCATAACTTTGTAAAACTCAAATATACTCCTTCACATGAACCTTCTCATGTCCAAACTGCAGACCTTCAGCCCTTCCAGTCTCTCCTCAAAAGGCAGCTGTTCCATTATTGTTAATGCCATCATCTAGTCCTCATTCAGTTCTTCTATATATGAGGAGTCCAAAGTTGTATACAATGCCCAGTGCATGGGCATAAGAAGGTTGTATTCAGCAGGAAAATGATGCTACTGTTGCACACAGAACTAATTATTTCACCACAAGGAACCCAAAGTGTCTTTCTTGAACTGTAACTGCTCATGCTCAGCTAAGCATCCTGTGGGCATGTGCAAGTTTATTTCTCTTCTTGATGGATTACATTATGTATAGCTACATATGGAGTTTATCTGGCATGCTTTTCCCCATGCAGTTTTGTGAGGTCCTTTTGCATTTCCCTGCAACTACAGCAACATTGGAGTATCCAAAACAGTTTAGTATCATCTGTAAATTCAGAAATTTCCCTTACACTGCCTTCTCCAGGACATCCATGAAGATGTCGAATAAAGACGCAACACTTCTCCTAAATATGAGTAAATCAGACTGGAACCACACTTAAACTCTCTAGGAACCAATCAAAAGGACAAGAAATGTTCACCCCAAGCCCCCTTGTAAAATATCAAGACTGCACAATAAAACCACCACTACAAGACTTGGATATGTACTACAGAAATGGTCATTTAGAAGAAGTGTCATGGGCTGATGACAGGTTAGCCCACTGTCTCTTTAGGAACAGCACCTTTTCTAAATCAGCAACTATTAACATTAAACTCAGAATTAGATGTGATTAGAATCACATCAGAGTCCATATTAGTGGCTCAGTAGTGGATTACAGAAGAGAAAAAAAAAATAGTGCAGGTCAAAAGTGTCACTGCAAACAATTGAATCTTCTGCCTCTTACTCTCTTGGTGTTTGTGGTGATTGCACAGATCCAAGGGCAAAACATCGGTTTGCCCTTCTTACTGATTGAGACTACAATATTCAACCACCTTTGCTGGGCAGAATGAAAACCCAAGGAAAGTATGTTGTGCTGAGACAGAAGGAAGGAGAATAATGTCAAGCTTTAACTACTGACATATATAATCAATCTAAATATTTAGAATATATACCACAGCTAAATAAAGGATGTGGATGCAAAGCACAATTTTCTAGTAAGAGTAATGGAAAAATTAAGATCTCTAATATGTCACACTGTAAATGTAATTTATCTATTTGTATCTTGGTTTTCACATCCACATATTGGTGTTCAGGGATGCTGTTCAGACAGACTCTATACACACAAACACCACAGCGCTGTCTTCCAAACTCTAAAAGTCAAACTCTTCAGCTGTTGCAAATTATGAAAATATCTTCCACCTCAACTTTGCCACCACAAAATTATGAATATCCACACACAGTTTAACTTTTTTTTCCACTCAAGCCTTTGTCTTGTTATTGGCATGGATGTTCTTCCTACGGCTAGGTGGTGCAAAAAGCTTTAGACCTATGCATAGAGCCCATTTTACCACCTAAATAAAGTATCTTTTAAGTCTGAAATGTAGGATCCTTAGCTAATCAATGGAGAGACAGAGAAGCCTCCAGAGTGTTACATGAGCAGTTATCTACATGCCTACCATACATACTACTGAGGTCCCAACTGCACTGGTAATCTCTGGTGAATAAGATGATCAAAGAAACCGGCGTTCTTGTTCTCTCTCTCTTTCCCCTGGACCCTTCTGAAATAGGCATTGACTGTCTCCTTCAACAGAAGTTGCTTTCAGGTTCTGTCCACGGAATACTCTCCCACATCCACCCTAACCAGGAAGTGATGGGCCTTAAATGAGCCTGACTCATGAACTGATCCTCCTCAGAAAAAGTCTGCCACCTTCCTTCTCTTCAGAAAAAGTCTTCCACCCTCCTCCTCTCCCACTCCCTGCAGAGAGATTACCATATCCAAGACAACTCAAAGATTAGCATGCAAACCTTGTTGGTATATGCATATTTATGTCCTAAATGGGTTCATAGTGGTTCATATTTTCCTGAAGTTATCCTTGCTTCAGAAGAAATCCCCTCTCCTTTTGCATACCCTCCTCACTTTCAAAATATATCATGCAGAATGTTTTCCTGCCTCATTAATCACTGATGAGATTTTCTTTGGTGTTTTGAAACCAAAGGGAATATGTGCAATTAGGGCAGTAAATGTTAATGAGCTTTGCATTAAGTAAGCAAAAGCACCTTGAGTGTCATGCCAATATTTTTTCCCAAATAATTACATGTGGCTGACTTAACTAGCTAGAAAACTTAAAATTCAGGCTGACAGCTCACAATTGAAGCACTGATTTATCACAGATTCTCCAAAAACTAGATACTACATTGCTTTCAAAATACACCATGAAAAAGAACAAAACCAGACCAAAACACTCAGCCACATATAAACAGGTCTTATTTCAAACAGGCAAGATGTTTCTATTTAGTTGAAAGTCTGTATTTCTATTTAAACATATAAAATATCTCAGCATATTAATTATATTATATTATTATATTAATACTTTTTAAAAAGTAGCTAGTAATTTCTTCAAGAAAAAATAAGAAAATGAGTGGATAGAAAGAAAGATTGTTGAAGTTTTTTGTAAATACAATGTGGAGAAGTTAGAAGCGGACTGAAATGGAATCCCCTTTTTTTTTTTTCCTTTTCAATTCTATCACATCAGCTGGAGAATGTTCAGTATTGATGCCTTTTTCTGGAAGTCACTGGTATTGTATTAGTGATGTGTACATACTTATACATAAAAATAAAAAACCCAAACAGTTGAGGAAGGACTGAAAAATAGATTTAATCCAGTGGTTAATGTATAAGAAGGCAAGCTTCATCGACAGATATGCATTGCACCATGAAAAACTGACTTCTGTATCTGTGAAGGTTCTAATGTTTGGCATGAGGTTCGAAAGAGAACATTATAGATATTTAATCTATGTTCTGTTTACTTAATGATCAGGTAAAAAGGCCTTAACAAGGAAGATGAAAAAATATTGCTCAAGAGTGAGTAATTAGTATATCCTCAACATGGGGAATTATTTTTTTTTTTCATAATGCAAGAGAAGAGCTAACATCTGTTTCCCATGAAAAACAACTGTTACTTTTTCTGAAAGTGTAATGTAATCAGAACTTTCCCATGTTTACAAACAACTTCACTGGTAACATATAGCTTAGAAAATAGGTCAAAGAACACCTCATACATCAGTTATCCCAAAACAAGGGCCAACTCTGTTTAGCCCAGCCTAGCAATGTATTACTCCAAGTTACTTGAAAACACCTCTAGTGACATAGACTCTATAGACATACTCTCTCTGGACCAACTCTAGTTAAATGCTAGTCCATAATTTAAGCTTCACACAGAGATCAAACAACCAGGAAGGAAGGGTCTACTTCATAGTACTCTCTTGGTTCCATTGCTTGACTAGATCCCAACTGACTGTAAGAAGGCTTTGATATCCAGCAAAAATATGAACAGGAATATTAGGTGTTTGCATCAAGAACTCAGTTCCTCCTACCAACATTCTCTTCATTTCTGATCTAAGTACAAGACACGGGACTATAGGAACATCAGTTAAATAGGCAGTTTTGAGGTTATCAAGTCCAGCATCCCACTTGACAACAGTAGAGGAGTCAGATTGGGCTATATCAAGCCAAGTTCTGAAAACCTCCAAGATGCAGATTCCACAACTTCTTTGGATAACAAATCCCTTTGCTCCACTACTTTCATAATTAAGTTTTCATCTAATGATCATTACAAATAACCTAAGTCACAGTTTGTGACAGTTAACTTGTGTTGTGCCACCTGCTACTACACAGTAATTGTGCTGTCATCTTTGTCTTTGAGACTTCTCTCCAAGTTATTTGCAGTAGGCTGCTGTTAGAGCACCCATTAGACTCCACTTTGCCAGGCAACACAAGTCTATCTTCCTCACCACTGCCTCAGCAATCTCTCTGCAACATCACAGATCCAGGCTAGAAACAAGTAAAAAGGTCTGGCCAGCAGATGAGTGAGTGCCTTTGTCCTATACAGGGTGGAGACACAAAACTCTTAACAACTGCTGCTTCATCTTTTTGCTGAAGCCAGTCCCATGACCTGAGGTGTCAAAAATGCGTTCCTCCCACATTGGGACTCACTCATCCTCCTCTGCTGCCAGGGTCTTGAACCAGTTTACTAGATGAAAAAATGCAGAGAGACAGGGATCCATTCTTCTGCTGCTAGAAGTTACATATGCTTTCAGCTTCCATCCTCCTGGAAACATAAGAAGGGGAGGAAACTGCTTACATTTAACAGGTGGGAAAATACCACAAAGTCTGCTGTTCGTTTGTAAAATGTAATAGTTGCTGTGGTATGGTAAAACTGAAATACTGGTCAGATAAGTTTCTCTAAGCAGGGATAGGTGTTCCAGACAAGATCCTGCTCCCTCCCGTCTCCTGAGGAAAGACACAATACGGGGAGAAGACTGTGCCAGATTGATTGAAGCATGATTTTACAATATTCCTAGAAATAAAACAAAGCTACTCCAGAAACTGTGTGTACCTTTAGAGGCTCTCTTGAGCATGGCTCAGTATTATATTCCCTCATCTACAGGCAGTCCTAGTGTTCTCACATTAGAAAAGCTTGGAACTATATGATCAGTTAGGAAAAGTTTATTCAGAGTAGACAGAGGGTTTGACTCTATGTTTACTTCACTTGCAAGGGGCTATTTCTTATGCCATAGGCCCAGCTATGCTCACCATACAACACCTGCTTTCAACAGCTGATAGAAGTCAACATTTCTACTAAATAAGTAGCCTAAATTTTACTTCAGATTTTTCCTGCTTATAGCTAAAATGCCTGGAAGTCAATTTATGTATCTGTTATCTCAAGAAACAGATTCACATAGAGGACAGAAACTACAGATGAATCCTGTTTTTACACTCCTCTTATTCTTCCACTTCCAGTAGGCTGTAAAATTTTAGACTGAGGGCCACAATTATTTTTAATTGTCTTTACTCTGTTACTGACCAAAAAGAGGCTTATTTCAGTTGGCCTGAGAATTTATCATGCCTCTAGCAGGAAACTAAAATGAAGATAAACTAGCCACCTATAGAAGACCTACAGAGAGAAAACAGGCACTTTCTTGTAAACCTATAGGAAGTTTAAAATGATGAACACTTAATCACCAAGGAGACAGTCTCAGCACTGACAGCAGACTGAATCTGGATGATATGAATAACTATCTTTGAGTCCTGTAATATAAAATATGGGAATAAGTGACAGGCCAAGGAGCATCTCCCTGCATAACAGCTCATCTTTTGGAGTAGGAGGGTGTCTGGTATGGACAGGCTGAAAGAATAGAGATTGAGAGATTAGATGCTAGACATTAGGATGGCCTCAGCAGAGGAGACAGCTGAAAAGGTGACCTAAGAGTTCTTTCACTTTTAGAAAAGCTATAAAAACACCTTCCTAGGTGATAAAAAAATAAAACACACAAATTATAGCGTATTCAAAGACAGCTGTAGATCTCTCATCCATTTTGATATTACATACACAACTACCCTTGCACAAGACAGTCTGTCTATTATAGCTGTACTTTGATATTTCTGTTTAAAATATGTATCTACCATATACATAAGCCAGCTCACTTCCAAATTTACTTACAACTTTCCCTTTGGAGTGACTGGGGTGCAGGAACCCATACAAACCTTGTCCAGGCAGCCAATTGCAAAGAAACTTCCTCTCAAGAAGGAAGAGCTACGAGTGTTCTTCCTTAAACATTTCAAAAATGGGAAAAAAAAAAACCCAAAACAGCTAAGCTTCAGAACAAGACATTTAGTACCAGTGAGTGAGAGGGATACAGAAACATAGGCTCAATTTTTTTCCTGTGGCTTTTTCAGCTGCTCCTGCTGGCTTCACACTGGCTCCTGCAGGACAAAAAACTGCAAAGAACAAACCTAACTAATCAAACTGATCCTTGGGATGGAAGTGACTGTTAACAGCAAAACTGGTTTTCTTTGAATTGATAAAGAAGGAATACAGAATACTGCCATGTCGTAAGCAGAACAGGTGACAAATTCATGTTAAGGGTCCTTAACTTATTCAGCTTGCTCACAAGCGTTCATTCAAATGCACGTAAAAGCTAGTAATCAGACACATCAATAAACTTAACTATCAGTCTGGAAATGTGGCTGTAAAAATTATTTGTTTTGTATTTATTTACCTGAAGATGCAGAATCTCTCCTTAAAACCAAATTAAAAAAAAAAACCAAACCCAACCCCAAAACAATAGCCTTTAATAGAAAATATTTATTTTTATTGTTTACTACTAAAGTAGAGGAACTTTATCCTCAGCTGTTAATATTAAACATAATGAGTCAAATGCACTGGTGATGTTAATGTAAGTGCAAGTTAAATGCTGGATGTATTTGGCTTTGAGTGTTGAGGCAGCTTCACTCCCTTGGATCTGGAACTCAAGAGAATGTCAAAACAGCATTAATTACTTCATGAAGGCTTCAGAAGAATATTTGAGGGGAAGAAACACTGTGAAAGGTAAGCTTAAAAGAATCTGCTTTAACAAAGCCAAAACCTACTTCCTTATGTTTTTAAGCTACAATGCCCATTCTGCTGCTGTTTTCCTGCACACTGATTCTCTCAGAAAATAAAACAGCTCGAAAGAAAAATCTGCAGCCAAAATCCCAACACTGATGACTTGAATCCTCGGAGAGCAGGATAGATGGGTTAATTCTCGGCTTGCCTCTTGTGACCAGGAAGGTGATGCACAGGAGGACAGGCCTGGAAGGATGCTAACTTAGAAAACACAAGTAAATCCACTAGTCTATGAATGCTGCTAGTCTCTCAGCCTACCAGAGACTGTACACATCCAACTCCTTAATGCAGGTTCAAAACAAAACACAAGAATAGAAGTCACATGTGCACAAAGAGAGCTCTATGATAGAAAAATTCACACGTAAGTTTTGTCTTAAAAGTGAAAAAATATCCCTCAATGTTTTTTCTTAACACACTGACCAAGTAAACCTTTAAATATTTTCATGGGTTTTAGATGTCTCACTCAAGTTTTCCTCATCAATGTAGATGTCAAAACCAATTTTTCTCACCCGATAGTTGGATCTAAGAAGGATATTGCAATACCTCAAGTACTAAAAATGCATTACTGTTGCCAACACACCATTTCTCTCTGGCATTTTCTCAGTATTTCTTCAACTACAAACAAAAATATTTCAAAGTATTTCTCTATTAAGTAACTTGCAAGGCTTTTTAATGTTGTTCAGAGTCAGATATTTAAACATGCTAAAAAGTAATTTGCTTCTCTGAAGATGCCTTAATATTCTTTCCACCATTCTTTTACCAATAGAGTAAATGAGAAGAAGTCAACAGCCTTTGGAGCAATCAGAGGGGTTTTTTTTCCAAAGTAAACTCTGCTATTATAGAAAAAACCCTTGTTTACGGGAACTAAAACTACAGGCACACTCCCTCCACCCTTTTTAAATGCATTTATGTGTGTCAGAACTGAATCACTTGGGCGTTTCAAGACTTCCTTTTTCATCAGAACTCACATTATGAAACTGAAACTACAAACTGGCATGACATACATTGTTCAGCTTAGCTCTGGATTTCTCACAGTACATTACAGAAGTAATCTGAGGAGGAATATTTGAAGTTGCAGCATTATTTTCCTAAGCACCAAAACTTTTGTCTTCAGCAAAACCTCTCAAGGCCTCTCAAATGGAGGTAAAAGACAACTGAAACACCTCAGAAAAAAAAAAAAATAAAAAAGATTGCTGTTGTGTCAGAGACGGCGGGAGAAAAGCGGCTCTCAATGTGAGCGATCAGGCAAATCTCGTTTATTAGAGATCAGAAGGCTGCTTTTATACAGTCATCTTATCAATAGG
>WUAM01000275.1:10087148-10106014 GCA_024336885.1 Actenoides hombroni
GGGACTGGAACATCTCTCTTATGAGGAAAGGCTGAGAGCCCTGGGGCTGTTTAGCCTGGAAAAGAGAAGACTGAGAGAGGATCTTACTAATGTTAGAAATATCTGAAGGTTGGGTAGAAGGGGCCAGTCTCTTTTCAGTTGTGCCTTGTGATAGGATGAGAAGTAATGGGAGCAAGGTGAAACACAGGAAGTTCCACCTCAACATGAGAAAAAAATTCTTCACAGTAAGAGTGACAGAGCACTGGAACAGGCTGCTCAGAAAGGTTGTGGAGTTTCCTTCTCTAGAGACTTTCAAGACCTGCCTGGGTATGTTCCTGTGTGACGTGCCCTAGCTGATCCTGCACTGGCGGGGGGGTTGGACTTGATGATCTCCAGATGTCCCTTCCAACCCCTAACATTCTATGATTCTATGATTCTATGATTCAGAGTTGTCCATATGGCTTTGTCCTCCTCCCCCAGCACTTCCATACTGATGCTTTCCCTTTTCTGTGCTTCTGGAGGGAGATGCTGACAATAGCAGAATAACCTATGAAACTTCATTTTCAGTCAATGAGGCAGTCTGGAATGATTACAAAGTAACGTCTTCCTTAGAGACAACTTCAGTTGTTTACCAAGGGACAAAACCTAGTTATCAATCCAGTTTATTTCAATATCCTGTAGACAGTTTTGATGGACATTTACACATAGATGCAGAGAGAAAAAATAAATCTTCATAGAACTCTTACAACTGATCATGTCCCAGCTCCTCCAAAACCCCAAAGCCCGGAACTTTTTTGCTTCACTATTCTCAGCAATGAGTACAGGGTAGAGAACTGAGGGTGGAGAAAGGAAAAACACCACCACCACGATGTTGAAAAGTTTTCCTTCTCCAGTTCGCTCCTACTTCAGTTTCACATTCACAGTAACAAGACTTAATTTCTCTCTTCTCTCCAGCTATGGACACCAGCTTCAATAAACTAGAAAGATACAGAAAGGTATGTTTATTTTTTAGCTTTTTATTTTAAATGTCAATAGCATCTATACAGATATTCCAGCATACTTCCAAGCTAAGCCAGTCAAGAGCTTTGGCAAGAAATACAGATGATATAGAATTGAAATGTAATAAGCAAACAAAAACATTACCCTCCTGCTGCAAAAATAGTGCTACTAACGCCAAGATAAGGCTTAAGTTATTTGGTTATTGTGACTACCCTATTCGTCAACATCCTAATGCATTTTTAATGTGAAGAGAGAACAGTGTGCATCTCTTGTCACCTCTAAGGCTAAATCCTAAACACTGCAAAGCCCAAGTCTGATTACAAAGTGTTCTAACTAGTTTTTATATGATTATTCCACTGAATTTCTAGTCATAATTCCACTAATGCATAAGATTCTTCAATTTTATTACAGCTTCTTCTAGACTATTCTGAAAACATATTTCCCACTTACTTATCTAAGAAGCAGACTCGCACTGATCTAAGTACTTTTTATAAAAAAGGTAACTCAATTTTGTGTCAGGCTATTTGGAAACATTTGCACTATTCGTCTGCCAACTTCTGAAACACATTACTCATACCAAGAGCCTTCTGCCATCTTCCAACACAGATTTTCTAATTTGATGGTCTGAAAAGCCCAGAATAATATCTCAAGGGTTTTTATTTTAAATCATAAATTTTATGACAGCCAGAAACAACCTCCTTATCATGGCCGCTTCTACAAATGACTGCACCTTCCAAGACACTTAAACTAAAACCAGGTTAACTTACTGTGAAATTTGCACATATATCTTAATCACTATTTAAATAACAACAACAACAACAAAAAATCAGTTAGCAAAAAAGCAGTAAGCCATGTATTTAGAATTTGTATTGTAGCTGTCACTGTAAAAATAATACTTCCACTCAGTAAAAATTCAGATTATCTTACCCTTACACTAAGAACTGAGCCCATAAATCATGAATCAGGCAAAATGCTAGGGAATGTGAACAGGTAAGGGATAAAGATTAAGAGAAGGAACAAAACTGTAATAGGAGGCAGCCTATTAGAAGGTAAGTCTAATATTGGCTGCAGTCAAGAAGTCAGTGCATAGCTGCTCGCCAAGAGAAAAAAGTGAAGTGAACTCTCTATTGCCAAGTCAAGGATGAAAGCGTATTTACAAGATTGTCAGACAAACTACAAAGCCTGGCATGCTGGAATAAAGCTGTGTAGCAGCTCTGCTATGTCCCAGAGCACATCCTAGTAGAGCAGCCCCAAACAGGAAGACACACACGTCTACAACGTGTGCCAGCTACAGTAAATACAAGAAAGCTGCCCCAGCATTACCTGGAGCTGCCCTCATTCTCCTTGCTCAGCTCATCTAATTGGTTTTGGCAGGTACTTCTTCAGACACTGACAGAGCCAAGTTCAACACCTTTAACTTCCAAGATAATGCATATTTTGGCAGGTTGCATTTGGAAGCTGTCTGCGTTAACTTACACCAAAAACCCTGGAGCTGTCAGGCACAGAGCAAGGTGCAGCATCACTCTTGTACTCAGGAAGGAATTAAAGCTGCAATGTTGTCAAGTAAGAAACTGACAGTGAAATGATCATAGAGGCATCTCATAAACACATTGTGAAAAAGGATGAAAACTTCACCGCCATGCTCAGCCCTTGATCTTTTCAGACGCAAAGAACAACTGACACCAAAATAAAACAATATCCAGCTGATCAACCATTGCTAGGGTTGAACAAACTCTAAATTAAAACTTCAGCAAAGGCAGTTATATCTTAATGGTAGTGACAGATAAAGATTTATATTGAAGTTTGATCGGCTCGGTGCTAGTTTTGTAACAGCTGCCTTTACCTATTGCCATTTGAGATAAGATTCTATACCAACCATGTCCCACTTTCAGTTTAAATGAAGCACATCAGAAAAAATCAAAGCTTCTAATTTCTGAAGCTATGGTTTATAAAAAAAACTTGAAATAGTAATCTAGGAGAAGGAAATTTTGAATACTGAGAACTCAGATCCGCTGGGTAATCCACATAAAATGGTCCTTGAACTCAAAACTTAATATTCTGTCTTGCAGTCCTTCGAGGTAGACCTCTTTTCCCATGGTTTTGCTTTATAGTCTAGAAACTTTCAATGGCTTCCTGGTCCCCAGGAAAGTAATTTTCCTCTTTGTTAGGCTGGGTCTGCTCCCTGCTGGAATATCCCTAGGATATCTTCCATCCTGGAAGATGGAGCCTCCCTTCTTCAGAGGTCTACCCTGACCCAGTGTGCAGCAACCACTGAAATGCAGACAGGTCCCTTTCTCTTGCCTGCCACACTCAGAAGTAACCACCATTAAATTGAACAAAGGCATTAAACCAGATGTGTCCTCCATATCGCCATCTTCTTTATCAAAAATACTGTTTATGAACAGTGCTTGTTTATGGACATTATGCCCATTGAGTTATCCGGTAAGCAAACCTTATTGTGCGAAAAAAGGTGGGTTTGTTATATGTTGTCAAATATTGCAAGGTTTCAGTCCAGAAGTAGCTTGGCTAACCCTAATTTGCTAGAAATTTTCTAGATATTATGCTCATATTCCCTACGCTTCATCTAGTGATTTTTGTTTGTTTGTTTTTAGAGTAATCCTAAAGGTGAGCTTCCATTCAGCAGCATTATTCAAAGAAGAAACAACTGAAGGATGGAAAGAGTTTCAAAATAATTCATTATACTAAACATACTTTAGTCTACATGCTATATAAGCAATATGAATTTCTGATTACAACACAGCCATAGAGAAGAAATCAACGTCATCAATCTAAAACCCAATTGAACTGAGTTATTGACTTTCTCATCTTTTCAGGTGACATCTTCTGGTATTTCAATTAGGATAAGAGTACAGTAATTCAGTTTTTCTCATTTTATCTAGTTGGGAACTCTGGGAACATTGCAGGGGAAAAAAACCCAACAAACTACATTTTCTAATCTGTGCAAACAGGAGTAGCAAAGAAATGTATTATAGAGATGTACTCCAAGCACACAGAAGTGGCTTCTCCTCTTCTCCCCTGACTTCTCCTTCCTGCAGGTGTTTAATTCGGTTCAATCCACTTTGTGTCTTTATGTAAGAATTATGAACAGAAACTGGAGCACATACTATTAAAGCTCTTTTATGTGTCAGAGCAGGGCCATGATTATCCATATCTAAAAGTGAAAAGGTGTGTGCTTGGGAGGTGCTACCTTTCATTAAAAAAAAAAAAAAATTAAAAATTTGCTATCTCTGGATAAAGTTTTAAGACCTCTGCTACAGAATGCTGAAAGGAGATGAAAAGTCATTGGAATTGTTGTCCAATTATTTTCCAAAATAGCAACAAACTAAGAGTTCTATCCAGTAACCAAGTTTGAATTACTGTGCATGTGTACATTAACAGTCTCCATCACCTAAATAATGACATCTAACAAGGGCAATAATATTCTCATTCCATTTCCCCTGCAAATTATTAAAATGTTAGGAACAAGAAGTCTTGAGCAAAAACATTTAAGGCAACCTGAGATTGGCAGCCCTCAAAAGGCAGCCAATACTCCTTGCCCAAATCCCTCATCAAGTGTGCAGTGACTGATTGCCAGCTGACTAAGATCTGATGATGATCTTGTTTACATAACTCAGCTCTATAAATCAAGGAACAGATCCAGCTGAAAATTAGCAAAAAATAGATAATGTTTCAAACAACCTGCTCCATCTCTCTGTCCATGACTTAGCACTCAGACAACTCTGGCTTGTGGCATGGCTATGCAGTGGGGACAGCAGGATGGGGGGGGAGAGAAAACTTCTTGTGGGCAGTTTTCACTAAGGGTGCCTTAAATGAATCCTCAAACTGCTATGTTTGAAAACATTTACATACACATAATAAAAACCTAATTTCACTCTGTCCATTTATTTGAATCATCAATTATTTAAGTAATTGTGGCATATGGACATGAGAAACCAAAGCTGTCTTCTACACTACAAGGAGCTGGGGAAGTTCAGGGACAGAAATCAGAAGGATCCTCATGTTCTGATGGTGGGAATTTACCATGCAGTGGAAAGCCCTGACCTAGGTGACACCATGCGCTAAATCAGTGTACCAGTTGGTTTGGCATAACATTACACAATGCACAGATGTCTGAATGTAGAGTAAAAAAAAAAAAGAAGTATCTAAAAATCCTGTTCCTCTTCAGGGCTCAAGTGTCAAACATGAAGCTAGAGAACCTAACTTGCCTCATGGTCCTGAACACTCTCCTACAAAGAAATGGTGAAACAATTTCTTCCAGACATGGACGAGAAGCCTCTTTACTCACAATGTGAGGTGATGGGGTTTGGGAGAATGAAAACTACAACTTCAATGAATACTTCTCTTATCAATCTCCTATGCTTCATATATTCTCAATTTTACTGATTGTTACACAATTCCAGCTGTTTCACGCTCATTTTTAGTTAATCTGATGGCTTTCCTTCCTCCTGGATATGGTTGCTTTCACCCACCATATTCGCAGTCATGACTTGTCGATAATCAACTTTTATTAAACAGCTCCTAGTTTTCCACATCCATTTCTACCCCTCTGACCACTGAATCCTACCAGTTTCTTTAGCTCCAGGAAGTTAGTGATTCTGCTGCACTTCAGGAACTGCAAAAGTAGTTGCATTTACTCCAGCAACCTTGCTGAAGAGCCCTTATCATTGCAAACTGTTTTATATATAAATATAAAATATATAGACATATATATATCTATATGATGTCCTTTCCTATGACCCTTTTAGTTCTGCTATACAGTTTTCTGGAGATGGAACAAATGCAACAGTAGACAACAATTGAAGTAATACAGAATAATTGTGGTTTTGTAGTCTTCCCTGTGTAAATTTATCTTTTTCCCTCTCGGAACTCAGTTTTGTTCGTGCCATCTGAAAATACGCTTCACCTTCCTGAAGATGTCTATTCCCTTCTATTAACTATAGGGTGCATTTCCACTACTACTCACTGGGACTTTATGGATGAATTTACTGGAAGTTATTTTCAGCTTCTAATTTATATGCTCTGCTTAACTGACATTTTTTTAGACTGCTCTTTATTATTTAGTAAGTGATTTTTACAGATTTTTTTTCCTAATTTTTCTAAGATACGATGTTCTAATTTCATTTACAAACAATGTATTATCCTAAAGGGATTGCTTTCTCCTACAGTTTACTTTTAAAAATACGGTACAATCTTTTTCTAATTTTAGGTACCAGCAACCTAGTTCTTTTCTGGCTTAGGTGATGCCCATCTTTTTCATACAGCTCTCTGACTGCTGAAACTTTTGCTAGTTCTTAACAAACCTCCTCCTCCTCGCAACATTTCCTCAAGAACATACTGAAGTGCTCCCAGCACAAGGCACAGGGCCAGCTAAACAGGCAGGACAAGCTTCAGAATGCTGCTATGGAAATTCTAGTCTTTAATCCTATTTTTACACGACCCAAAAGAATTCCTTCACTTTAGAAGTCTATGTTATATGAAAAAGCATTGCAAGAAGCCTTGAGAGAGCTGATGGTATTTTACAACCAGCCACATGAAATCTCCAACCAAAGACATCTAAATATATTTTTTCCGTAGTAACTCTTCCCCTCCTTGAAACAGAAATTAAGACACAAGCTTCTCCTACTCTCAAACTTGAATCACTGACCTCCATGAGATGCTTTCTCTTTTATTCGTGAAGCTAATTTTGATGAATTTCTTATATTTCACAATGTTGCTTCCATTATTGTTCTCACAAAAAATATGCATAGCCACAAGACAGATATGATTAGAACAATTTTTAAATGAAATTACTACCATTTATGGTTTTGCAGTGCTCGAGGTGGACTTGTCACGGGCAGGGGGCTGCTTGCTTCTTACATCTTTTCCTTGAGGCTGGATACATCCTTTCATTCCCTACCCTTGGTTACCCCATTTGTTAATCGGTATGATACAGCAGATACTGCCCTGGCCAAAGTTTCTTTGCCAGAAGTGTGTCTTTGGATGCTGTTAGAAGAGAGAGGGGCCCCACAGAGCAGCACCAGGTGCCTCATGCATAGCAGAGGTTTCAGACCAGCTGTGAAACTCACAGCTCATCCAGCAGCATCCCTTGGGGTTGGCACTCTGCCTGTCAGGGCCCCGAGCAGGCAAACAGTGCAGCCATCCAACATGACACAAAGATTCAGAAGAGGGACTACAGGAGCGCTTAAGAAAAGGAAGCAAGAATGAGCAACAAGATTTAGTGCTGCTCTGGTTGTGGTTAGAGCAGTTAAGCAGCACGCTGTAGAAGCACAGGCACTGTTTGATATTGGTGGCACCATCAACAAATCCAGCTGAAAGTTGTTCTGAGGCCTCCTGACAAACCACTCCGTCTAACTTTCTGAAGGATGACTTTTTTAACACGGCTTAAGTTTCCCTGTCATCCAAACAATACTTTCCCTCTGCTATACCAAGACTATTTCCCTGCACCTAGCTAATGAGCTGTTGATTAAAGAAAACTCAGCTCTGCTTATGGCAACCTCTTTCTTCCTGAAACTTAAGTTCACCAGCCCTATGCTGCAGGGTAAGCACTTGATGATCAAGCTCACCCCTCCCAGAAGGGAAGGCAGAACCCGCAGTTTCTGCGTAAAACATGATCTTTATGCAAGAACCATAAATAACTGTACAGAAAACTCCCATAGAGTTTTGGTCTATTTCCCCTTCAACTGAAGAAATGACTACTGGAAAATCCCATTTTTAATCCTGCTATTTAAAACACCATGTCTGGTTATTATTCAGGAACTCAAAATTTTTAAACTGACCTCCATGTGAGGGAAAAGGTGGGTTTCTGGGCCTTGCACAGGACATGTTGAAACTTGGTACAGACCTTCTAACAAAATGAGGAGTATTTCTAGTTTAAACAGCCCTGTCAATCCAGATGCAAGCACCAGAACTTTAGCATTTTTCAAAAATGTAGCCTGATATGCTGCTGTAGTTCAGAATAAATAAATTTCTGTAGGCTGTAATCTGATGAGTCCCGCACTGGAACTCTATTAATTAGCTAAATGTGTATCAGTTTTCAAATTTAAACAGCTTGCCTTGTAGCTGTTCTCCAAGAATGCATTTTATTTCACTACCACACCATGCTCAAGTCATCCGCCCAACCCATGATCCAGCTGACAAGTAACTGCTAGATCACTTTGGGTCACACAGCTATGTGTGAATTTCCTCAAATGCTCCAAGAACATTTTTAAAGAAATTATCTTTAAAATCATTGTGGCTTCTTCAGACCTCCATCTTAAATTTTCTTTGTATTTCAGACCCACTTTACCTACTTACAACATAATGCTTACCCAGTTACTGAACAAGGTGAGAAAAAAACCAGAACAAAACTGAACCCCACAGTAATTTAGATATTTTGCACTTATTCCAAATTTCTGAAGTTCAATAGGCTACTCTCTCCAATTGATTTCAGCCAGAATAACAACTGTTTCAGGATCATAGAGCTGCATATTTTAGAAATATGGTTTAAAGGTGAATAAATATGTAGTTTTAAGAACCCACCTAAATACTTCCATTATAGTTAAAATATTCTTAATATAAATATTATTTTATTGCTACATTGGTGTCCAAACAGATGAATGCCAGACACTGAAGACCTGAACCTTTCCTCAAAAAAAAGGCAATGGCATTTGAACATGAAGCAGGTGGATGAGACCCTCCTGCTACCTGCTCTGTGCAGAGAACAAGGTGATAAAAAAAAAAGAAGCACTACTGCTTTAGTATAAGCATAAAGAGTCCTGCTTTTGGTGCTTCAGGTAACAAATTCCATCTCGCTGGCTGTCATTAGGCTGCTATACCATTATTTTGACAGGTAAAGTAGACTTTTGTTTTCTTTTTCTTTTTTTTTTTTTTCTTTTATTTCTTTTTTTTTTTTTTCAAGTCATCAACTCCTTTGTCTGTTGTGTGGAAAGTTGTCTTTACTGAAAGCTGTTAACATATCCACACTGCTGTTTAACCATAACCTTTTCTGACAGTTTAACAGCATCATTTTAGCATTCATTAACAACTACTGTAATTTAGCCTAACAGGCAAATCAAGACCATCTCCAAAAACTGAATTTGCAAACTGTTTTCTAAGTAATGTTTTCTGTATTGTTAACCTCAGGACATTTTTAGAGCTTTCATTAAACAAGTTGGGTTTTTTTCCCCCTCTCTAAACTTACATTAATAAGAAGGACTTCTCAATACTGCTTACACTGAACACAACTTTCAGTCTACAGAAGCTCCTGTTTTGCAGACTCCTCTGCCACCAGTATTCACTGTCATTATCACTTTTTCGAAGGATCAGCTCTGCACTTGTACACAAAGACAAGTCTCATGTACTTCTTCTAAAAGAAATGTCTCATTCCTTGACACCTGAAGTTATTTCAGTCCCTGTAGCACATTATTTACCTATGCACTTTCTCGGCTTCCTGACTGTTGAAAATGAACATGTTTTGAAAGCAGTGCTTGCCTCATCTCACTTCAGGAAAGACAGACACACCTTCCCTTTCAGTGGAGCAGATTGGGTGTAAAGAGAACTATTGTGAAGCCTACAGCCATTGTGAACCTTCATATTTTACAAGTCAGGAGAAATGTCTATGCATATTCAGATCAAGAGGCATAAAACAATGCTGAACCTGAAGACACTCATGGTGATCAACCTGATTCTGAAGTGATATACACAATTTATTCTTCTCTGAGTTAATAGTAGAACCAAAAATCTCTATTTCATAGAGTTGTCACAACGACAAAGAACTAATAAATATTTCCCTCAACTACTTGGAAACTTCTCTATTTTCTTCCACAGGCTATCTTAAAATGGTTATGACAACTCTCACACCTAAGTTTTTTTTCTCCTGCTGCATTTTTTTGGTTACAGAAGTACTATGTCTGCATCATCAGCCTGTCTTGTAATGCAGGCAGATGATTCCATCTCCTCTTTGAAGACCTACAGAATGCAATTAGATAGAAGCTGCACACATGCTGGGTCCTGATGATCAGGCTGGCACATCAGAAGGATAGCAGCCCCCTTGTAGTTCTCAGACTCATTTATGTGATATTGCTAAGGGAGCAAAGGCCACAAACTCATTCTGGGTTCATCATCAAAATATAGATGAGTTATCCTCCCTTAATGCTGGAAACAAGGCATCCTTCCAGGAGAGGGCAGTACTTTTCATGTAGCACCTCAACTCTCATGGCATCTCAACTCTTGTTTCAGAAGTATTCACAAAAAGGCAATTCAGCATCCATATCTATCTGGGCCAATGGCCACTTCCACAAGTCCTGTATGTTTAAAGCTCAGTCTAACAGTGATAAGCTCTCTACTCCTGTAAAGATTATGACTCATCTTGGACTCCTATTAATCTTCTCTTCAGAGCCTGTGATCGGTGTGGTCTTGGCTCTGTCCTTCCTTTCAGTCTTACCTTTGAAGTTCAACACCAGTGTTGAACTTTGCTATACATTAGTAGTAGTATAACTGTGGCATCAAGAACTCTTCTGCAGTTGGAAGAGTCTTTTAGGTTCAGGTGAGAAGTGGTTTCTGACAGTGGCACTGCATTGAGGAGACAGTGGAAGAGGGAGAGGTATTTCCAGCAGATTTTGGTATTCACATAGATGATACAGGCAAATGATAAGCTTTCCTGTACCTTATCTGAAGCATCACATGCCAACAGAATGTGTTGTTAGCAAGTGACAAAGGTTTGGTTTTAGCCAGGCAGCTCTGTACATTTGAAAATCCTTCAGACAAAAAGATCTGCTGGTGTAGCTGTCATGAAGGGGGGGGGGGGGAAGAATCTCAGTGCCAACTGAGCTGCAGAGTAAGATGAACATGACTAATAAGAAGAAGGTACAGAGCTGCTAGTGTAATTAACACTGCATGTCATACCTAGAGTACAAAAGGGCTGTACTTCTGTTTAGGTACAAACACTTTATTCAAGTTTATCTTTAATTTCAATGTTATGTTCATGGAAATGCAAAAATATAAGAAAGGAAAGCAGTCCATCCTTTTTGACCCCCCACTGAAGTGAAGGGAAAATGCAGTTAAAAGTGATTCACATGCTCAAAGAAGAACCCAAGTAGGGAAGGACACTCTTTAACTTTTCTTTCTTGATCAATTCATTCCTAGCAGAGATCAACTTTCTGAAGCAGTACTCACTGCTAGTTGCATTAGAAAAGTGGTAAATCTCTTCCATGCTGAAAGATGAAAGCTTTATCTTAATTCCCAATGAGCCTTTATGGATGTGCTCAGTAGTCCAAGAGGAAAACAGATAAAAGCATCATGGTGAGCTGCACAGCCATTGTGGAGCTGTGGTTTCCCAGCATGCTTTGAGACAAAGGCTCACTCTTATTCCCCTCTGAGTCCCTTGCCACGAAGCGAGGCACAGAAGGCCCATCAACTCAAAGCACACAGAGAAATAGAGCTAAATGGAAAGCATCTCTTCTTTTTGTTCACTTTCTAAATTTTCTCTACTGCATTTGCTGCATGTCTGAAGGAAGCACAGTCAGAATGATGAGAGTTGGAATAAGGCAACAGGGATCATTTACAATTAATCACCAATTACTGCTACAAGCCTTAGATCAGAACCTGTGTTTCAAAAGAACTTCTCCAACTACACAAACTACAGCAGTTACTGGGACCCCAAGGACCAGCCTACTCGGTCTTTTGACAATTGAACATTTGGATCGTTGTTAGATAGGGTGCCACTGTCCAGAGGAAAATAAGACTGTATTTTAAGATAATTTCTGTAAGTCCATCATTTTCTCCCAACATAAACAGAGAAGGAATGGATAGATAGCAACTAAAACCAGCTTCACTGTAGTTAAGGACAAGGAAATCAATTGATTCTGGAACTAAGACTAAAGGGCATCTAAATTTTCACCCATATCCCTTCTTCCTATCCCCAAATCCAAACTTCTGAGAAACCTGAGAAATGAGAAAAGGAAACATTTTAACAATTGATGCAAGTGTCATTTTCCAGACACAGAAGACTGCCTGCACAGGAGATGGAACACAGTAATAACAACCTCTTCTGTTGCTGAAAGAGAAAATTGAAGAACTGGTTAACTGCCTTATGCTGTTACCAATGATGGAAAGGTGGCCAATCAGATGAGACAATATCCCTGAGCCCTGATGACTGGAATCAGGGAGAACACTCATGGAAATCATTGCGTGAGCCTCTCCTGCCCTGGTATTTTTCATCAGACATCTCCTTAGATCTCATAATATCTGAGGCAGGATACTGAGTTCCTTGGACTTTCATCTGGCACAATATTGCTGCTTGAATGTTATGAAGTTTGGGAAACTTGCAATTGTCTATTGCCTTTTATTTCAATAAAGTTTTTTGAAAGATTTGACTGTGTGGGTTTTTTCATAGTTTTATATAGTTTTCAATAAGTTTTATTGAACTACCACAAACGCAAAAGCCAAGTAAAAAGGTAACTTGCTTTCCATTAGAAAAGGTTAGATTTTAAAATTACAAAATTACTTCTTAATTATTGGCAAAAATAAAGGATATTTTCTAATTTGCAGATTTATCTCACATAAGAAACTGCTGCACTACTGCCCTGAAGGAAGATGCAGAGAGATCACATGAGAGAGGTAAAGCCAAAGAGATTTGACATGGACATTTCAATACTACTGATCACACTGAATGTTCCACAGCTCATTATGACAGTACAGAAAAAATGGTACAAAACTAGACAAGTTAGCTTTGCTTTGTTTCAATTTGCTTCCATCTAATTTAACTATTTGCAGAGAAAATACTCTTGAATGTGTTAAAAACTGAATCGCATTCAGAGACAACCAGTAAAACAGACAAGGGACAGTACTAGGACACCGACTCTTGCCACTTGGCCACAGATTTCTACCACAGCATTCTAGATTGTCTGAGCATAAACAAACCAAGGAAAGGAACTAAGAAAGACCAAATAAAAGAGTTGTAACTCCATATGTAAACTAACAAATGCACACTACTTTCATTGTTAATGTTTGAACGACAGTTACAGAAGACTCCCAAGTGAATAGATTCAAAGCAGAGAGGGAAGTATTTATTTGTGGCTAATTTTATGCTGGTCAGGAAGAAAGATCTGAAAAAATGTTGGATTTCATTGAAAATAAAATCTGATCTCTGATTAAAGTACTTCTTACTTTTAGACTTGGAAGGCTCTTCTGCATTAGAATCTGCATACGATCAGCAGAATAACGTATTTTTCATGGTATGTATTTATCACAGTGAAACTGCAGATACAAACAAAGGATACCTGCTACTCTCAAAGGAAAACCTTTCCCAGTTTTAGGAAAGCTACACCAAACTCAGAAAACTTAACTGTAACAAAAATATCATAGTCTTATCCCCAGGAGATTTATTTATTTTCTCATGCTAGGCTGTGAACCAGCATGCTGACATTCCAAACTGAGGGAAAAATACTGAGAAGTATGAAATGCTCACAAGGCCCAAGCACTCAGCAGCAGCTTTCCAGCTGGGAAGTGCTGACCTAGTAACATTCCACAGGTGAGCATCTTAGTATGTATTTTGCTATCACCGCTGAAAAGAAACAAAAAGATGTCCAGAGAAATCATATGCATATCTAGGACCACATGAATATGTAAATATAGATGCAGAACTGCATCTTTGGACTATTTCATGTCAGAAGAAGAAAAAAACCAAACCAACCAAACAACTAACTAGATGGCAGTACTGTCTTTAATCATCTTGACAGTCACTGGCAACTGTGCAAGCGGGCATGCTGTGTGGGACTCGTCTCTGAATGCTGGAGTAGACCTCCATGACAACATGCTGGCAAGCAGACAGAAGCTAGTTCTGCACTAGCTAACTGAGGTACAACAGACAGGGTAGCTCTGTGTACAGCTGCCCCAGACACCTGCTCAAAATACCTGCAGACATCCATCTAAGGCTTGCGGTACTTCCTATGCCAGTAGTCGCGTGTGAATCCTCCTTCTTTTACATCAGCCTTAACATTCATCTCCCCGCTGATCACTTCTGCAAGGATCATCACCTATCTGAGGGAGAGGAGTTACAGAAGTAAAACAAAGCAGTTCTAACTAGCAGAACAGCACCAGGATTTGGGGCTATCTGGAAACTTAATTTAGAAAGAAGAGTGAAAGGTCCAAAGAGGGACCATAATAAATGCCCAATATAAAATTATTTACAACAGATTAAGAATATGCAACTTGCTCAGCATTTCTGTATTGCTAAAGAGGAACAAGACAGACCCATTTATACAAAGGGTAATACAGAAAAAAAAAAAAGAGATTGTACAATTTCCATTTAAAAAACAGCAAGCTAAGCAATAAGCTTAAGTTAGTAAGAAAAACTGAACTAGGAAATCAGGGGAAATGATTTGATGGCAAGGCCAAGCGGAAAGAAGAATGGTTTCCTTAATGAGGTAGTTACTGTTCACTATCAATGCTCAAAGCAGGCATTTACTAACTCAAACAGACTGCATAATCTATTTCTCTTAGTATGCTCCGTTTACGATAATGTTGCTTCTTGTTGAGAATCTTGGGTGGTTAGCAACTTTATGCCTGGATTTAAATTTGAAGAAACCTCTTTCTTGCTCTGAGAGAACTAAAACCTTTTTAAGGAAACATGAAATAGAAAAAGCCACCTCTACAGCACCAAAAAGCTTAGTTCAGAAAATAAAAGTCTGAGAAGAATCTAGTTTTCTCATTTGTTTTTTTCATCAACACCCTATGGCGGGAAATGTAGATCAATCACAGCCTGAAAACAATCACTAAGAAAACATTTATCTCCTCATTGTCTGTGTTCTCTCTCCACAGCTCTCAGGATATAAGAATTTGTAGTAATCTTTTGAACTTAGTAACAGAACAAAAACGAAATGAGTTTGAGAGAGATTGGTGAAAATTTAAAACCTCACTTCTTCTTTAGAGACTTCTGGATTTCAGCCATGCATTTGATGACCTTTTTTTATCCCCTACTGCCATGCACTCTCTAGCTTGGTTTACTTGGAGATTATCAATTCACCAGTAAGAACAAAATGCCACCTTTCCAAAACATTACTTTAAAAGATTTTCACAAGTCACACATCTCTAAAGGTTTAACAGGTAAAGCCTTCTACGACAAAGTAAAATGGTAACAGAGTTTCAGTCAAAATATGAAAACAAATGTTATTTATCCCATCATCTAGAAATTTAGGAGTAAATTAAATGATACCCCAAGTAAATACCACACCTAGAAATTCAGTCTAATGGTACATGAAAATAGAAGGTTTTCTCCTTTACTATTTGTTTGCTTGGTGGGCCATGTTTCTGGGTTTTATTTGTTTGTTTTGCTTTGAAGACAAAGAAATCCTTTAGCTATTGGTTGCTTGCAATTCAGTGGAATGATTAATTGGAAAAGTATGGCAACCTTCTACAGTAGATCTCTAATCAACACTTGAAGACTAAAGAAATTACGTGAGAAAATTTCAGCAAAGAATGGTCCTGGTTGGACTAACTTTGGCTCAGAGTCCATAGGCATCTTGTAGAAATTTTCACTTTTCTTGTATTCAGTTACTTGAAGTGTACTAAGTGTGCTATTAATACGAAACTTCATGACTCCCTCTGGTTGTGGAGAAGGACAGCAAGCCAGAGATTGGGCTAAATATCTTTTTACCTGATGAAAGGAGGAAAAAGAAAAAAAAAAAAAAAAGCTGTCCTGTTGCAACCCATTAGTTTGAAGAGTCCCTGAGATACTGCTCACTGGAACACACAGACAACACGATATAAAGGCACAATGGAAAATTCATTTGCATTAACATAGTTCCTTTAATGAAATATTTTGCAGTATTATTTCCATTTCCAGGGCCTTAAGGTCAGCTCTGTGCTAAGGCCTGGAAAAGGCAGTGGGAAGGATAACTTAAAGATCAAGAGTTGTCATCCTTTGATCATCTAATGAAAGAAAAACTCTTCCAAATAGTGATTTCCAAATTTAAAAAGATAATTAAATTTTACTATCTCCCACATGATTTCTGCAACACTGCTGTTAAACTGTCACATTGCTTATTAGTATCAGGTGAGGTGGAAAAAAACACCACTGTTTTCAGTTGCCCAGAAGACAGAATTAACACAAACTTGTATAGTGCAATGTACTGTTAACTGTGCAAAACCAACATCCAGATAAGTTTTGTTTTCATTAGAGACCAAGTGAAACAGCACTGGGATTAGCAGAAAAATAATTAAGCAATACAGACCAAATTCACTGCTGTGTAGCTATTTGAGCAGTTCCTGGTTTTCTAATTGGTTTGCTCAGATTAGCAGACATTCAGAATTTACCTAATACAAGTAAATAACATCCCGTAATGCTTACTACAGTAAAGTCATAGCTCACTACACAACACTAACTACTTCTGCAGCGTAGTTCAGGTCCACATAGTATCCCTATTGGCCTACAACAGTGGTCACAAGATGAACAAAAAGGATACCATTAGTGGAAAATTTTTTTCATCCAAATTCAATGAGCCATTTCTACGTCTCTTCCTCTCAGCACACACCATTGGCAAAACTAAGGATTGGTACAATCAATGCACTAAACTCCACTTGTCAACTGCCAACCTCGTCTATAAGTTTGAAATACAAATCTGCTACAATCACATCTGTACTGCTAACATGGAGACTGTATGACATCCTCAGTCAAATTAACAAAGATCATCCACAAATAATCTGTGTCCAGAGAAACTGGATAGACTGTTTCAAAAATGAGCAATTACTTTCTGCACAGGTACGCAGCAAAATGCTTTGCTTCTCTGGCACCATACAGGTGGAAGTGAAATGGGATATCCGGTCTTTGCAAAAGCAAAGAATATAGTTACATGTAGCTATTTGTAAAAAAAGAGACTAGGATTTCACCACTGCTAACACCTTCCAGGCAAGACCCCTACAACAACACTCACTAGAAAGCTGGGCATGGCAAAGCCTGCAATTCAACTCTCGTCAGGTCTCTCCTTAGCACAGAAGAGGTCTAGATCATGTTCAGCACATTTTAATTTGTTGTGTCTTATCTCACCCTCGCTTCTTTGAGGAAAATAATTAGACTGCTAACACTAAGGCAATCTCCATTACACGCCAAATTGTGGTTGCTGATCCAAAGCATTGAAGACATCAGAGCTTCTGCAATGAAACGAGTGACCTAGATAAACCTTTGTTACGCCTCTTTCTTGGAGATGGCAAAAAAACATTTTTATGAAGCTTTTCAAATAGAAATGGCCTAAACCAGACCTCTAAAATAACAGCCCCCATGCCAATATTAAGCTGACCTCCAGTCTGCCAACATTTTAAAGCAACTGGAAGGAAACTGTGTAAGTGCTGGCAATTGCAACTTTAAACGTACTTGTTGTTGAAAGGCTCCCTTACAAAGCAAAATACATGATTATCCTAAAGTTAATGTAAGAAAACATTCTGTTGAAACAGCTTCTCCAAATGAGACTGTATCCACAATATATCCCAAGCTGGCCTATTATGCAGGTTTTTGAAGAGGATGTGAACAGAACAAAAATCCTTCATCACCAAGTACGTATGTATGCCAATTATGACTTTTAAGAAAAATGAAAACAGAAACCAGTGAATTTATGCCCTGAAACCCTGTTAACTTCTACAACTGTTATCCTAATGTATTTAAATAAATGTTTAATTTACTGATTCCCTTATTTTGCTTCAATAATATCAAAACAGAACATTCCAACATTTAATTCATATTTATTTTGTGTGTACTATGTTTTGATTCTAAAAATTGCTTTTTAGCTCCCTTAGGTGTCATCTTCATCCCTGAAGTATTCATCAGAATCAACTGTCTTTTGCTGCCTTGAATAGAAACTGTGTACCTAAACCAGCTGATATTAAAAAACAAGCCATAAAAGCAACCAAAACACCTCTGAGTCCAGAAAGCTAGTTCCTTTCTGCAACCTGATCAATTCATGGAAGTTCCCCTCACTTCCATGCAAAAAACTTTCAGACTAATTTTTCCATAATTATAGGAAGAAATAGCATCATTGCTTCACTGCTTCCTCTACAGAAATACCTCAACTTTTTTCAGTATAACCCAACATCTGAATGTCTCCACATAAAAAAGCTCCAACAAACACAACCGATCCTTTTCTAAGGATATGTGCAAGAAATAATCAATGTTTTTGTCACACTAGTGTACGCTTGTACTCCAGGCCAAACAACTGCTCTGCCTTAAGGGAAGGAAAATATTTTCAGGATGCCTGTAAATGCTCACACAGATTTGATCAAAACAAAGAAACAGGGATATTACAATAGTAAATCTACACTGGCGGATATTCACAGGATCATTTATATAGTTTTCTTCCATTCTCAGTCCCTGTAGAACTTAACACTTGCTCCTTAACAGAAGAATATTAACACAGAACTCCTTAGCAGCCCAATATCAACCAAGACTGGGGTTGGCTGCCCTTGAGTCACACCATGACCACCTCAACAATCTGCCAAACCTCACATCAGGAATCCCTTCTGCATGCCACCCACAGCACAGGGAAGGAACGTGTCCCCATCCTTAAGAGGAGAGGGAAGGCAGGCTACGTGGGCAAAGACTGACCAATGCAGCTCAGTCAGGTTTAAGAGAGGTGTGCCTATAGACACTGGTGCACATCTAACCAGCAACATGCTCCCAGGGTTATGCCCTGCTCCCCCCTTGCCAACAGGTTATCCGCAAAGGCTTGTGTTGGCACTTCAGGATTTGACTCCTGAAGAGAAAGGTATTTGTAGGACACTTGTTCTACTTACTGCAAAAGCTGCAAGGTGTCAGCGACACCCACTGTGGAGAGGGAAGGGAAGGGAAGGGAAGGGAAGGGAAGGGAAGGGAAGGGAAGGGAAGGGAAGGGAAGGGAAGGGAA
>WUAM01000275.1:10106114-10136877 GCA_024336885.1 Actenoides hombroni
AGGGGGGGGGGGGGGGAGGGGAGGGGGGGGGGGAGGGGGGGGGGGGGGGGGGGGGGGGGGGGGGGGGGGGGAGGGAGAGGGAGGGGAAGGGAAGGGAAGGGAAGGGAAGGGGTTTCTCTTACCACTCAGAAAGCTGTAGAGGGTAGATTTGGATTTGATATAAGAAATTAAGTTTTATAATAAGGGTGGTGAATTACTGGAAGAGGTTGGCCAGAGAAGTTGTGGGTGCCTCATCACTGGAAGTGATGTCACGTTGGACAGGGCTGTTTACGTATAGTTCACTTTCTTTTTTTTTTAAAACCCTCTAAACCCTCCCCCCAGCCAGGCAGTGCCAATCCATTAGCCAGGTTTGAACACGAATCTCCTGCCTCATCAGTTTTTACTACTGGTCATACCTCAGCTCATTCCTATTGCTTGACTGTGGCAGAAAACAATTTAATTTGTCAAGGACTACAACACATGATATGAAATAAAATTTAAGTTAAATAAAATCTCTGTATCACAGACAAACTGGTACAGTCAAAGTAAGTCTGATTTTAAATTCTGAAAACCTCTCATAGTGCTAACTGCTACAGATCCTGCATTTAACATTCAGATCTAAGCAGTATGCAGTAATTATGGCTCAGGACCACATATTTAAAATGAAGCAGCAAGAAAAACAGGAAAAAAAAAACAGTACACCAAACTTGTTGCAGCTTCAGAATGCTTTAAGCAGAGTTGAAAACCTGAGAACCTGACGTCATTACAATATTGAAAAAGCTTTCACAGTGTTTCAGTCACTACAGTTCTTTGTACCCATTTTACTCATATGGAAGACTGCATAAATTCAAGACTAAAGAATAAGTAATGTGAGTGTAGCCCAAGGTATATACATAGCTATTAAAGGTAACTTTCATAGATATGTATATTAAAGGCAGTGAATGAACCTCTTAGGGCTCTGCAGAAGAGCATTTTCCAACCTCCATGAAAGACCATGCAAGAATTGATGAATCAAAGACTATCTACTATTTTACTAATAACTTTAAGAAACTGGGTTGAAATATGCCAAGAAAGACCTTATTTCATAAGTCACTTTCTCACTTAATTTTACACTTAACAGTGTGTCCAATATAATTACACATAATAAATTGCCATGTGATTGAATTTTTCTCTCTATCCAAAAAAGCATCACCAACTTCTAATATTCTACTGATTAGAATCTGGCTCAATGTCTGTAACGGAATTTTCCACCAAAAAAAAAATAATCCTGTGCTAATTATGAGAGAATGATTACAGAAAAAGTACTGTAAACATTTCCATACCTTCTTTAAAACTTGGATCAAAGAGGAAATAATTCCTCAAGACAATCTTAATTATATGTATAAAAAAAAATAAAATCAATCATGCCAAATTTCAGTGAGACTTTCAGGAAGTGTGGTAGGATGCTAGCTAGGGTGAGATTACACAGAACACAAAACTAACCATTTCTGAATTAAAGAGGAGTTTATGTAACTTTTCCTATTATATTTTTTTCCTATTATATTTTTAAGATAAATCAATAACAATGCCAGAATATTAACAGAAAGTCTTAAAACCCACAGCAGCATAAGAAAAGACATAATGCCTGGTGATATAGCAACAGAACTGACCAGTAAGCCCTCCCAATTAGTCCAGACACAGGACTATGACTCTTCTACAACACAGTAAAACTGATGCTGAAGCTCATTTTTATTTATTTAGTAAACAAACTTCTCTTTCAGCAAATATTTCTAGAAAAGTAATTCAAAAACTGAGCTCTAGCAAGTTCTAAATCCTTGGGACTTACATTCTTAAGAGGATGAATTCTGAACAAACCCAGTAATTAAGAGACAGGTTTAGTGACTCAAAATACCTGCAGTTAATGATACTGGATTTATGTCACATGCCCAAAACAAGCCTTTTCTTTCACATGCAAAGTTAAAGAGTTGGGTATGGAAAATCAGCTAGAGTAGTGAGAAAACTCTGGTGTTGCCAGCAATATTGTAATAAGTCTCAAACCACAACTACTGCATAAGATTAAAGGCAAATTAATCATTTTCAGAGTGAAATAATTACTGTGCAGACCACATATTTGTTTCCTTCCGTGTCAGATAAAATTGAACTGTATCTCAGAAACTACAGTACAAGGAAATTAACACTGAAGTTTATGAGATGCTTATAACAGAACAAGCACGATGTCCACAATTCAAATTACTAACAAACATCATCAAACAGGAGACATGATGGACCACATGCTGAAGACACGGAAGATAAGAAAGCATCAGAGCACAGCATCCACAGAACACACGAAGAAGTAATAGAGATGAATATTTTCAACAAATGGGTAACAAAGCAAAACAAAAATGCACAAGAGACACATGCAAGTGATGATATGAGAATATGTGGTTAGATGCATAGAATTTGATTAAAATGCACTGAAGAGGAGCAGTAGCTCAAAATAGGTCTCCAGCTGGATTTCACTGCTGCAATGTTCATTAAATCTAATATTGCATACTGATGACTATCTACTACAAACCTGAAGTGAAATTAAAAATGACTGGCAGATGCTGACTCAAAACTGCACAATTGGAAAAGGCTGTGCAAGTTTGGAAGGAAATCTCTGGAAAGAATGGAAAATGGAACCAGGGGGGTGGGATTAACAAAAAAAACAAACTGAAGAACCAAATTACAGCTGATAGATGAGCTCACAGTGTATTAAGACAGGATGAAGATCCCACTAGCCCACAGTGTCATTATAGCCTTGACAGCAATGCTGAGATCTCTAGAATCCTCTGTTTGAAACTGGATAGCTAGAACATTGGTACATTTAATTTGAAGTGGTGAATGACTGTAAATAGCTAGAGAATTTGAGTCTTCCATTTTATAGGCCTATCTTAGATTACGATACATAGCCTTTCATTGCAACAGCAGGTATGTTGAAAAATATAGTTCCTGATGCATCCAAAATATCTTATTAACAAAAGACACAAAGTAAATCTTAACAGGACAGTTACTGTTGAGGCATTAATTTTAAAATAATTTTTATTCACTATCACATACTTCCCAAAGGGCAGGCTACCTCCTCTAACACAACAAGATTCTTACACAACTTGATGAAGGAAAGAACCATAAACATTATGTCCTTTTCAATGCTACGCCACATTCACCATCTTAAGAAATCCCACTCCTCTGAAACCTACTGCTGAGCAGCTAAGTAGCTCAGCCCTGACCTCTACCATCTTCCAAACTGTCCTTCCTCTCAGTCTTAACTTCTTCATCAGTGACATGGGAAAGAAGAATTACTTTCTAACAATTATCTGTACTGTTCTTGTAGCCTAACCTAGTACCTTGTGAAAGTTCATATCCTCTTGTTTTACCTGTAGACCCATCCCCGTCCTTTCAGAAGTGTTTTTATGAAATTTCCTTCCTTTTGAGTGCAAAGTACTGAGCACTGATCAGAGTGTGACTGAAGAAACTCAACACTGAGTTCTTAAATTTTTCTACAACAGGGAAACCATTTGTCCACACGTGTTTATTGTGGGTTTTTTTTGTGCAACATACTTTCATGTAGATAAAACCAAGATAGGACAAAGGCACATCCTCTTCTCCCTGAATATTTGATTCACCAGCACAGATGAGCTGACTGAGAAAAAGGACAAATCATATATAAAAAATAAAAGGTTTGAAAAAAAGATGTGGTAGAGGGAAATATGGAGGAAGAACCTTTAAAAGAAATAGAAGTTTAACATAGAGCCCTTGTGATTCATTGAGGAAGTCTGAAGTTAGATGAGAGAAAAGGAATACATAGCACCATTTGCTAAGAATAAGAAATAAATTCTCTAGCCATATGCTGCTGATGTTACAAAAAGGACAGTGAACTGTCCTCTTAGTTTGGAATGAGTCCTGTCCCTTAGGCAATTGAAACCACGTTTAAAGGGCTGCACAGGTGCCTATAGGCACTGAATATGCCTGAGAGGTCACAGCAAAACCTGAGGGATGTCCCAGCTGCATGGAAAGCTGCATCTCTTCTTTGTGAAAAGAACAGGCAGCTCCTCTCCAAAAAACTGCACAGTAACTAAAAATCTAACTAAAAAAGACATACAACTTACAACTGAAGCACTGATTAAAAGAGGTAACTTAAACATGAGGAGATAAAGATAGCAGTGCTTAGTGGTATCAAACGTTGCCAAAAAGACTTTTAGCACCAGGGGTTTTTAATGTTGGGTTTTTTTCTTCTCCTTCTTCAGAGGTGGATATTTTCCAGTTCAGTTTATCTCCTGTGCACAGGCAGTGGATTTCAAATTTTAAAACAGCAAAACTGGAGTAGGAGGAACCTGATTCTGGAAATTCTGGAAGTTCACAGCCTTTGAAACTTAAAATTCCCTTCCTTGCATCTGCTTTAAAAGAGATCCTATGTATTTTTTAAACAACACAGAAAACAAAGCACATAACTTACCTCGTAGTAACTTCGCACAGCATTGCAAAATGCTTCATCTGCTACAATTTGTGTCTCCCCATTCAAAAAGGCCTGGAAACGTTCCTTCAGTATCTGAAGCTGCTGTTTATTGAGCTATACAAGAAAAAAGAAGAGAGAAGAGAACAAAAATAAATATAGTTATCATCAAAGTAAAAGCATGCTAGACTATACACACATGGAAGGTGTGAACAGGGAAGAAATGGCAGAGGCTCCCTGGCCACGTGGCTCCCTAGTGAGTGGCAGTTCTTCAGAGTCCCACCTGAGCAAGCCAGGTTGCTGCAGCAAGTCATGCACACACTTAGCATGCAACTACACCTCTACTCTTTTCTCTTTTATCTTCAGAATAATACAGGTTAAGTATGAATGGATACTTCTTTGAAACAGTATTTTATATGCATAAGCTGACCTTCTCCATACCAGCAGCACCAGCTAATAGAACTTAGCTCTTAGCTCCAGTCTTCAAATATTTTCATTATTTTCAGCCTTCAAATAAGTGAAAAGCAACCAAAATGCCTCAATTTTTGGGGGGTAACATAGGAACTACCATTGCACACTGTGAAGAGAATGGATGAATCATAGAATGTTTTGGGTTGGAAGGGACCTTAAAGATCATCTAGTTCCAACCCCACTGCATAGGCAGGGACACTTCCCACTAGACCAGGTTGCTCAAAAACATGAAATGTTTTCATTCATGATGAAACATGCTCCCTATAAAGAAAATGGATTTCACAAGTCATTGATGTTATACCACTATGAATGACATGAAACAACTAATCTTGGGGAACAGCAACCATGAGGATCCAAGACTGATACCAAATTATATTTGATGGGCTTCATATCAAAGTTGAGTGCATTTTGAAAACAGACTCATAGTAGAGAACATTACATGATCAAAGCTTGCAATCAACCTATTTTTATCAAAGCTTAACGTTATGGGAGAAAAGCAAAATCTGAAAGCTCTCCAGGGATCCAGACATTGGCCTTTTGCCAAGGTTCCTATCAACTCTTGAAATACTTAGGAAGATACTTATCCTTATCAAATCTGTGAGAAGTTAGAATGTCGCATCAAAGGAGACTGCCGCTAACATATTAATACAACAAAGCAACATTTAAAAGTAGTTGTATTGCTTTGCTAGAACTTAAGAACTCTTGTAAAGCCTTTATTCCAGTGAGTATTCCTGAACTTTAAACATTAAAAAATTCAAACACAATTGACTGCAAAATTTTTCAACCTTCTTGTATTTTGCTTACTTAAAAATAAACAAATAAACAAATGTATAGCCAGAAATTGAAAATATTTTTCCAGACAACGTGAAGTTGTATTTTTGATGGCTAACCTGCAACAAACAACACTACCCCAACTGCATCATCATTTCTAACAGAACTTTTTGGCATCTACAGGAAGTATGGTGACCTTAGGTGTTCAGGTCTCTAGTGTTGACACTTTGAAGCCATACCATCTTGATGTGTTGGGTTTATGCCTGGGGGGCATTTGGTAGCAGGGCAGGTGTGGCTCCTGTAAGAAGCTTTGAGAAGCTCCCCTGGCTCCAGTTTGCAACCATCTCTGGCCAAGGTCAAGCCAATCATCACCTCTGCGATAACATACTTGACAGGAAACCTGTTGGGCAACTTCCTTTGGTTCTATGAGCTCTTTTTGTTTTAGTGAAGACTGAGACCAGAGAAAGAGAGAACCATGCAGACACCCAGGTCAGTGAGGAAGGAGTGCAGAAGTCATGCTGGAGCAGCCATTCCCCTCCAGCCCACGGGGAGATGGCAGGCTGAGCCCTTGCCACCCTTAGAGATCAATGGTGGAGAAAAATCCCGTATGCAGCCCTTGGAGGGCTCCACACTGGAGCAGGTGACAGATTGTGAAGGACACTATGACTCTGAGGGAAGCCTGCACTGGAGCAGTCTGTCACCGGGAGGATCACAGGTAGCAGAAGAGTACCACATCAGTTGGAGAAGTCTGTGGAGGACTGTCTTCCATGGGAACGACACCACGTTGCCGAAGGGGAGGACTGTGAGGAGTTATCCCCCTGAGGGGGAGGGAATGGCAGTGACAACATGGAATGGACTGGGACTGCCCACAACCCCTATTCTCTGCCCCTCTGCACTGCTGCAGGGGAGAAGGTAGCAGAACTGGGCTTGAGAACAAAGGAGAGGTGGGGTCCAGTTGTACTTATTATTGTCCTACTCTGATTCAACTGATGGTGTTTTTGTTTAAATTAAACTGATTTTGTTTCCCAAGTTGAGTCTGTCTTTTGCCCATGGCCATAATTGGTGACTGAGCACTTCCCTGTCCTTGATCCTCAAGGCTCTTGTATTTTTTCTTCCCACCCCACCAGAAGGTGGTAGGAGTGAGCAAGCAGCTGAGTGGTTGCATTGTTGCCAGCTGGGTGGACTCAAACCACAACACCTGATAATGTGCCTACCATGGACAATCTCTATTTCCTTCATATCGAAAGAGGATTTTCATCCTACATAAAGTTTGCTAAGTTTATCAAGTCATGTGGTTCTATGAAACATTTACTGCAAAACTCTCTCCAAATTGAATGCAAACCTGAAACCTGTCCTGTTTTCACAGGAAACAATACTATATATGCAATATAAATACTTGGTATGAGAAATGCTCTGAAGAATGGTGAAATATAGGCAGTTGGCAATTCAAAGCCAAAGAACTATGCCTTTGAAAAGAATCCAAGTTAGTTAAAAATATATGATAATTCTGTTCCTCATCTTAACAAAACTATTAGCAATACAGAACAAACCTCAAGATACCCCTACAAAAGCAAAGGCCTCCCACTGAGGCAAGTACAACTTCAACAGAGGTTGCTGTCACTTGGAAAAATTTCCTACGTGAGTCCTTGAGAGTATCAGCCCAACGTGGACAGATTGCCAGCCTGTGCCAATGCTAGTTAAATAGGAGGAATATTTGTATTATGTCTGCCCATGCACCAGAAGTGGCATCTATTCACCTGCCTGCCAGACACCCATTCCCTTCACAGAACCTGCACCAAAAAGGTTTGCTGTTTCTAGCAGAAATCAAACTTTATTCCCAGATATGCAGGAGAGGTCTTACCCTTTATTCAATTCCCCTGATTCTTCTCTCATTTTCTAAAGATATTGGACAAGTTGAGATACTGGAAAATGCAAATCACTAAGGATGGTTTGAGGTTTGTTGTTTTGTTGGGTTTTTTTTCCAGCACACACTTGTTCTCTTAGGGGACTTTTAAAAAGAGTCGAGCACTCCCACAGATGGTGCACCACTGCTGTGCAAGCAGCTCCTTCATCCCATGGAATATTCACAGCTCTGCCACAAGAACACACGGGCTTCCTGCCAAGGCAATTATGGAAATGTGTTTTCATGCTTGCAAACTTCATTCTTTAGGTGATTTGCTTGTCTATTACCCACATATCAAACAAAAACATTATGAATAAGGCAATGAAATATAAATTTAATTCTGACTTCTTCATTTCTAATCATCATAGTTCAGCAAACTAAGATGCCTTTAAAATATTTATATATGGCTTTCATATTCACTGTTTCAGGTAGTAAGTAATTCTAAGGGTTGAGTGGCATCTTAGGATTACTGTACTTTTCTTAAATTACTTACGTTTTAGTGCAAAATATATAGGGAAATAACATTCTCCTGAAAAACTAAAATTTAGATTATACTAATACCAATGGAAAATATGAAAAGATACACCTTGCGCTGAGGATGTTCTGAAATCTATTTTATAGGTTCCAAGTACTGTCCTATACAGACACAGTTGTGTTAGTTGTCAAGACACAGAATAATTTGGTCTGCTGTAGCATACAGGTCCTCTGGGATTTTTTTTGTCAGAATATTGACTATACAAGGGAATTCTCTTCCCCCCGCCCCGCCCCCCGGTCATTTTTAATGGATTCATTAACAGTCTTCAATTTGTGTCCACCTGTCCTTAAAAATGAAACAAAAGAAAAGCAACAGTAAAAGTAGTAGCTTAGAAATGAGGAGAAAAAAAGGGAAGTCTAATTGCATTAGAAAGCCATAATAACAAAAAGAGAGAAAAATGGGTCTGTACAGGACATTAACTCCTGGGCACTACCAAACAATTCTGCCTATCCAAGTCCGGTCTAGCTTTGAAGCTGTCCATCTCGGTTAACAAGGAACAAGAGACAAAGACATCACGTATAAGCAGAATCCCAAGCGCAATGCTTCAATTTAAGGGCAATAAGCCTGGCTAGATTCTCTCTGGTAGGAGTTAACGTAAAGGAGCTCAAAATCCTTCTGCAGTAGGATTACCATTCCACCACACATGTTCTTTCCTCCTTTCCTCTGTGTAAGACCCATACAGGCCAGACCTTTACTTTCAGTCCCTTACTAATTCTTTACATCTTTACTCTCACTGCTTCTGTGCCCACATTTTAATTCTAATAGAAATAGTCAGGAACAGCAAAAGTAAAATAAGGATTGACATTCCTACATGTACCCTAGATGTAAACTAAACCCTGAATTTCACCTGAAGCATTCAGCAAAGCCTCACTGATTCTGTTGCTTTCCATTAACCTGAGTTTTGTATTGCTTAGTTGGATTTCACCCTCTCAGTGGTATCAAATCTGTTGTCGTAACTCCGTGTGATACTTCATAAATAACTACTCCTGCTTCCTTGAAGAAGAATGTATAACTAAATTCTAGTGACTCACAATATCATGTTTGATTGCGTTCTGTAGAATAACTGAAGATAAGCAAAGACTACTTTAAAGGAAAATAAGATTAAACATGACCTGTTAATATGCATTTGCAGCCCAGAAGGACAGCCATACCCTGGGCTGCATCAAAAGAAGTGTGGCCATCAGGTTGAGGGAGGTGATTGTCCCCTTCTACTCCACTTTGGCGAGATCCCAGCTGGAGTAATGTGTCCAGCTTTGGAGCCCTTGGAACAGGAAAGGCACGGACCTGGGTCCAGAGGACAGCCACAAAAATGATCAGAGGGCTGGAACACCTCTCCTGTGAAGAAAGGCTGAGAGAGTCGGGGTTGTTCAGCCAGGAGAAGAAAGGGCTGCAGGGAGACCTTAATGTGACTCTCCAGTACATAAAGGAGGCCTATAAGAACGATGGAGACAGTCATTTTAGCAGGGCCTGTTGCAACAGGGCAAGGGGTAATGGTTTTAAACTAAAGAGGGTAGATTTAGACTAGACAGAAGGAAGAAATTTTTTTACAGTGAAGGTGGTAGAAGCCCCATCTCTGGAAATGTTCAAAGTCCTACTGGATGGGGCTCTGAGCAATCGGATCTAGTTAAAAATGTCCCTGCTCAATGGAGGGGGCTGGACTAGACAACCTCTAAAGGTCCCTTCCAAAACAAACCATTCTATGGGACTATGATGAACTACCCTCAAATTTTCTTTTTTCTTTAATGCAGCCATGCAACAGAAAGAAATTTCCCTTCCATCTCTGTACCTTTCACAACAGGTAACTTTATTTTACGTTATGTTTGCTAACTTTAGTAGACTACTAAAGAATGAAAACAAATATTCAAAATAGAATAATCTTCTCAAAGAGCTGTTTAATAAAATTAAGAATAACTTTTTTCAAGTTGCAGTAGTAATTTAACTTTTCAAAATTTACAGGGTAATATAAATGTATCAAAAGAACCTCAAGCACTTTGCTATTAAAAAAAAATTCTCACCTTGCATTTAATATTTCAAAGAAGTCTTATATATCCAAATATATTCTTCTTTGAGCACTAGTTTAAAGATTTTCTTTTTCTCTTCTAAAGTGAAACCTGAGTATGAAAACCTAGTGGCATTTCTGTTCTAGCTCTTGTCGTATCTTTAAACAATTTAAATAAAGGAATTTTACACAGAGTTGAAACTCTTTTTTTCATAAGAAGTTGCATTTGAAAGAGATCTGGCAGTTTAGGGAGTTGTTCCAATGTCACCGGGTTTACTTCATTAAATAATAAACTCCAACATTTTGAAGGAAAAATGAAGCATGTATGTATTTCTAACAGTAATACTGCTTATCTTCTCATTGAAAGAAAGGAGGGAAAAGAAACCACCCCAGCTTCACAGAGTTTGATGCTAGATTTATAGCATTTTCATCTGCTTCTCACTGCCTAAATACACAGAGCTGCTCACTACTGGCCTAAACAGCAGCTGGCAAAGATGTAACTCACAGAGTTACAGGACAACTGTCCTCTACAAAATTTTTGCCTTTAAAATTGAAAAGATGAAAATGTGGCCCCTGTGTTGGCCACAACCAGCCTCTTGCCCCCACGCCTCTGAGCACCACGCTCACAAGGACAGCCTGAGACTGACCCTATTCCCCACAAGAGCAGGAAGCCAAAGAGCTAGTAGTACTGAAAGAATAATGTTCTGAACCATTGCCACCTTGTGGCAATTTTAGAAATACAGCAAAGAAAGACTGGCAGGTTGCACATCTTCACGCTCAGAGCTGGGATCTGTGCAAACATTAATAAGCCTCTGACCTTAACAACACCATTACTTCTCTACTCCTACACTCTAGTGTTGAGGTTACCCTTTCTCAGACCGTTTGGGTATTTTAGCAAAGTATCAGGAGCTGATGAGTGCAATTATAGATAGAGCTAGGTAAAATACTTGTTATGCAGACTACAAAAAGAAAGGGGTAGTGAGGAGGCAACCAAAGAGCCATTCGCTGAATTCTCAACTGCAATGTATGTAACCTGCAGCACCCAACATGACTTAAGTCCCTGAACACTTTGTAACAACAAGAAGCTTTGCTGTTACGAAGCCATGCCATTTGTCCAATGCCTTCCACAGCAGCAGCTGCTTTAGGACAACTTTAGCCGAAACTGTAAGTTTTGAGAGCAGAGTGGCAAAAGAAACAACTTTATAAACATTCTCTCAAACAGCTCTCTCTCCATTCCATTTCAGTCAGGAGATAAATTTGCATCTCCTGTATGAACAGAAAGAAAGATACCAATAAATCCTTTTCCATCCAACTTCTCACACGCTTCTTTGACCATAACTTTATTTCTTGTCCTGACAGGCTCACTGCCAAGGAAAAAACAAAAAATGAGGGAAAAAAATAAATAGTGAAAATTATACCAAGGACTAACTTTCTGATGGCATGAATTGAGTTTTGCTACAGGATAATTTGTCCCATTTGTCCACACCCTCATCCAGAACCAAAGCTGGACAATACAACAGGTCAACACATTTATGGTGACACTATAATAACTTCCTAGCAATTCAAATACAGCATGTGTTCAAAGCCCTACACATTTAACAGGTCCACTTGCACATCAGGATGTCAAGCTCAGTGCCTTCCTCCCTGTGGCTCCTCTATATGGTCTCCCAGCTCAGCAGTGCAGAGGTACTGGTCAGCCCATCATAGTGAGCTTTCCTCTTCCCAAATGAGCTTCAGAAATGGCAGGACAGCATCTAACAACAGCTGAAACAACTCTCACTCTACTGCTGAGCAAGGCTTAAGAGCCACCCAAGTCTTCATCTCAGACAAACTCTTCTGTAACCCCAGCTTCCCATCACCACCCATGGTGGTAGAGAGGGCTTTATCAGGAGGGCCTGACTCTGGAAAGCCACATGCACACTTCCTCTAGGAGCCAAGGACAAGGCACAGAGCCTTAGGCTAAAGCCATCACTACCCTCTCTAGAAAAAAACAAAATGTCTCTGCCACATCATTGGCTGTTAATAAGCTTCACCTCAGCATCAGTGATGAGAATAAGCCTTCAAAACAAACAGCCAGTTATAAACAGCAATTCTCACTCCATTTCCCCTCCTTTGCCTCCACCACCCTGCCTCCTCTTCCAGTGTCTGCCTACACAAGATTATTACTTGGGTTTCAGAGCAGAGACAGAGAGTGTTCATTTATAGCAAATTACTTGATTTTCTACTGAGGAAGAAGACCAAATAAATACTATTAGAGAATCTCAGTACTAAGAGATCATAGCTGTGGTTACTGTGCTGAATTATAGAGGTCTTCATTGTGTAAAATAATGGTCTTATACAGCATGTGGGTTGCACTCAATATATGCTGTCCTTTACTACACATTGCATAAACCAGTTTGATTTTCTAAATAACGGATAAATATTTTGCTGTCACTTAGCAACCTTATCTGTTTTTTGATTTTCTTAAAGCTGAAGTTATTCCAAGTAAAACAGTGTCTGTGAGGATTCTGTTTGCTGTCACTCAGCACAGACTACACTGTGTGCATACTCATTGTGCAACAATTCAGTGCCTTGTAGAATGAAATATCTGACTTCCAAAATCAGCTAATATATTTACCAAACAAATTTGTCATTTTATATAATTAAAAAGCCATTCTTAAAAAAACCCAACAAACCAAAAACCAGAAACATTAGCACTAATCTAACAGTCATTCAATTCTAATTAGAAGGTATTCAATTTTAAGTCAGAAATATTTTCTGCATCATTTAAGTCTGAAACTTTAAATACTTTCATTGTCCAGAGCAGCAAATTCAAGATTCTTTGTCAGGACTATTAAACATTTCACAAGGAACAGAGGTTTTGGGGTTGATTTTCTTCAGGGAATAGAAGGGTTGGGACAAAAATCACAAGCAGTGAACAAAGGCAAAGTCTGCTTTATGTGAAGGAATTCAAGTGTACCACACTGACTGCCAAAATATGGAACTGAAGACAGCTTCCAAAAATGGCCACCTGAGAGGAAAAGAAAAAAAAGAGTATTTTGATAATGAAGGGGAACAAATATTTTTTTGGCAGGGAGAGAATTTTGAAAAAAATCAGACTTTCCTAACTTTCTGGACAGAAGAATAAAAACATATAAAGAAGTGCAGAAAAATTTAACTATTTTGAAATTTATCATAGCAATGATAGCTTTCTTTATTGTTGAAAAAAACTGACAACTTTTGTTGGACTATGCCACACTAGGAAAGAAAGCATCTGCTATGCGTTTGTCCTAAATGCAGTAAATATCACACCCCAATAAAAGCTATCTCCTCTGAGATGAGGTTGTCAGTGCAGTTGCAATCATTTTCTTTGTACCCAACTCCTACTACCTGAGATTTGCTGTAGAATTTAGCTGACAATCATCAGCTAGATTTATATTATTGCATTTGCTCTTTCTGTGTGGCAGACTTCACTGATCTCCTCCAAGTCTTGACTGGCTGCATAGACATGCTACAGCTGAGCCAGCTATGTTTAGCTGTCCCTTGTGCCACTACTGTTTGCTTCCATCTCCCATGAAGAGTACACAGTGGCAGGGTGGCTTTACTTCCTTATGGTTGCCAGAGCCACAAGGAGACTGGTCAGGCTTGAACCTGTAAGTTACACAAGCAAAGCTTCCAGCCAAGAAAGATGATGATGGCTCATTCAGGTGACCATGAAGATTATGCCTAGCAGAAATGCACACAGTGATCCTTGCCCATGGTGGGAACATTAGCTAACAGTGCCTTTCTAGAAACAAAAAATGAGGGAAGTTTTAGAGGTACCTACTGCTGCTATGTAGATAGATATACAGCTCTGACTCACAGTGTACATCAGCAGTTCAAACTGTGCTGGACTGAACTGGATTTGCATCATTTCCTGTAGCACAGATCCTGTTTTCCTCCTCTCCATCTACATTGTCTTTTTCACCCCATGTCAACTTTGCACCTGCAGAACTATTTGTCATAAGAACTATTTACTCCCAGGAACCAGCTTTCTCAATTTGCAAAACTGCTCCACATATAAATGAAACTACCAGAAAACAGCTTCTTCATACCTCAAAAGTGTTGCAGTGAAGAGCTTTGTTTGCCAACAACCTTACACCGGGACATTTTGCCAGCAAAGATCTGTTAAGTGTAGCTACAGCAGAGCTGCTTGAAATAACAGAAGCATCAGCAAAACACATGTTCCTCCAACCTACTCCCATCTTTCCAAGGTTGACATTCATGTTCTGTTTTAGCCCACTTTCTAAGGCAACACCATGATCATGCAACCCTCCCCTCGTTGTGCAAATGTCAGCTTTTTCCCCACACAAGTAACTGCTGCATGCACTTCTCAGTTTCTATCAGTTCTAAGAAAAAAATATCCAGAAAGAGTGTGGAGGCTTCACAGATAACAAGATTTTTCCTTCTCTGAAACATGGAATTGAAAAGAAACCTAAACTCCTTTTCTCAGTGATGGAAATGTGAGCAAAGCTAAGAGACTCTAATTTCTGCTTGGTACCTGGCAAATACAAGTTATATGCCTATCACGCTCTTTTGCAACATGTTTCAGGACAAGTTTGGCTAAATTCAACTAACAGAAAGGATAACAATAAAAGTTGGAATAAAATCCAGAACAAAATATCCATTTTATTCTGGGTTCTGATAATGTTAAAAAAATTATGTCACCCAACTAGGTAATTTTATAAAATCTTCCACAAAAATTTATCTAGTTTCATTAATAAGCAGAACTGCTTATTACTCCATCTACCTGCTATATGAAGACTGTAAACAAGAAAAATTTTAGATGAATTCTAGAGGTCCATCCATCCTGTCAAACCTCCTTCTCAAAGCAGGGCTAGCTCTGAAGATACATCATGCTATTCTGGACCTCGTCCAGACAAGCTTCACCTTTGTCAAGGATGAGGACACTGCAGATTCTCTGTGTAGCTGACTCCAATGCTTTTTCTGCACCTCTAAGAGTCTGGTTCCATCTTTTCTATAGTCCTGGCTCCCTTAAGGACTACAAGACAGCAGTTAACCTCTTAACCTTATCCAGACTAAACCAGCCCAAAAACCTTCACATCCCCTTGTATATTCTGTCTTCTGACTCTCTAAGCATTTGAAGGCACCCTGATGGACTTCTTCCAGTTTGTTAATACCACTCATCTATTTGAGGACTCAAAAATGGGCAAAGTATTCCAGATGTGGCCATGCCAGTGTCAAGCAGATGGGAAAATAAATGTACTTCCCTTGACCTGCTAGCTGCACTCCCACTAATGCAGCTGAACATGCAGCCAGCCTTCATTCACCCAACTCACACTCTACTTGCTGTGCATTAGGTTCCCCAGGTCCACTGCTGCAGAAGACCCAGCATGTCAGCCTGTTGCCTCTAAACATGCACGGGGCTCTGGCCTGAAAGTGGGGCTTGGCTTTTCTTTGTGCTGAAGGGCTGGAGATTTTTGATTCATTTGTCCAGGCAGTCAGAAGTCCCCTGAGTAGTGGCCCTGCCCTTCTGCTATCAAGTGCTCCTCTCAATTTGATGCCATCTGACAATGTGTCAAGGCTGCATTCAGTTCTGTTTTCCAAGCCAATCTATAGAAACATTTATGTTGGAAAAGATCTTTAAGATCGAGTGCTACACTTGATTACTATACTTGTATGTCAGCATCTTTTGGTCAACCCCCCTGTACCCTCCCCAACAACCATGAAAGCACCACTCCTCTAGGAAGACTGGAAAGATAAACTGACAATACATAAACTGCAGTACAAACAGTTATTTTGAACTAAAGCGTTCTGGCTTTCTTAGAACTAGATAGGAGCAGACAGTCCACATTACTGAATCACTTCAGGTTAAGGGCAAAAAATTCAGACTTCAAAACTATCTCATTAATTACATGCCTTCAACTCCAACTAACAAATTAATGCCAAGAAAATTTAACAAGATTAGCAGATAACAGACATGTATCAACACCTTCCTAAAATACACTGTAGGTACCAAAAATCATCCTGTGAGACTAGACAAGTTTATGGAAATATACTGCAGATTATACACACATAAACACTACATACTAAATACAACCCACTCCACCTCATCTGATATGGAAAATTCCTGAGATTAATACAATTTTGGGAATTACTGCATACATTTGCTCCATTTTCAATCTCCAGTTACACATCTGATTAAGGCCACTGTTAGAAAGAGTCCATTTGGCTAAACGGGCTGCTTTTCCAATACTATTAATATACAAAAGAGCCTAAAGAAACAAAAGTACAACCTGGCCTGTAAGGTCATTAACAGTTACGTCATCACATCATACAGACACACACGCTTTACCTATGACCACACCAACTCCAATTTAGCTGTGGTATGGTACAATTAGGATGCTCAAAGAGACATAATGTAAAGAACCACAGAAAAAAATAAAGATAATGAGCTAACCCAAGTGACCTTCAGTTTTGTTTGGTAAGGATACCACTGCTGTGAAAGAGACTGCAGCTACGAATGGACTATCCAGGTATCACCTCATCTTGTACACTTGTATTTGGCACATACTCTCCTGCCTTGGAAACCTGTAATGGTAATTTCTACTTTGAAATCCTTCCCCAGTCTCTCAAAATAAGCCTTCAAACATTTCCATCTCCTGTTTTTTGATGAGCCTCAGGAATCTGTTTATTGCAAACAATGTCTAGACACTATCTGAACAATAAATACAAACATCTGCATAGCTCTCCCAATAAACATCCTCTGTGACAGACACATCCAAATCCCTGAATACATTTATTTCTCAGTACATAATATGATTTTGAACCAGCACAGCAGATGATCTCATGAAAACCACAGGGATGAAATTAAGCAACTGCACATGGAAACCGATTTGCACAAACATTTCCTTAACAGCAAAGAGCGCACTTCTCATGAAAGTGCTCTATCTCTGACCCCATCTCTCAAAGATATCTCTGGGAACTAATTTTCATAAACCTAGAGGAGCAAAGTACTCAGGAACCCAAGAAAGTTTAGTTTTGTGTTACATTATAAAATTCTACCACAGAAATGTCCAATAAGTAGGTAAAAGCTTTATCATGTCCCCCCAGTATCCATGTACACTTTCCACAATGATCTTTTCTCTAACCCAGTCTGACTACCATAATACATTTCAATGAAGAACAAACAACCCTAGCTAGAAGTTACTTCTGAAATGTTATGCTTCTGTCCCAGACCTGAATATCTCACATGCCTAAAACTCCCTCCTCTTCCTCCTCCTCCCCAGTCATACAAAATGGTCTAACAGAAGGTATGGTATTAATTTCCCCCAACAAATCTTGTTCTTCTTACATCCAAGAGCCATGATCACTACAGCATTATTCAACATCTGTTTATCTAACACACTCAAACAAAAATTCTTAATACACCACTAGGTGTTGCTCATTAAGATATGTAAGAGATTCTCCATCATTAGAAGACTTAAGTACAAAGGAACATCTTCCTGAACCAAATGTTCTCGCAGAGAGAAAGGATCTGAAAAAAGAAACAACAGGATGCATTTTTACATGCACGTAATTGGGAAATCAGACTAGATCATCACAGTCCTTCTGGTCAGTTTGCAGAAAGTTCTTGGGGTTTAATTTATGCAGGTGAAACTACCGTGTGAGCAATACAGATTTTATAATGATATCTGATTGCAGCTTTAAGCAGTATTTCACTTGGTTTTGAATTCTCAAACTGAAAAAAACCAAAACCCTCCCAAAAGGGATGCAGAGGTAAGATACGATCCTTGAACACACCACAAGCAAACATGTTTTGTTAGATGTCTTTGTGCATCAGACTCAATTAATCCTTTCTGTACCAAACTACACATATACACTATCCAAATTTACACACTTGGTCATATTTACCCACATATCTGAAACACAAGATCAAGCATTTCACAGTCAGTCTCGTTTTCTTTATATATACATATACTATATGTGACTATGGTGTCCTCTTTTGTTGAAACATTATTTTAGTCTGTGGAAATTTTACGTGTAGCACTGGAACACCAGTTGACATCTTTTTTCACAGCATATTTATTAATAGGAAAAGTAACTTAATCAATTAGTATAATTTCACGCACCTTTCTGGAAAAATGAGCTTGTCTCAGGACTGTATGCTACAAAAGTTAAATGTAGAAGGAAAATACAGTACATAAATGTAAATGTATAGCTTTCACATTCTAAATATATCTGTCAGACTTCACACATTTCTTGAAAGGCCCAAGAGATTGGTATACTAATTCTATCCAAAGTTATATTTCCCTGGGCAATCTTTATGTAACTAAGAGCCACAAGAAAACACTTGATTAAAATCCCCTTAAAAGGAGAAGTACTCAAAACAAATCCCCCTAGAATATCACAAATAAACAGCTGTCCATTCTCTTTTAGAGGATCCAAGCAACAGGATCTTCATAATCATTAAATTGGGAAATTATAACAGAAGCTAATGGACTTTACTGTCATAGTGACTGATAGTGACTCAGAACATTAACTTCTTTTTTTTTTTTCTGAATTGTAATCCTATTTCTAGTGCTCCTTTTGCTATGCTAAGTGATGTCCTCTGCTTATACCAATATTAATATATTCATATCATCCAAGCCTTTTAGAATTTACTTCTGTTTATGAGCATCTTTTTCCCATCTCATCCTTGTTTCTGTGTTTTGGGTTTGTTTGGTTTTTGGTTATTTTTCTTTGAGGGAAGAAGCAGTTTCATACATTAGAAAGAAAGCATTTACTGTTTTCTTTGCCTCTCATAATCAAGATTCTAGATTCTCTTTCCTTTTTTACTTAAATACTTCACCTCTTCTTAATCATTTGAAATGAAGTCGCAGTATTTACTATCACACCACCTACTAATTATTGTCTACAAATTTCATTCCCAAATGTTAATTCTGTCTTCCCTTGTGAAAGGGCTGTAGAAAGCGCTGTAGAAAGCAACCCAAGTTAGTTGGTTGTCACCAAGTCCTTCTGCAACCAGATGTGCACAATTCAGGCCACCACAATTCCCATAACTGCTAAGCTTTAATTTGGTCTCTGGCACATATATGCTCACACACCAGATGATGTGACTAACAGACAGTATCAGTATGTTAATATTTCTCAGCAAAATACCTGGTTTTGTCACCTCTGCCGTACAACGTTCTGGCCAGGTCGGAGATTGGCCCCTTTGTGACAAAGAGCTGTGGTGAGAAGAGCAACAGGGAGGTCCTGATCCTCCTGTCTTGGGAGCCACTCTCCCCTGCCCCCCATGGTGACTGCATGATGCTTCTTAGAACTCTGCCTCCTGCCTTCCTAATCCTCAATCCTATACTTACCCACTGATGTGTCTCCCTGGCTTGGCCTTGGACCTGCTTCATCATCATAGTCTTCCCAGAGGACCACTGGATGGAGGCTGAACCTGAACACTGCCTCCAGACATGATCCTGACTGCGATCCTCTACTGGCATCCCAGCTTGCCTCCCATTAAGGCCACCCTGCCCCTACTGCTCCCCAGTGTCCCCTTCATTTTCCCCAACTGCCCTCAAAATGATTCCTTTCTTAGCAATAACCCTGGGCCTCCAGATCTGCCCTTCCCTCTTTCCTTACTCCTGCACTTCCAGCTTTGGTGACCACAGAGCTACTGGCATGCTGCTCCCCATGTCACCTCTCCTCCTTCTCTTCTGTCATGCACGCTCTCAGCAGAAAGGCAGAACAATACGCTGAAAAAAATCCCACCTGCACATGAATAAAAATGGACCTTAACACTTGAAACTACATTTCTCAAAATACAAGAAACTACATCATCTGTGACATCTCCCTAGAGAACTCAATGCCCAGCCTATGTAGACTTTATAAGCTATTCACTGATCACAACAGAAGAGTTTTCATCAAGATTTTAAATTCTTTCTTACCAACATAACTCATGTTGTATCTTCCTCATTTTTGTACTGTTTTCGTAATTTTGCAGTCTTTCAGCTTTCATAAATCAATTTTCTCCTTATATATCTTCTTCCTCACAGACGCTTCAAATAGGATCTAGAAGATTTTACCTTTGGATGCACCTCAGTTCACATGTGCAAGTAGATCTCTTTGAACAGGCTCATTGTGGTGGGTCGACTCTGGCACGGCACCAGGTGCCCACCAAGCCCTTCTATCATTCCCCCCAACCCCGGCAGCACAGCACACAGGGAGAGAATAAGACGCAAGGAGCCCTCAGTTATGATAGCTAAGATGTTATTCTCTACTTCCCGTCCACAGGCGATGTCGGGCCGAGTCCAGGGAGCAGGGCTCCAGGAACACACAGCAGCTGCTTGGAGGACAAAGCAGAATGCCCCCACAACCTCCTCCTGCCCTCTCCCTTTATAGTCGAGCTGACGTCATATGGTATGGAATATCTCACTGGTCAGCTCAGGTTGGCTGTATGCCCTCCCCCATCTTGCCCCCCCAGCCTCTGGTGCCGTGTGAGCACTGGCAGTCATAACACGGGTGTGTTATCAACACCCTCCAGCTCCCAGTCCTGCAGCATGAGGGCTGTATGGGGAAAAGTAGCTCAGCCAGACCCACTACACTCATCTAAGCAGATGACCCACAGTTCTCTTTCCTTTTTCCCTCACTTCAGGTTTCATTTAGAAAAAGGGACTGGTGTTACACTATCATTCTCGTATCTCTCCCATGGTTCTCAAGTGTCAGCCTGGGACCAGTACAGCTCTCCTCCAAGGTTCACAATGTTCTTCACACTCGAGACCCCCTGTCCTTCCCTCCCTCACCACTCATGGATGGACACTGCAGTTCTCAACCAGGACTAGAAATCTAAATCAGCTTCAGCTCAGTTCAACCTTCAATGCAGAATTTTTGCTTCACCCTAAATAATTTCTGTGATCCAATTTTTTCTATATTCAACACAAGCTACTTATATTTGAGTTATTATTTCAGATTCTACCTTAAGAGCATAGTACCACTGTCTTCCAAAGATGTGTTTATTCATCGCTGCAAATAACTTCTCCTTTATTTTGCCATGAAAAGAATGTAGGTAGTTGAGATATAATTCATTCATATCACCAGTTTTACAGATGAAGTTCTCTAAATTAATTAATGGAGAAACTTTAGGGGTTAAGTTCCTAATAGTCATGCATTAGGATACTTTATTAGTTTTTCAAAACCATGTTTAACTACAAACTTATATGTCCTGCAACTCATTTCCCATAACTCATTTTCTACACAGTCCTTTCGTGCAAGCAACAGGGACTATTCAAACACATTGCAATGCACAATACGAAGTGTTGACAGAAATTTAGTTCTGTGAAAATAGAGCATAAAATTTTTGAGAAGTCTGGCCTTAGCTTTATCATTTATCCTACTTAAAAATAAGGAAGAATAAAGTCATAGCAAAATTCTGCTTCCCACAAGAAATAGTACTGGAAGAAGCCACCTTTCAATTGAAGTTTCAATTAAAAAAATTAAAATCTCACCTCTGATTATAAATCAGAGGTTAGATATACATAAGATTTCAGTATCAGTAATACAGACTTAGAGGAAACAAAAAAAAAAACCAAACCAAAACACAACTTTAATTAAGGTGTTCTCCACTGTGCAATAATGTTAGTACTAATTTAAAAAGTTATTAAGCTGCACTTATTTCCATAGAAAGTTATTGGCAAAATGTATTTCCTTTATTGCAGTCTTTGATGCCTTGAGGGAACAGAGTTAAATGGCTGAGTCAGTCAGTAAAACAGCAAACCAATTCCCTTACATCACGTTTTCCTCCATGCTCTGAATACTAAACAGGACAGAATACTGAAAACAAAAGCTGACTGTCTGCCAGTTGAAACATGACTCTGTACCATGTTGGATGTATTGATAACCTGCTCTCTCTTGAATGAGTAAATCAAATGAATGACAACAAACAATGAGGCTGTATGGTATAATACTACAGATTTGTTTACTCCAGACATGTATATTCAATTCAACAATAAATATGGGCAGTTACCAAAACTCATTCCTCAGGATTTTTTTTTTTAAATTTTATTTTATTTTTTTTTTAATTATTTTTTTTTATTTTATTTGCAATATAACAAAGAGGATGTACCGGTACTGTTACCTCTAAGGTATTAATTCTTACTCTGCACAGCATACAGCCAGTATGTTTTATTTTCCTCCTCTTTTCATACAGCCTCCATACATCAAATAATGAAGAAAAAAGGCCTCAAGACATTCTCCAATGTAACAATCCAAATAATCAGGTTAGGCAAAAAGCTACTTCAAACACAAGTATCTTCATTACAAAAACATGTGAATCTGAAGATTTACCTACGGTTAATTTTCTTGAAAGATGTTCTTTTTTATACTCATGGTAGAACTCCTGACTCGAACGACCCATGCCTGCAAAACCTCAGTCCATACTGCCCTGCTAGGAAGTGGAAGCACACTGCACACTTGTGGGAATGAGGCTGGAAAGGGAAAAACTTGACAGTCTTATACTGTTGATTTAGAAAGCAATAATTCCTAGGGCACACTGTGGAATCAGGTTTGATAAAACAGAAGAGACCAGCAGGAAAAGGCAACAGCATCAGATGTAAGCCGGCTTGAGCAAGGACAGACAGTACGAGATTCAAGTGATGAAGCCAAGTTCAAGACAAGTCCAGTAGGTTGTCACTTGCCAAAGTGTTCAGATAGAAGAAATAACTGTCCTTTGACTTGATAAAGTAACCCAAATGTGGAAATCACTTTATAGCAGCTATATTCTGTGGACTCTCAGCTCAACGCAGGAATCACCCAACAAGTGATCATGTTCATTTCCTCTTCTCTAATGTTTTCTAGAGATTAAACCCCTGAAACCAGTGCCAGGGTTTCTTCTGGAATGACAGGACACAGCAACAGATTAATTCCATTTTCACCACCTCCAAATTTTAACTCATGCAACATCATTTCTTTGTTCAGAGGACAGTATAGCACCTAATAACTTTTCAGATAAATATATTACTAAGTCTAGAACTGTTATAAATATCCCTAATTAGCTTGTCACAGATTGTTCATTAGGTTTGAAAGAGAATTGGATTGACACAGTATTTTGGGATATGTGCATTTGTTAAACTCCGTGCAGAGGGAGAAAAAAAAAAATGAGTCAGATCAAGATTAAATAAATATTGTAGAAGTCTTACATTTCTGATTTGGAGCTAGCTAAAGAAAATAGACAAGGAAAAGCACCGCTTAGCTGCAGGAAATCTAGCTGTAAGAAATTTTACTAAAATCCAACAACCATTTATTTAGAAAACAGCAATTGAATACAGTCTAGAAAATAATATTATAAATACAGTTTGGTAACTACTTGGTTACTAAACTGATTGGATTTTATGTGCACATTAAACAACTGGTTTTAAAACTTGTTCTGAGGGTATGAAGGAGAGGATGGAGTCCGTCAATCAGCTTTTACACTTGATGAAATATCTTCACTACTGACACTGTAACACACGACAATAAAAGTTTTAATTACATATTTTGCTTAGTTTCTGCTTACAACAGAACAACTTGCTTTATAATATAAAGAAATAGAGGAGGAAAAAAGACATACACAAATGAAACTGGTTACTTTTGAACAAACAGAAGAAGAGAAGTCTGAAGCATCAGATTCACCAGGGTTTCTGGCATTGAAACTGGCCAGCTGCAAGGCAAGGAGAAGCTCGGTATGATCCAATCACCAAAGGGCAATGCTCTGTGCTAGATTTTCATAGACAAGTACAAAGAGGAAGAAAAGAGGAAGCAAAGAGCAGCAATGAGAGACTAGTTCTCAGATTAACATGGGCTGCAAGTAAGTGAGCAGAAATGTGGTTTCCTGCTTGCTTGAGTTATTCCTGAATGTTCATTAAATATCTACTGGGAACATTTTCAGTTTGGCCTGATGAAATTCATTCCCAAATTTATGAAGTGTAGAAATGGAACCAGTGAACTCTTCCCAATTTACCTTTACTTCTATGCTGACAAGTACTTGCAGTATGATGTGTTTGATTAACAAGTTATGGTCCCAAGAGTCATATCACTCCCTTAAATTGCTACCATCCTAACAGAGAAAAAAATTAGGTATTCAAGTAATCTAGGAAGAGAAGGAAGAAACTACATATCATACAGCTTCTGGAAGATACACAGGCACTACTGCTAGTACCAGAAAAAATGTTACCACATTTTTTTTTACCACAAAGGATAAAATTAAAAAGCTATCATCCCTCTCTTCCTAAAGTCCAAACATTTGATCATTAATCTTGCAATATGCACATGATAAACTGAAAAGGGTTTTCCATATGCATTTTATTGCCTTAAACATCTATAACTCTTCCTATTTTTTCCACACTCACAAAGAGCAAAGTTTTCCTAAATAAAGAGGGGAAAAAAGGAATGAAACAACAATTTCAACTACTTTCTGTCTAGTTAAGAGCAGAGAAAGATGATGGAAACAAGCAAGCATAGACATACCAAAATTGCCTAGTTGAATATTAACAGCTAAAACTACTGTTTAAACTAAACACTGAAACAAGTTTTGCCTCCAACATGTTAAGCTATTAAGCAAAAATTTAAGCCTTCAAGGGCTTACTAAGAATCACAAATCCATTAATGAGATAACTCAGCTTTTTCAGAGGTATAGCTCTTGCTCAAGTCTTAGTTCTCCACGAATATTTTTAAAAGAGCCATCAAAAAAGATGTAGTTTCCTGTAGTGTTACAATTACTTTCAGTCAAGCCAACAGGCTACATTTCAAGGAAATAATATAGTAATTAGGCTAAATTGTAACAATTGATTAATACACTGGAAAGTAGGCAGAGATAACCAGGGAGGGGATTCTGACATTTTCAAAAGTCAACTCTGTCACGTAAGTACTTCTCACAGAACAGGATTATTTCCAATTTTATTTACAGTGCCAGTGGCATCTTTGCAGCTCCAGCTGTGACAAAAGCCCATATGTTCCAGTGCACTGGCATGTGGCATTGCTACAGACCAGCTTCTTCTCTGTTTTGACAGTTATATTCAGTTCATGGTTCTAAATCATGTCACAAAATATACTTGTCCTATCCCTCCCTAACTCATATACCTAAGCACACTTCTTTCTAGGATTTTCCTAACAGTTGCTTATTTTTGGGCAATGTCGCCAAAGCTCAGTGTGTCCCACACTTTTGAGACACATCTGTTTTCCTGTCCACGTCTGAATACACCATACTGTTGGTATGCATATGCCCAAATAAATCAATCCAAATTTTCTTGGAAGCATCATGCATACTGCATATCATGCAAGTACACACCATTTGTATATTTCTCATGAACAAAAAAAATCATGGGAAAAAATCAGGACAGGTGTGATCTGTAGAGGTTATCTGGTCCTAACTCTTATTCAAACAAGGTCAGCAATCAGTGTTGCTGTATTACAACTACTACAGCACTCAGGGCCTCAGACAGCTCCCATCTGCACACCTTCAGTGATACAGGTTTTGTATAATATCTGAGCAACCTGTTCCAGTGCTTAACTATATTCACCATCAGAAGTTTGTTTTCCTGATAACTGGCTGGAGTTTCCTTTGTTTCAACTTATGACTTTTTCACCTTCTTTTGCTGTCCATCTCAGAAGAATCTCCATTTCTTCTAGACCACTGACCCCAGCCCTGCAAAAAGCTGCCAGGAAATTGCTTTTGAGAACACTGTTCATGATTTTTCTATGCAGCAATAGTAAAGTTATTCATAAAGAATATAAACACTGGAAGATATCGAGGCAGAAAAGAGGAAGACACATCAAGAAATAATTAAATGTCTCTTCTGCAGGTGTGATCTGAAGAAACAGGAACACTTGCACATTCAAAAAAAAGTAGCAGCGCTTTTAGGTACTTCGCTATCCGAGAGATACTGTGCACATTCGTTTCTCTGGCTAACTTACTTTGCAAACATCTTTGCATTCTTTAAAGGCTCCTCATCTCTAAATGATGCTGGCCATAACTCAAAACATGGATGTCACATTCAAGGTGTCATTAGACAGGAGATTCTGTGCTAAGGCCCTTAGAAGTGCATATGTCAATTATACAATCTCATCTCTCCTGCCTGTATCAGAAACTGAATTTCTGATTTAGTATTTCTCTATGCAAAGTAGCTTAACAAGATTTTCAAAACTAGGAAAAGTCACAGTATATTGGAATTATGGGTGCCAGTATGAGGTTTTATCATGCAGATTGCAGTCATCCTCCAGAACCATGCCTTACAAATAGTTGAAATGCAGAGTTAATTATGCTGAAAACCAAATTTAAGACTAAAAGCAAAAAGTACGATTAAGGCATTCAAACACAGTTAGTTATTTTATTCAGAGAAGTAAACACAAAACATGATGAATTCCCCATTTCTATCAGAGTCAGCTCTGACTCACTGGGGAGCAAGTTTCAGAGCATGTCTGAAAGCATCAGTTACTGTGTGGTCCACAGCAGAAAGGGACAACTGCTCTGTAGGTATCTTAACTGTGTTTCTGTGAGTTACTCATCTATTCCTACTTTACAGCAGTGATTTTATTTTTTCCTAAAGGCAAAAAACAGCAATACTTTATGAATATTTTAGTAGCAATGTCCTGATTGTCAAATCATAGCCTCTACCATATGCAGGGAGAAAGCAGCTGTGGAGGACCTATTACTGCTTGTGGGAGGGGCTGGGGGACAGGGGAGGATGCTGTTTCAGAAGAGGTGAGTGCTTTGCCTAGTTATTCAGAAATATGACTTACCTGGATTGCTAAATACAGAGTCCTCATGTTTCAGTGACTCTAGAATATCCCTATTTATTTCATTAATTTTATTAATTTATTTTATTCAAGATGAATTACACTCAAACTGCAAAGGAATTGAAATAAAGTCCTCCTAACGACTTAGACAGGTCTCAAGACCCAGCCTTACATAAGGCTTCTCCATCACTAGACATGATGGCAAAAAATGTTAAATTCTTTTGAAGAACTTAAATTAGATGTTCTGCCTCTTTGGGCTGGATAAACTGGTGAACATATTTTCTTCCAGTATTTTTGAGCACTGGTTTGCCTAAAAATCTTCATGTAGACTCTTTTATTAACAACAGAGCATGGTTTAGTTGATACTGTGTATATACATCTGAAATTTATCATCCTGACCAGAGAAACAGTGTATGTTCACAACTACAAAGTACATTTAGTCATACATCTGCAGCACAGTTAGCGTATGTCAGCTGTGGTAGGAAATGTCTGCCAAGACTCTCCATATAATGCTTCAAATTTTATTCTGGTTCATCAATATGTAATTCCTTATCACCTTCTCCACTTATTCTGCAAGAAAATGTGGGAAGGAAGACAGCGAGTTCTTGACTGGTATAGTACAAGAGAGGCTGAATACTACAGGAAAACAGACAATCTTCTTATGGGGCAAATGGATCCTTCAACTGGGTTTAAAAAGGTATTAAAAGAGTACTGATTGAAATCTTCTCGTTTCCTTAAAATGACCTTCTGCCCTGAAACGATCCTAGCCACCCCTTCTGGTCCATATCAGACTTCAGCCTTATGTTATTAATCCTTAGTCTGTTCCACCACTCCCCCATTAATTTTCTCCATGATTTCAAAGGCCAAACACCCAGCCATCTTGAACAAGGCTTTCCAGCATCCATGACTACGGATGAGTAGATGCCAACTATTTTCATCCTGGTAAACTTTACCCTTAAAAGAAGAGACAGAAGAAAGGATTTCCTCACACAAGCCCATCCAGGTCTCTGCCAACACACAGCACAGTATTTTCAACAGAACAACAGAAGATAAGCAAGTAATATGAGGAAGATTGCAGTGATATGTCCTCTAGAAAAAGGCATGGTTTTGTGCTTTAAAACACAGCTTCACATATTTATGCCTCATCAGCGGGATGGCACTATGTCGAGAAAACAACCTGCTGGCAGCACTAGCTTCTGCTACCTTGCCAGAGAGAAAACAAGTGGCAGAGACAGAAATACTTGCTTCTGAAAGGCCCTCATCTCAGCAACGGACTAAGTACAAAACCCCCAAATCATAACAAGCTTACAGAAAGGAGAAAAGGCAAAAACCAGAAGCATTAGCATGGCACACAACAGCCACTCCCCAGTTTTGAGCTATCAGTTACCACCACTTCCACACCAACATACACCCAGAAGCAACTATTTGAATACCAATGAGGAAAATAAATCTCACAGTTCAAGGGCTTGCTAAACTTTGGCTTGAAAAGAGAAGATATGAAAAAGAGTCATGATTATCTGAAAGCTGCATACTCAGCGTTTTAGGTTTTTCCCCACCCTACCACCCTCTTTTTCTCTTCAGCATCTAATATTTTTCAATGAAAAAAAAAAACAAAACACCAAACAAACAAAAAACCACAACAAAAATAAAAACAAAAAAAACCAAACAAACAAAACCACACACATAAAAACATGTAAAAAACCCAATCAAACAAACAAAAAAACCCAACCCACACTTCACTAAATCAAGGGATTGAATCTTTTTATAATTTTTGGTCAAAAACCTCTCCAATAAAGTTACATTCCACCTATTTTAAACACTCAGTTTGAAGAACTGATGTCCATTAGCTAGGCTGCATGCTGTCAGGATTAAAGTATTGCATTTAGCTCTTTGCATAAAATAACATATCCAATGTAATTTTCTCCCATTTCAGTATTTTTAAATATTTGCTACTCCTACAAATAAGTGAAGAAGCAGCTGGTAATGATCTGTTATTCTCACTGCCTAACATCCTGTCCTTTTAGATAAGATGCATGCAGTATCCCATTGTAGCTCTGAGTCTCAACATTATTTGCAGAAAATCCTTGTAAATTAAATCAAAACCCTGGACTTCAGATTTATCTTGTTCTTGCCCTGACACTTTGTTTAGATTCAGCAGCTATATACATTTGAAAGTCTCCTGGCTTCCCACGTAGAAACTGAAAAATTGTATGTGCATCAAGATGTTTGACCATACAGAGGACCAAACACAGTCAATATATTAATAGCAGCACAGTTAGCCAACCTCTCCTACAATAACATACATTTGCAAGCATTTAATAGTATGTTCTCAGGAACTGGAATTCTTGTTCTGAGGTTTAAAATCAAGTGATTAGAGAATATGTTCTTATTAGTTAAAAGACAAGGAGCTGTTTATTGAAGGTATGTTTAAATGATCCCTTCAAATCACAAAAACAAGAACTCAAAAAAAACAGAATTCAAGTTACCTCCGCAACTTGCCTCCATTATATCTAAACGTGCTACTGTCACACAGTGATGTCACAAAAATAATCACAAAATATTTTTCAAACATGACATTCATCTTTATAAATAGCATACACACAGATATACATGTATACTGGCTTTCCCTGCATGTCAGGTATCTATCTCAAAGACAGTTTCCATCCTGAGGTACCCCAGTGACACATTCTGTTGTTGACTGTGCAGACAATTAAATTATTAGATCAAAAACTCAGTAAATATTTATAAAAGCAGAAGATATTTTAATTAAGTCATGAAAACTGCGATCAACTGACACATCACTAGTTCCATAAATAACGCATTTGCTGGGATGGAAGCAATAGGTTCCTCAGTCCCAAAAATCTGATTACCTCAGTGAGAATGAGGTTAAGAATGCTTGTTGTATACCATTTGTTGCTGTAAAATAGGCAGTTAAGTAACTGATGAAAATCCAAACTAATCACTTCATTCTTATTGCGATACGGTGATCTCGTTTACACAGATGAAGCTGACTCTCAAGAGAAAATTTAAATAAATAAGCAGTCATAGAAAAGAACTTAACCAAGCATTTTCAGATCTGTCTTATTAACCAAAACACTTCTATTAAATCTGTTGTGCAAGACTGCTTCATAATTTCTTAGCAGGAAATCGGGGAGAAGAAATAAGATCATTAGTACCCTAATTAATGAAAGAAAAGGATGATGGTTAATAAGTTTGGTCAAGCATGTTGACTATAAAGGATACATACTAGTACTGAAAGAACAAAAAAAAGAGCAACTAGTTAATGAACTCCCTACATCCTAGCAGTCCAAAGAGGACTAGAAATTAATCCAAGTGACAAATTCTGAATCTTAGAAACTTGGTTGAGAGTTCAGGTTGAAGAGTCTAAAGATAGTAATAGGTAGTATTAACAACTATAAAAATTTGCCTTTATTTCAGAGTAGTTGAACTGTCCTTTCCAAACCTACACGAAACAAGAGTTCAACAGAATTTAACAAACTAATTGCCTAATCTGCAATCACACCAGTGATCAATCATGTTTGCAGCCCATGAACTTTTAATATGAAGTATCAATTGAATCTAATCACGTAACCATCAGTTGTTCCAATATAATCAGAGACATTTAGGTTGGCAGGAATTCTTGGAAGTCAGTTAGTGCAACCCTAAGATCAGAACAAACCTAACTTCAAAGATAAATCAAGTTGTCTAAAGCATTAGCAGGGATATAGATATCCAGGATAATTTAGAAATCCTTCATTTTTAAGTCCCACACTGATGAATTACAGAATCACAGAATCATTTAGGTTGGAAAAGACCCTTGGGATCATTGTGTCCAATCATTAACCCTACTCTACAAGTTCATCCCTAGACCATATCGCCCAACACCACATCTAA
>WUAM01000275.1:10136977-10163537 GCA_024336885.1 Actenoides hombroni
GTGTCCAATCATTAACCCTACTCTACAAGTTCATCCCTAGACCATATCCCCCAACACCACATCTAAGTGATGCTTAAACACATCCAGGGACGGCAACTCAACCACCTCCCTGGGCAGCCCATTCCAATATCTTACCACTCTTTCCGTGAAGAATTTTTCCCTAGTGTCTAGTCTAAACCTACCTTTTATCAGCTTTAGGCCATTCCCTCTGGTTCTGTCACTAGTTAGTTGAGAGAAGAGACCAGCATCAACCTTTTGTTATAACAAAAGGTTGTTACAACCAATTGTTACAAGAAAGGTTTAAAAAAAAAAAAAAAAAAAAAAGAAATATTATAAAAAAATAATTGTCTATCTAGCCAGTAATGTTCAACTAGAATTTAAAAATCTTCCTAAGGTAATCAAATTGATTTGGTATTTACCAACTATGACATATCTCAAGATACTGTCTTTTCACTGTCCTAATTTGTCAAATGCATTGGAATCGTGGTATGCTGCATCTTGATGCTTTCATCCTCTTTACTGTATAATAGGGTAAATAAACACAGAACTGCTTGTTTTCACAGACTCCCACTCCACATCCCCTTCTTCCTTACACACAGAAAAATTGTGGCAAATCAGCTAGTCTTATCTGATTCATTAAAACTTGGAAATGCTTATGAAAATACGCTTTTTCCTTCTCCTCCTCTTCCACTTCTGTCCCTCGAAAAGAAACAACAACCTACAAAAATGGTGGAAAAATGTTTAATCTTCTACTTAAAACATATGAAATTGTTAAGATCTGAGAGTTCATCAGCTATTGAAAGTCAATACAAATTTTCAAAATTCCCCCAAAATCCAACATACATCAGCAATTATAATAAAATCATAAATTCCCTAATATTTAGTAGCTCAGGAAATGCTGAGAGTAAAAGATTTGAAACATACAGAGGAGAACAAAAAATAGTCTCCTAGCTTTCAGACCTTAAGTGTTTACATCAGCACGGATAATTTCCAGTTTTGTTTACATTTGTACAGGAATGTCCCATTGGAACCAAAATTTAAGATCTGCTGTCTTCTCCTATCTTTGTCTCCTAAGACATTTCTTAAAAAGACTACCCTCTACTCCAGCTTCTACCCCTCATTTTATCCCTCCAGCAGAGGAGTATTAATACACAAAATACTGAAGATCTGCTCAGTGGAGACCTCCTCCAACCATTTAGGGTGCTGATCAAGATAACACAGCTTCTGGGAAGAATTCAATTCCTTAGTCACCTAAGAGACATTTCTAAAGATGGAGAAATCAGTCTTAAGAGAGGGCTTATTTCTCTCTTGTCCTGAACAGGGCTCCTTTTCAAAAGCATCCTTTCTCTAGAAGGCGGCTTACAGATGAGAGGCTGCCTAATTTCCCAGGCATGATGTATAAGCAACTCACAGGGAACAGAAAGTGAAAAGCTTTTCCTTCACTACAACAGACTGAACTGAATAACTGATCATCTGGCTCCAGGATACAGTGGGAAGAGGTCACAGTTACAAACTGGTGAAAATCCAGACTCTACCGAGCAAATGACAAAAACCTCAGGTTTATTCCTTTGTTCACAGTATAAAGGTCAGCAAATAACAGTGCCACCATTAACAGAATAAAAGGCTTCTGTATTAACTGAAGTTGATTTGAGATTAATTATAAATTCCTCTCGGCGTGACAAACAAAATGAAACTTTAGTAAGACAACGAAGCAGGAGTAATGTAGACAGCGTGTAATGGTCTTACAGATTCAGAAGGGAGTTAGTAAGAACTATGCGTGATTTGTATGAGTTAAGTCAGAGGCCCAGTTCCAAAAAATTATGATTTTCCTGATCAGAGTCATTTTTTCTCATCTACAAGTGCTTTTTTTTTTTTTTTTTTGTTAGAGATATGCAGAGAGCTTTCAGGGAAAGGCTTTCTCCCTCCCTACATTGCCGACACAGATTAGAAGTTAGCACATTACTGAGCATTATGGTAATGGCAGAGGATGGTGCTAAGTCTTGACAAAAGATTTCTTTATGCTGATGATTTCTACTTCTTGGAAAGAGGATTACATTCTCTCACTTAAAAACATCCCACACAATCATGAGTACATACATCAACAAAGGAAACTGCAAAATATTATAAGAATGATTGTATTTTAATAGTTTTTTCACTAAATACAAACAGTATTACTCTTTTTTTCCTTTTTAGGGAATTGTAGGACCCCATTTTATGTATATGCACACATGGTAATGGTAATACGACAGGTTTTAATATCGTGTCTTATGTTAGCAGATGGCCCTTCAGTGCTGTGTTTTATTAGTTTGTTTTGCCCAAGAAATATTTGGCTACAGGAACTGCAGCATGTAATTGGTTTTATTATACTGGCGAATTATCTCAGTCTAGTAATACAAACTGCTTAGGCAGTTATTCGTTTAATATATGTTTTGTTGGTGAAGAAACCTCTTTGTCATTCCCCCCTGTTATCAGTCCTCTGTTATCTCTCCCTTCCTATCTATCCCAGCTGATGGTTTTCCTGTACAACATTCTTGCCATCACCTCATTTTCCCTGTTTCCTGCCCTTTTGGTATTTAGAGTCAATTCAGTATCCAGCTCAGCCCACATTTCAGTCCATGCCCTGGCTCATCTCCCTTCCTCCGGTCAGCACTGGTGACAGACTCCCTGCCAGCCACCAGGCTCTAGGACACCTGCCAACCTGACTTTTCTTATGCTTATATGCTCCAGCAGCTCTCCACCTTGCTGTGCAGCATGAAGCTCATGCACAAGCTGAATGCAGGAGAGGAGTGCTGGTGTAAGACCATTCGTCGTTCCTCACAAAGGCACCTGGCATACCGGTGACTCTTCCACATCCTTCTCTCAGCTGCCAGAACCATAAAAAACACTTTTCTGGTCTGAGTAAACACACACCGTTAACCACAAGCAAAGAATGCAAATATTTTGCACGAAGGAAGAGTGACATATTTACTTCTAAATACAACTTCTCCTAAACGATTTCAACAGTTGCTTGAAAATAATTATAGTAGGTGGAAAAAAAAAAAAAAGAAAAAAAAAAGTCTAGTTTTTAGCCTTATGTAGGTCATCCAGTGTTGGAACTTAAAACTCTCAGATCCACAACACAGTTCACAGGAATGACTGGAGGGGAAGCAGCATGTAGAGAAGCCCATATGGGCAACATATGTTCCACCAGGAAACCACTAACTCTGTGACAGGAGCAGAATTTTCAGGGTAAGAGATGTTTATCCATGGCTCTAAGAACAGAGTGTGGTCCAAAGATGGCAGGCAGCACATCCAATTATAAAATATCCCATTAGAGTCATCTGTGGGAAGAGAACAAGCATGATTCCCTGCTAGAATACTCAACAGCTAAACGTTTTGAAACATACAGGCACACTAATACAGCCAAGGGTTCCTTGCATGTATTCAGCTTAGAGGCAATGCAGTCCAGCACTCTAAAAGACAACATACATTAGGAAAAAAAATTAAAAAAGGTAAAATAATGCACTGTATATTTTATAATTATGCAAATTAGCATCAATTTGTGTATTATCAAATACAATGTTAAGGTTTACCCAAGTCCTTTCCAAGAAGGCCAAAAAGGAGAAAACTTTCAAATAGTCCTTAGGACAGAAAGTGCTCATAACCACCAGGTGAGAAAAGATCCAGTGAGCTTGGGAAAACTGAGTGCTTAGGACAGGAAAATTACAATAATCATAGAATGACAGAATGGCTTAGGCTGGAAGGGACCCTAGAGATCATCTAATCCAACCTCCCTGACATGGGTGGGGACGCCTCTCCACTAAACTAGGATGCTCAAGGCCTCATTCAACCTGGCCTTGAACACCTCCAGGCACGGAGCATCCACAACCCCCCTGGGCAATCTATTCCAGAGTCTTACCACCCTCGTACTGAAGAACTTTTTCCTAAGATCCAATCTAAACATATTTTCCCTCAGTTTAAAACCTTTTCCCCTCATCCTATTGCTGGACACTCCTGTGAAAAGTCCCTCTCCAGTCTCCCTGTAGGTTCCCTTCAGGTACTGGAAGGCAATCTTCTATTCTTACCTTAAAAGGTGATAAATTCTACTTGTGTCACATTTAAATAAAAAAAAAATATAAAATATAATGAATAAATAAGATCCGGTTTTCCTCCCCCTGCCCTGAAAAGAAAGATGAATGCTCTGAGAAAGAACTTTTAGCCACTGTAAAAATGTGTAGGTGAACTATTGCAACAGCCAAAGCTGTTTGTCATCTCTAGGTAAAATTCACTGGTGGCTATGAAATCCAAATGTGAATCATAAATTCTGAGCCTGCCATCATTTATTATTTGATGTGCAGAAAGGTGTGAAGAAGCTTTCACACTTCCTATGTTGGATGATGACTGTAAGTTACAGAGTTAAATTCTATTTGGAGCTCCGCATGAAGCCACATGTAAGGCTACAGCTCTCAACTGTAAAATGGGCAACTAACAGCTGCATCTCACAAGATAATAATAAACAAAGTGTCTAAATCCACAGAAATACAGCTACAGTCTTTGAGTAAGATAGGCTGTCTTGAGCAGAATAGGTAAAATAACATTTATTATTTTTTCTGCTCTCTGCTTTGACTAGGCATTCAAAGATTTTCAAGGAAGCCTATGATTTTATACAAGCAGAAATTAAAAGTGAAGTTAAGAATCTTAGCAGTGGGGGGGCAGAATCACAAGATATTCTAAGGTAGCAATTTATTGTTTCTTTCATATTTCTCAACTTATTGGACTGAAAGTCTGTGATCAAAGAGCTATCGGTGTGAAGACAATTCCAACAACTCATTTCTTCTTTTACAACCTATATTTAGAGTACTTCTTCATTTACATATATCCTTCCATTTAATATTAGAGAATGAAATTCTACTACCTGAAACTTCAATGTGTTTACATCACTTTCAACCACCTTGTAGCACAAATAGCACAAATGATTTTACAAATGTATTATGAAAATATAAATCTGGGCTGTTTAGACAAGAAGAAAAGGCTGCTTATCAAACACTTTCATTGTCCTCTAAATACAAACCACCCTATAAATGCATACGAACGAACATGTTACGGCATTTCATGGCATAGTTGTCTTAGCATCAAAAAAGAAGTCAAAAGCATCAAAACGAAAACAAAACCCAGCCAAAACCCCCCACTGTATCATACCTGCTACTTCAAAAGCAAATAATCCTTTTTTTACTACCAACGCAACTTTCAGAAAACAAGGTCTCTAGGATTGAAGTCTATTTTTATTCACACTACTGTAAGTACCCAAAGTGTTCATACATGCAACAGAGAAACTCATTATCTCCTGGCTTACAGGAGATTCCCCAAAGATAGAGGTCAGTGTGTGGTTATCTTCTCTTCTTACACTTCCTTCTACTATTTCTTTTGCCTCCTCTTCTTCTCCTCCCTTACATCTCTCCCAAAACTACATACATCATAGCAGAGGTCCTGTGGTGCATAGTAGGAACATACTTTACAGATAGTACAGTATTTTAAGTATTCAGAGCTCCACTCTTTGCCGTTTTATTCATACACATACAGATATGCTTATACTATACGTGTCAAAACCATTTAGCTTGTTGGGGTGACTCTGCAAGTGCATGTAAGGGAATACAACAGTCATTTCACCTCTCCTTTGCCTAGTCACACAAAATGCATGTGAGATGACAACTATTTAGTTCTAATCTGATTGTTAATATAAAGGGAAAAAAAAAGGGAGTAGAGGAATGGGAAAACCAGTAATTTGCTAAATGTTGTCTTGCATAAACAATACAGACTATATGCATATATATTTACCACCTCAGAGACCCCTGCTCTCCCTTATATAGACTACAAAGTATGAAGGTTAATTATCCCTTAAAACTCTTGCATGCTAGTAGAGAAGATTTCTGGTTTGAACTTCAGGGTATGCAATAAGAGGATATGGAAGGAAAACCACAACACTATCAATTTTCTTTCCTTTCCTCTCCCAGATCTTAGTAGTAAGCAGTTATAAAGCCTCAAACCATTATCTTAAAGTGCCAGCTAATTATGTCTTTATCAGCATTTCTTTATATTCTACTTGCACAAGAGATGAAAGTCATCGTTTGTGTTTAAATGCAAATTACTACAGATAAGGCAAATATTCAGAATTAAGAAAATCCATTTCCTAAAGAAAGAGAACCACACACACACACACAAAAAGTGTAAGTGTTAAGAAGAGGACAAATTACTTTGTTTTTAAACAACAGATCTCACTGAATTCTGAATTATGTAGTTGTACATTTCTGACAAGAACATGTGATACCAACTCATCAGTTAATTACATAGCAACTTGTCTGGCAATTAAAACCTCAGTGCCAGAAGTCCACAGCCATATAGCGCAAAGCTTTCCCAGTGACAATTTCCCTCCACAGATTCAGGAGCATATGTTATGTCAAGACATTGACTTCTAATTTTTTTCAAGTTTTGGGAGAGCTTTCAGCAATTCAGACAGACAACCTACACTCTAGGAATTTTCTATGCTCTGTCTTTTAATTTGAGCTAGACAGGTAGGAGGAAAAATGTAAAATCTTGAGGCCAGACAAGACAAGTGAAGGAACTCATTTAAATTCACAAGCAGAAGGACCCTGATCCATTCAAGAAATGCAAAATAAAAGAATCATTACCAGGAAAAGGAGACAGTAACAAGTGTTTAAATTAGTGACTTTAACTATATTGTTAGGGGTTTTTTTAGACTGCAGAAGGATTTTAAATACTTCTACAAGCACTAGAGGAAAAAAAAAATAAATCACAAATGCATTTCCAAAACCACTGTATGACAAACTAAGAACATGAAAATCATTATTAGTAAGATATCGCTTTTTCCTCAGTAAATATGGACTAAACTACCACAAGAAGTCCAAACAACTCTGAAATCCCCAAGCCTTCTCTCACATCATGACTGCAGTTTAGAAAGTCTGTTACATAAAATTAACACAACAGTGACAGCACACAGTGTAATGCTTCCCTTCCCCTCCTTCAAAAGCCCAACAAAAAATATACAGTGAATACCAAAGGTGTAATTAATCTAATCTGAGATGTCTTTGAATATATATTTATGTCCACAGCTGAACTATCAGCTTAAGCCCCTTTCATTCAGTGGATACAAACAGGCATAGCACAATGTGCTCATCCTAATGCAGGAAATCACTGCATCTAGAAAGTAATCTGTGGTATCATTTCCATCCGTAAGCAATAATGGGAATATGATTCAACTCCTGATTTAGAAACACAAATATAATTTGAAATGATTTTTGGTTTAAAATTCATTGAGCATTTCAACAATATCACGTTCCATTACTATATATATATTTGGATGCTGCTCAGTTTTTAGCTGTAGGTTACTAGGGAATTTCTAATTGCATTTCTTTAGCTTCCTGAAGAAATTTCACCAAGTTTTACAGATGCAGTTTTCTCACAGATAACTCTTTTCCTCTTGGTTTGTATTTCAAGGGACCACCTATACTAGGAAAGTCAAGATGACTTCCCCAGCAAGAGGAACAATGTAAACGTACATCATTCATCTATGTATCGCACTGCCACAGTTAAAGCCTGAAAACTTTGGGATATTAAACATTCTCTAACAGCAGTTATTGCTGGAAAGCATTAAGTCCTGTGCTGCTACATCATACAAAGTTTTGAAGCCCCCTGCATTAGACACATACATTATAGGAGCTACAGTTTAACTTGCCAAAAGATATTGTAAGATCGGTGAGTTTAATCTCTTTATTTAGTTTTGGATGCAAGCTGAATTGTAATAGCTCGATATTATGAGGGAAGTTACAAAAATTCTTAGGATTTCTGTTGTTTCAGAATAAGACCTCTCAGTGCTAAGAAGTGAGCTATTAAGAAAAAATAAAACTGGGTTTACAGTAAAATTACTTGTACTTCAGTACAGCTTTTCCTTCAAGCACATAAACAGCCTCAAAGTCAACTGGACTACTCAGATAACAGTGTAAACCACTAATTCTGTTCCTTGTCACCATTTCAGCCTGATTTTCATCAAAGGACTTCAATTCTTCCTTCCTGCAGCAGAGTATGAGAATGCATGTAAATATGAACAGAATCAGGCTTACATGTAAAGCTTTCTGTATGCTTGAATTCCAGACAACTGGATACACCTAGCTGTCTTTTTCTGCTATTTTGGACAATAAAAAAAGTGTCTTGAAATCCAGAAATACAACTCAGTTGTCAGCGTGCCCCATGACAGACGTAGGGTATAGGACATCATGTTGCTCTGCATCCTTGTACAAGTAACACAGGTTAGGTCTCCAGGCACTGGCAAGCAGATCCATCCTTCCCCGATTCTCATGCGTTTCAAGTGCTGAGCTCTCCCGTACTTGCTACGGCCCCAATAACCAGGCTTCTCCATACCAGCTTTAATTCTCTATTAGTTCTCAATGCCAGCCTTGAACTAAGCAGTCCCTCAAGTGCATCAGGTGGAAGAGGAAAGAACAGAAAAAGCAAGAATTTCCACTGTGCAATAAAATGCCAAAACCCTTGGCTTTTGAAAGAGGTTTGGTTCCCTCACACATTAAAACCTGGGAGGGATGAAAGTCAATCTTTGATCTCCAACAACAGTACAGGGTCACCTTTAGAGACAGCACAATGCAACACATAGCTCATTTCCCCTCCTGGAACGTATCAAAGACACAATGGACTGAAACCTTTATATTCATGTTTCCTTTGTCTCCTTCAAGTAATAGATAAAACCTGAGAGAGAGAAAAAAACCCAAAACAACAAAAGTAGCCTCCAGGACAACTCCAACCTCAAAACTACATCCAGTTTAGGTATGCATACTTGTGGCACAGATACTACAAACAAACTCCACCAGTGCCACTGGCATGAAAAGAGAGTGGTGCCTACTTTGCACCTCTGAGGGTTGAGCCTCATGCATAGGAAGGTCAAGTTCAACTTACATTCTCTCTCTTTTTAATATTAAAGATGAATCACAAAGAACAGCAATAACCTGCATGAAGCGATAACATTTAATACAAGGGGGTTAAGTGACTATGTTTCTCAGCAAAGCTCCCTCCCCCCAAGCTATTATCAGTAGAGAGAATAAAAATGAAATCTCTGTAGAGCCTACTATTTTTGCTTCCTGCATTATTTTCACCAGTTGCTTTAAGTAAATTTTTTTTAAGGAACAATATGACAAAGGACTGTGCAGTTCTTGACTGAAGACTATCCCTTCTCTGACTGCCATGACAGATAAATTTTTAAAAAAGCATAATATTCAGTCAACCTAGAGCTAATAAAACAAAAAAAACAAAAAAAATCCCCAAAACAAACAAACAAACAAAAATAACCAAGAAAAAACAACAAAGAAGTTAATTGCATCTCTTCAAATAAGAAAATGGGAAGATAGAGTAAAGTATTATCAGAAGAAAGTAATCAAGATTGTTATTCTACCAGAAATTATCCCAACTGTATGAAGAAAAACAAAACCCACAAATAAGTAAGGAATCACTGCGTTGTATAAATGGACGGATCACTTGTTAATAAATCTGGCCCTTCTTATGCATGATCCAATGTACTTATGTAGATGTTTTGCTATGGTAAGCAAGACTGACAGCACTATGTCGCAAACTCCCCTAACTCCACTAATTGGATAACACAGTAAGAATTTTGAACATATATTTAGGCTGCAACTTCCTATGTATCTGCCTGCAGTGATCCCCTCCTCTCAACCAAGCCAATTTAGCAGGGTCCAGAGGGGCAACCCAGGCAATGCCCACTGCTACCAGTGCCATATGTTTCCTGGAAAAGCCGTAACACCTCTACACTGACAGGGGATTTTAGACACAAAACAATGTTCTCTGGGTTCAGAATAGGTATTTTGCCATCTGCATAAAAGCAACCTCTGGTTTTAGACAAGCTATTGTACTGGGTGTCCATGGCAAGCTGCTGACAGTGGGGGTTGCAGGGTGGCCTCTGTGAGGAGAGGAGGGCCAGGGCTGCCCTGTGCTGGACATGGTCACTTCCAGCTGACTCCAACTGACTCATTGCAAGGCACAGCTGAGCCCCTCAGATAAGATGGCAGCACCTCTGGGAAAATGTACTTAAGAAAGGGCAAAATGTGAGGAGTGGGGGGAAAAAACCCAACAACAACAACAACAACAACAACAACAACAACAACAACAACATCAAAAACAAATCATGAGAAACAGCCTCATGACACCAAGGTGAGAGAAGAAGGGGAGATGTTTCAGGTGCCAGAGCTGAGATTCCCCTGCAGACCATGGAGACACCGTGGGGAGTGGGTTGTCCTCCTGAAGCCCATGGAGACCACACTGGAGTAAGTAGTATTGAAGGACTGCAGCACCTGGGAAGGACCCACACTGCAGCAGAGGGAAAAAGTGAAGAGTGAAGAGCATCAAGAGAAGAGCTGTTCTGGACTACCAACAGTCTCCCATTATTCTTCCCACTGTGCCACTTGGCATCAGGGAGGAAGAGGTAGATGAGATGGGAATGAAGGAGTGATAATGAGCCTGGGGAAAAGATGAAGTGGGACAGGGGTGGAAGGCATTTTAGTTTCCATCTCTGTTTCTCACCATCCACCTCTATTTTGATTGAGAATAAATGAAATTAGTTCTTCCCAAGTCAAATCTGTTTTGCCTGTGAAAGTAACTAGTAAATGATCTCCCTATCTCAACACACTAGCTTTTTTCTAGCTTGTTTTCTCCTCCAGACCTATTAAGAAGGGCGAGTGAGAGCAGCTGGGTGGTTTAGCAGCCTGCCAAGGTCAACTCAGCACAGCTATAAAACTCTAATTTCTGTCTACTCAATCAAGTCTTTTGCAGCTCTATACTCTGAAAAATACCTCCAGAAGATAGAGCCTCCCTCTGTATCCAAAACCCTAAGGTTCTGGCCCAACCTTTGACACAGCTAGCAAGCTAACACAAATTACACGGGAAAACTCCAAACAGCAATGCTACCTTTGCCAGAATTTCCCACCACCACCACCTCAAATCAATGAGACCACCCTCCTCAGTTCAGGGTGTCCTTGACACTAGGTACTCAAAGATGGTAAAACGGAAAGTGACCTGCTGAACAAAGAAAAGAAAGAGAGTGGGAGGATCATGAAAATTTGCAGGATGACAACTGGGGCAAACAGGAAGCCAGAACTGGGGCAGACTGCACAATGAGGCTGGGACAGGACTTAGAGCTAGAACAGGGAGGCTGAAAAAGGGCAATGCAAGGAGATGAGACTGGCAAGAAAGCTCCTTCAGAGAATGATTCTTAGAAGGAAAGCAATAATAGTCTGGAAAATGAGCAAGAAATGGGTTGAAACCCCACCGCAAGTCAATTTGGTGAAATAAGGAGGGCTCTCGTGTGATGCCTGCCCTATGGCATACGTTTTAGCATGTGAAGAAAAAGCAGCAAGCACTGGCAGGAGTGAACAGTTGTCCACTATGGCTGAAACAAAGTCAAATCTCAGCCTGTGCTCACTGGCAGCACATTGCTCCTTCCCAGCCACATGGGCAGTGATAATGTTTTGTACAGTGCTCTTCTTAGTGTTACATTCCCCCTCTGATGGGGAGTAACCAGGCAGAGAGCTGCCCACCAGGCACCCTGAGGGGCAGAAAGAGGAGTCTGGCACACACCAGAGCAGACTTACAGCACTGCAGCTTGGCTGCTACATGAGGCTTCCCCCACTGGTGCCTTCTGCTGCCAGCTGGCTGCAGCACAAGTCACACCGTCCTCTCGGCATGATGCTGCGTGCAGGGCTTCAGCAGCACGGGTGCACCAGGGTGGTGAGGGGAACTGCAGGGTTTGATGGGCTGCCAGCCTCAAAGTCCAGCCTGGAAGCAGTGATCCAGTAAAGAGTTAAAACGCAGTCAAAGGGGAAAGAGGGGAACCAAATCCACACCTACATACAGTTAAGAGTCCTTCACTACTTCCCAACATATAAAAACCTACAATCAATCAATGACGATAACAGGTTATCATTTGGAAATAGTCACTGCAGTTGCATTGAACCAGGACACAGGGAAATACTAACCATCTGAAGGAAACACTCAAGACCTTTTATAATGAATGCAAACTTGCAGCAGGTCTGAAATGTCTCCCTTTGCCATCTGTAGTTCCACATTAATTAATATTAAATCTTTCCCAGTATATTACCACAAACAGATACTTTACAAAAATCTTAAACTGTTTAACATAAATGATGCAACTTAGTAAACAGAAAGGAAAATGCTACTACATTGAACATCTTTTCTTTTAAAAAATCCTTTATAGTCTCTAATAATTCAAATAAATCTTATGACTAATACAAAAAATATGAATGCAATCCATTCAGTTAATATGTGGTATTTTGGGAGTATATATCAAATGAAAGTTATTTCTTTGGTTTTCGCTTGCTACCATTTCTCCTCTACTATTTCATACTCCATGGAAATGTATTGGCAAAGGACGTTTGGTAGGAGACCTTTGAGTTTTCAGGTGACTTGATTTTTCATTACTCTGAGGCATTATATAACTAAACAATACTTACATTAGGCCTTCAAGCAGCTATGCTCATTTAGGCATTTTTGAAATACAGCATCTCTCTCATTCCCTAGAATTTTTTCTTTTTTAAAATGCAGTGCTCCACAGATAAAGACCTACTCAGGAAAAAAAAAACTTTACTACATAGTAAATTAAGCAATTGCACAAAAAGTGCCTTTCTGACAACATAATCGCTGTACTATCCATGTGAAAAGACTGCAACACCAGAAAGTTTCAGCTTCTTAATGTCTTTTTTTAATGGAGCTTACTGTGGTTTCAAAGTAATTTATTTTGCCCTGTAGTTATTCAAAGAAAAAAAGAGGGGTCAAGACTGTATGAAAGAGGAAAGCATGCAGAACAAAGAGATTCATCAGTTCTCTGCAAGACACTTGGAACAAGGTTTCTGGCCCTTGAACAGCCACCCAAATAAAAGGGTTTTTTTCCACTCCTGTCCCATGACACATACAAGTCTCCTCCTGCACCCAATTTCCCAGCCTTGCAACTTCACGCTGTTCCAGGCAGAGTGAAGACTAAAAATTCTACAGCAGGTTTCCCAAGACCACCAGCCACCCTTCCTAACTTCTAGTACAGTTAGGAGACTTCAGTCATAGGACTATGACCATGTTTGTCAGCAAGGTGAGCTTCACAATGCTTCTCATCTTCTTTTTCACTGGTATTCAGGTATGATGTGAGCCTGGACTCTAATACATATCAATTTATCTATTATAGTGACAATTTGTTCTTGTGCTTTAAGTCACATGTAACCTTTCCACACCATCTAAATGCTGTAGACCACTGCATTACAAGTAATTATTTGAAAGACTACATAACCACAACACTTCAATTTATCCCTCTGAAAATAGCTTATTCTTTTCCATCCCTCACCTAAGTGAACTCTTTGATAACAGAGAGTTTGCACAGCAGACTACCAGGCAGCACATTGAAAGCATCTCTACCCTTGAGAGACAAGTAGCAACACTGATGGGAGAGCTCTTACACATTCTCGAGTGCCAGATCTTAGAAGGATGTTACACTTGAACACAAGTTCAGGAAACAAAAAGAGAAATCAATAGAAATGCTACATTATGCCCATCATGTGCTTATTCCCACTTTATAAGAGTCTCCTCTAAGTAATTGCATCCCTCTGCTGAAGACAGACTGTTGGTATGAGCACGAGTTCAAGCAAGGAGAGCTATAATACGGTCTCCCCATAGGTGAAATATGATTTCACATCCATAAGAAACGGGAGGCAGCTCCAATCCCAGAGCACCAGGCTGTGAACATGTTCTAACAGGGGCACTGCTTTCACTTCTCCAGTCTGTATTCCAGCTAAAGAGAAGGAACAAAAGGCTCCAAAGTAAAAACAAGCAGGGAGAGAGAACAAACCTATTGAGAAAATTACTTTCCTGCCTAGTCAAGGCAATTTAGAAGAAATTTCTAAGCAAAACTGTTCCCCCCCCCCCATAAAGATCTGTAAATAATATTAGGGTTTGGTTTTAAAACAAAAAGGCATATAAAGACATATGATTATGGGTTAAGCCTTCATGAATGAAGGCATTTCAATTCTGACTTTTCTGTTCTTTTTTTAAAGAAAAACATTTTATACTGTGGCTCCAAAATAAGCTCATGAAGTTGACCAGTTTGCAGTAAGAGTGGTACACAGCAAAGAGAGAAACACACAGTAATTTAAAAAAAGGAAAGAAACCCAAACACCATCCCACACTCCACCCCCTAAAAAACAACAAAGCTGCGTAATCTAAATTACAAAAGCTACATGACCTCAGCTACTTTTAACTTCTGCAATGGAAGACAGTCTTGTATGAACACAGGAATAAGTCAGTCAAGAACTCAATGCAAAAACTTTACAACGCTTTCCTGATTAGATATTCCAGAAGAACAGTGCACACCTATTACAGTGTTCCATGGGTGATACAAATGAACACAGTTCCCAGAGAAGAGGAAGAAAGGGACTGTGAGCTCCACACCAGCAGAAAGATAAGAGACCAGAACTGGGCATGGAAGGACTCATCTGCAGTAAAATAAAACAACTTTCATGAAATACTGAATTCGTATTGAAGTAGGAAGAATACTGAAGATATATTACATCGTCTTTTGGGTCTTGCAGATTATACTCCTGTTCTCTAAAGGCAGCACATTACTTCAATTCACATTTTAAGTTTTCACATTTTTAGTTACTTCATATGTAGCTTCAGCTACATTCATTAAAAAATTCACTTTTACAGGTGCCTCTCATAACATTTCAAAACTCCTTGGTAATCCAGCCTGGCTTTACAAGCTAGACAGTTCAAAACGAAACAAAACAAAAAGTATTAGAAACAAGTTAAGTTACTGTTTGAGGGGTTTTTATAATAATTCTGCTTTAATGTTAGTGAAATGTAGAAATCCCACATCAAAATCTTTTGTGATATTAGAATTCATTATAATCTGTAAGTCTGCTTCTTTGAACAAAACACTGATTCCCCAAGGTACCGCCTCTGATGTATGAGGAGTTGAAGCTTGCAGGGAAGCAAAGCATTCCTCATAAAGGCATTATGTCTTCCTTTGAAATAGAACTTGAAACTTGCAAGTTTAATTTTCAAAAGCCCACATCCCAAGAACGTTTGCTTTTAAAAACTGCAAAAAGGAGGCAGATCTTCTGTTCTTATTTTAAAGACAAACATACGATAGCATGTTGTGAAGCAACAGGAGCTGCAGTATAAAGTTATTATAAAAGATTTCAGAGGCTGCAAGCTACCTTGAAAGGACTTTCTCTCAGGAAAATGACTGAAAGTAAGATTAATACTCTTGAGAAAGCAGAAAGCAAACAAATCATGTAAAGAATGAGATTCTGTTTTTCAAGAGAATGAAATACCATCAGTAGAAGAAGCAGGATCATCTTCTATAAGCTGACTTTATAAGAACTGGACAGACTAATAATACCTACTGCCAAAGCTAGAACAGCAGCACTGTGGTAGTAACTTCTATACAGAGAGAATATTTCAGGGTGAAGTATCTGTTCCAAGACGACTCAATCCAACGGGGCGGGGGGGGAGGGGCGCAGAAAGAGAAACTCCTCATAACTCCACATGACAGATTACTTCTTCCCTCAAAATGATATTTCTAAAGTCCTACAAACAGGAACAGGAAGGAAAACACTGAACAAGCAAACAATTAAAAAACAAACAAACAAACCAAAAAATCACACACACACACACAAAAGCCCAAACAAATAAACTAGCTGATATAGAACTAGCTTTTATAGAAATTCCTTTTTCAGAGGAAAGCAATTGTCAAACATTTGATTATAAGAAAAGGTAAATGTATTTTGCTAAATATAGCTTCATATAATTTGATATCACATTAAAAACATAACTGCTCTTTTCTTCAAATACAACAGAGCAATTTGCAAGAGGTATATAATAGGCACAGGGAAAAAAGCTAATTGGGACAGATGATAATTACCAACATTAAACACAAGACAAACTACAAAAATAATAATCATACTTCTTCAAATAAATGTACTTTGTAATTCTAACAATTTTATTACATTTATTATAGAAAAGGGCATGTGTCCAACTGACGGAACACTTGTCTTTACTAATCAGGTGTACTGGAGTAAAATTGTCTTGGTTTCAGATAGCACAATATGCCTCAAACTTAAGGCCTATTTCACGACCCTGGAGAATTTCAGCCCACTAGCAGAGAAGTTCCTGTCTACAGCAATGTACTACAGCAACACTGATGAAGATTGAAGTTAACAGAGATTCATCCTCACAGAAAAGTCCTTGAACTCCCATTAGATCAGAAGCTTTTAAATCCCATGAAAATTAAATGGGGTAGCTTCATCCTGGTCCCTGTTCCAATAAATACAGGGGCATCATTTTGGGAAGTGTTTGTTTTCTTAAGAGAAGGCAGAGGTTTCTTAGCCTCCCACCCCCCCCATCTCCTCCCCTTATATGCAAGCAAAATAATGTTGTGTGAGTCCTAATAATTTTGGATTTCACGAACTCTGTTCTTGAAGAAGAGATTCTGTGGAAAACGCAATGCGGTGAAAATGCAGCAGACCAGCAAAACAAACACAACACCCAAATTCAATTCTAGATACAGTTTATATTGTAAACAGTTTGGCAACACTTCAGCATGAAGGATGTATTTCTTTATGACAGAGTCACACAGATTTTCCTTACCATGACTTGGGTTGCATCCATCACAGCCCAGCTCAGCACTTCCCACTAGCCAGACACAGCTGTGTCCCACATACACTGCCTGCAGCTGGGGAATTCAGCATGGGAAATTCTTCACAAGACCTAAGGACTATTTTTATTTATTCGCTCCCCCAAGAGTGGTCAAACCCCTGAACAGATGTCCAGAGAGGTGACAGTCTTCATCCTTGGAGGCATTCAAATTCCCAAGCAAGTAAGTCACCTCAGTCTACAGCAGACACATTCTAAATGGCCAAAATGAGTGGATGACAGAATAGATGAATGGACACCTCCACTGACCAGAACACCATGAAGTAAACAGGAATCCAGACAGGTATGCCCAGATTTACAGATCTTATGGAATCTGTCCACTTCCCAAGTGTTTCCTGCATGAGCAAACTGATGTCTCCAGTTAAATAAAATTCATTTCTGAATCACTGGTTACATCCATGACAATACTTGCTACTTCAACATTACAGCACTTGAGAAAGTAATAAAGCTTCTTCATGCGTGAAGTGAGAAAAATAATCAAACTGTATGGACAATTTTGTAGCTTACAATAATTAGGCATATTCTCTGCAAATGTTCCATTCTTTTATTTGTGAAATACATGAAGGGCAGTAGCAGTGCATGGTAGCATAAGGAACACAGATTCACTCATAGCATGAAGGACACAAATACCATACAGTCACTGAAAACGATGGCATGAAACTACATCTCAGTTTCCATCCTGATGCAGCATCACAGGTTACAAGATACTCTGAAAGCAGAGCATTTTGTTATCCCAAAATATCAGATGTTTCTGGCATCATGACAAGATAGCAGCATGCTTACAACATCCACAACCTACAATTTTAGAAAACCCCCACTTAAGGGAAATAACACTTGAGGATCAATTTTCCGATTTTAGAAAATACATTCTATGCAAGGCAAAAATTGGGAGGTTTTCATAACAGTATTTCGTGAATCATTTAAAACAAACAGTATCAAACAACAGAAAAATAAGGAAAAGAAACAAAGATTATGTGAGCCTTCTGTAAACATCACCTCATCTTTCAACAAGGGAACTTTTCACCAGTATTTTATCTCCATTCCTGCTAACTTTCAGAGCTATGGAAATAATGCATATTCAGCCTAAATTCCTAACTTCTAACAACCACATGCAGGACTTTCAGGCATACCTAGCTACATACCGTATTGCTCCTATGAACAACTGCTACAAAATAATCTAAAAATATATTAAAAAAATATATTAAAAAAATTGAAGACTATGTTGCTTATATACAATGAAGTCACATGTTAAAGAATAAATTCACACTCTCCACAAGCCATCTGGTTTAAAGCCAAGTATTTTTCTCCTCCACCCAGAAATCTTGTATAAACAGAAGAATGTTACATTACTGTTGTTTCAAGATGAACACACCTAGCAAAAATCAGCAGTTCCTTCTAAAGTGAATTCACAAAGACATTTTATGAGGATAAATTTGCAGCCTGTCCATTTCTGACAGCAGTAAGAAAGAATTTAAAAAAAAAAAAAAAAAGATATTTTAGAATCTGGTTATGGGCTTCTATTGCCACACACCTAATTTTCAGTGCAGTAGATCCCATTCATACTGATACGGCCTCACTCAGACAACAATGAACTCCTTCCTATACTTCTGGGTTATCCCACTTCCTATTAGTTACCGCTAGGCTATATATTAGCTCAACAGGCACTTTAAAGTAAAAAAAAAAAACCATAATTTGCATCAGACAACTAATGTTTGATAACAGTTTTTCAATTTTCCCAAGTCTTTCAGATGCTTGTCCCTTCTCTAATACTGAATTTTATCTTTACAGTCAAACAGTAGGCTCTAATACACTGATAGTTTTGTAATTCCTATTAATTTGACAAAATTAGTATCTTCAAAGTGGAATAGCTAAAAAAAATGGGGAGTTCGAGGTGGCTTTTTTAATTTATGTCTGACCTTCAGAGGTACTGTTGTCAAAACAGGTAAAATCAATTAAATTCATTCTGGAAAAAACCACAAATTTCTCAGAAACGCTATACTACCCAAACTGAAAGTATATTACTGAGTTCTGAACAAAAAAAATATTTGACAATTTCCCTTCATTAACCCTCCTGCAGTTTTCTCCTAAGTCAAAACATTCAAGCAAGGGTGTTTGTCACTACCGTAAGGGAAAATACAGATTGCCTCCTTCAGAACAAATTATTTCCCTTTCACCTACCTGTCTTTATGTCATGTATTGACTCCTCTGCTAATACTTAGCCTGCTCCTCATTCAGTCACTCAGAAAGGCTCTGCTTGCACACCAGGAGCTTTCCCCCAAGCCACTCACTGCAGTAGGACAGAAGAGCTGTAACCTTCAGTCTTAAGAGAGCTTTTTGCCTGCACATCAATCACACCAGCAGTTTCATGAACTTTCTAGCAAAGACTAACTGAACATCTGGACAAAACTGAGGCACCTCCAACCTCTCCCCTTTTCTGATGACATTACTCCTCTTTTGCAGTGACAGTTAAGAAAGTACTTTCTATGCAGCTTCCTGAAAATAGAGAGGAGTGTATCATTTTGCACATGCCTCCAACATTTACCGCTCTGATTACTACTAGAGACCATGCAGAAATTCTGGTCTGCAGCCATTTTGCAATTTCTGCCTGTTTTCCTCTACATCTTATATTTCGTTCCTAGGTACCTTTTACAGAATCTCACAGTACTGATTAAAACTCAAGATTTGCTGATTTCCTTCAACCACAACACTTAGAACCACAGAATCATAGAATAGTTTCAGTCAAAAGGGACCTTAGATATCATCTAGTTCCAATCCCCCTGCCATGGGCAGGGACACCTTTCACTAGACCAGGTTGCTCAAAGCCCCATCCAACCTGACCTTGAACTCTTTCAGGGATGGGGCATCCACAGCTTCTCTGGGCAACCTGTTCCAGTGTCTCACCACCCTCACAGTAAAGAATTTCCTCCTTATACCTAATCTAAATCCACTCTCTTTTAGTTTAAAGGGTTCAAAAGCACTTCCATTATGTTTCAGATTAAGCCAGTTTAGCCCAGTACTCTGCCTGTGACAAACACTAGCACCAGGTTCTATGGAGGAAGATGAAAGATCCTCTTATACACTGAAGACAATTTGCCTTAAATAAAAATTTCATCCTGCAATAAACAGAGATGAGCTTAGAGCTTCAGCTATAAAGTTCAAGGGCCTTAAAATATGTGTTGATATTCATTTTAAATGAGGATTGTCTAGTCCTGAATATTGAATTCTTTTGAAGGTAGGAAGAAGTTTAGAAAAAAGATCAGTTCCTTCCTCACTCAGGGTAACAGGCAGGAAAGATCCTGCCAGCACCCACTGCAGAGTGAGCAGTGGGCTTCTGTCCAAATAATAACATGTTTCACACCAAGAGGCATCACTGAGAATAAAATGCATGAGTAACAAGCCTTCAAATTATGTCAACCTAAGAAACAAAGCTTGCAAAGTTTCTGATATACCAAGCCCACTGCAAAAATAATAAGAAATAAATGAAAAGAGCTTGACATAAGAGTGGTAAGACATAGCTTTCTCCACTTCCAGGATTTATTTACTTGGGGTTTTTTTTGTTTAAAGACAAGTTACCCAAAGTTTTAGTCACCAACTCTAGCAAGTTATTTCCTGACAGATTTGCTATTCTTCAATGACAGTAAGCACAGCTGAGAAGACTTCCCTCCTGGAAACTAATTATCAAAATTATAATATTCAGATTACATGTTATTTCATTAAAAATCAGGAGTGGGGATGGGAGTTGCACTGTTGCAAAGCATATCATGAAACATCAGCAGTTGCAGCTGCATCCCTTAATCTCATCGAGTTTCAAGACAGCTGGTGTAAACAAAAGGAAGGCAAGGGACACATAAATTTTTACCCCAAGTGCTCCCCATTTCTATCAGTAGGTCTTTAAAATACCACTTCCATGGAGAAGCAAACCAGTGAAATGAAGTGGGGAAATCTCTCAAGTCTAGAAACAAACTCAGAAACGTAGACCCAACAGCTGACTAGAGACAGTGAGAAACTATCATAATAGTCCATGCTCTTATCTATTTGAATACAATGGCTGGCTCTGTAGCCATACCATGTTGTGTTCCTCCAGACAACCAGGAGGAGCTGACATTTGATGTTTGCACACTGAAAAAAGACAGGAACCCAGGGGGAGGGGGACATGACACTATTTAGGCATTTTTCAGATCTCTGTAGATTAGGGAAAAGAGTACCACTATATATTTTTAATTCTGCATCAGTTATGATTTAATTACTTGATTTCTGCTTAAAGGAAATGGCCAAGAAAATTTTCTTACTCTGTCTGATGCTGGTAAACCATGAATAGATAAATTAAAATGTTAAAGTTTACTAGCCTTCTCCCCTCCTGCCCCTTTCCCCCCACCCCCTTCCCGCCTCATCATTGCAGAGTGGTTTGATTTTTTCTCAAAGTCTACCACTTAAAAAGCTTAAAGAACAATCTCAGAAATGTTTATTTCGAAGTGTTGCATAATGTCATTACTAGCATTTTATTTCAATGCTTGACTCATGGATATTCATTCTGAAAAGCTGTAAAATAAAAGCACTAGGAAACATGCAGTGAGAGACCAGGGCAATAATGAAAACGAGAATGGAAATCAATAAAGAGAAAAAGAACTAGAGCAATGGGACCTGGACCATATCACAGACCATAATTCACTGGTGACTAACTTAGAGTGAATGCTAACGACTGAATGCTGGCAGGAACACATTTGATCAAAACCTACCTGACACAGTGCAGAGCTCAAAAGGCAAATTAAGCAGGTCTCTCTGAAGCTACTGTAATTAGAGCTTAGCAGTGTGACCATTTTTTTGTTCCCTTCTCAAAGAGAAAAAGAAAGAAAAGGGGAAAAAAGAAAATAGTCTTAAAGCTATTACTCTCTGTAAGTGCTTAGTTACAACTTCACAATATATTCACAGAACATTTACTTGTGCAAAATCCCAGTGATGTTATAGAAGTTCACTTGTTCGCATTCCCTAAACATCAGGATCTGAGCAGGGAATTTGCAGGCACATGAATGGGAAGAGGTTCAGTGATTCCAGGACAGCACACATATTTAGTAACATGAAAGCAGATGAGATAATATCAGATGTTTGAAAGAAACAATGAAAGGAAGTCAGCTAAAAGCCTCACAGCCTTCCCTGTTGACAACAACCGTGCTCAAAGACAAGCTGAACAAAAATGGGCCAACAGAGGAATTACCAGAGTAGAACGAAAGCTGAAAAAGCGAGACCCGAATGAGAATAAAGACACTTTCAAACATGGAGCACTATAGGTCTGCATTTATAAAGCAGTCCCTTGAGGTGATGATGTGTACTACCAGGGAGCCTGGGAAAAGAGACTGGCATGTCACCTTGGCACCACAAAGCAGGAACCCAAAGGTACAGGCAGCAAGGACAAAATCCAAAATTGGTAGGTTAACATGCTTCACTGCCCAGTCAACATGCCCTGTTCATCTTCAGGCTATGGCCAAAAAATGTAACCAATCACTCTCCTTCTCAGGTACATAAGTGACAGTGTCTTTCCTGCCATCACATTCAAACACAAGAAGCCACAGCTTTCTCCTCTGAACATCTTAGGATCCACTTTAATCCAATGAGAACCCACTGATCAGCCGCAGCTTATGTTCAGGTTTTATTTTCTGTCCTCAGGTCTTTAAGTCCACACAGAAGAATAAACACAACATTATCGTGAAATAAACTAATTTCTTTGCAGGTGGTTTTACAACATGTTTGGGAGACAGCTGAGCCATAGCTTTCTTATGAATGGAGCAGTAAGCTGTAGGAAAAAAATGCAGTGTCTCCAGATGTCTTTTTAAACCTCTGATGAGTTAACTCGAGAAAGGTACCTCATCAACCCATCAATGTTTGAAGCAACACTAAAGGCTCACTCACAGTGGAAAACCTGCATTTCCCCCCACCCCAAAATACTGCTAACCTCGAGGCTGGGTTTTTGCTTGCTTGATATTTTTTATAACATCCACCTGCTTTAAAGGGAATTTTTCTAACAGTAACAATTCCATTTTGGAAAAAATAAATTGGACTAACTTTGTCACATAAAATTATCAAGTACTCTTTCCTCCCTGGTCACCAAGAGGGGCTGACCAATGGATCTTTAGATGCTCAGCACAGGTTTTCTCATTAAAGTTGGGAGTAAATTCTCATCTTTTATCCTGAAAAAGCTGCTTCAGATTTTAGTACACACTGCTGGTATTTTATGTATCTAACCAAAGGCAATAGAACAGAATTCCTGATCTCTCCCACTAGCATGGGAAAAAAAAATGGCACAGCGATTAAGAAGAGAGCTGACACTTTCATAGCTATTGCATAGTGAATTGGATGTGGGTGTGTCTATCTGCTATTAGGGAGATGCAATTTCCTTTCCAAAGTTCAGATAAACTTTCAGTATTTCTATTATTTGCAAAGTAACAGTACAGGACCAATACTTAGCTATCCTCCATGTTTTGCGTAGAGGGCATAACACTGAAGGACTGAGGCATACAGAAATCAGAGCTTTCAGAGGGAGAGACTGAGCTTCCTCCCAGTTCTGCACTCTTTTACTGAGACTATCAAGTTCATTTGACAAGATATCTCTTTTTCCTCTTTCTAAAGCTTTTTTCCTCTTTCTAAAGCTTTTTTCCTTCTGGTGCCAAGGACCAGACCACACAGTCCTGAACCAAAAGAAAAGACATGCTATAGTTGCGGAGTGTGAGAAGATGGAGAAAGTTATGACTGAGGTTTAACTTTGTGCAAGTAAACCTCACAGGAACAAGAACCAGAGATTCCAAGCAATTCACTCAGCCTAGCACAAGCGTGAGCACTGTTCCCAAGAAGCACAGAAATAATGACTGACCTTCAGAACAATTCACAGTATGTTCTTTGTACCAGCTTTTCCAAAAATTATACTTAGAAGTGCTGAGTAGGAGTAAGGCAGACAGGTGAAGGCTCCTTGCAACTTTCCAAATTCTGGAGATTCAGGAGATGCCTGAATTACAGCACCGCAAGCAGGATAAAAAATGAGGTAGACCCAGAAGTGACTCATTGTTTTGCTCTATTCAACCATAAAGTTGTGGTGTCAAAGGAAGTTAGGAAGGAAGCATGAATCTATGTCTTGAGTCGCAGAGAAAACCAGTGTCAGTGAGTTTGAAAACATAAACCCTGGTATGCTGGATAATATTTTAGAGGGGAGAATTAATTCCAAATGCTGGGACATAACCACACCGTTACATGTGTTGTTTGCTAGAAGCACTGAAGTCATATGCAAAAGCATAGTAAAAAAATTCACAATTCTAGACGCATTCTGTAGAGAAATCAGCATGTCCTGACCATTTAACCTCCCATGGTCAACAAAAAGCTTGACCCAACAGATGTTTGTTAAACTCTGCTCTGCAGCGTGCCAAACGTGGCCAGGGCAGAATGCCAGAAACAGCCTTTTTAGAAGGACTACCTGGAACTCGGGACTTTTGATAGCAGTTGCACTAAAAATGAATTAAACAGAAGGCACACAGCAATGCTGCAACTGAAAGCACATGAGTTGTGCCATGGACTGTCTTTGTTCTTTATCACTGCAGCACTTAATTATTTTGAGACCTTGCTGATATGCGTGGTTATTGAACAATAATCTGGTCTCAGCACTTTGTATTTTGTCAGAAAGATCTTTTTAGCCTGGAAACTGAGAAGTGATAATTTATTCTCTATGTTAAGAGGAATTAAGAGGAGTTAGTCAATTCAGCCATCTAGACTGAAGAGCTGAGAGAGTTGAAGTTCTTTAGAAAGTTTTCCAGCATCACCCGAAGAAACCTCCTTCCCAAAGGAGGGCAGCAGGTCTCTACTCAGAGCCTAGACTACTCAGGAGAAGGATATAGAAATAAAGTCACAGTGAAGGTAACGGGGCAATGTCTGACCCAGAATGGGAAGAATTAGTCATACAAAGTCACAGATTTGACAGAATAATATAAAAGATGATAAAACCAAGTAATCCATTTTCTTTTTATTCTTGCTTTCTGGCTAAAGGAATGCTAGACAACCATTAAGCAGCTGAGATACTGCCACAAAGGGAAAAAAACCAAATCCACAAAAGTGTGAGGGTAACAGTTAAAGGAGTAGTACCAGGCCTCCTGAAAGGTAGCTATAAAGTTCCACAGGGCTGTACCTGCAAATTAAAAATAAATGCAGAGCTTCCATACTTGTTATGACAGAGAGAACAGGAACATGACATTATAATCTTCTGATTTTGAAGACTGATACTGAAATTCAAGGCTGGGATGCACTAGCACACAGAGTGGATAAGAAAACCAAACTGGAAAACACAGCTAGTGTGGCAGCTGCAGTAACAGAAATGGAGTGAAATTCAGCATCCCACACTTCAGGCCAGGACTCACAAGAACTTCTGCAAGACTTTTGTCCTCCTTGGCCGCTCTAGGCTGAAGGCTCAGGCATACTCAGTGCACCCCGGGCACCATGCTAACATGAAGGACCACATGAGAAGGAGGGTGCATTAATTCCAGCTGCAAAACACATAAAGAAAGGCTGTTAGGATAATCAGAAAAGGAGAAAGACTATTGCCTGAGAGACAGTCCAGAGCTTGGATTGTTCCATACAGCAGACTGAGACTCCATCCTCTATTATATCTTTCAGGAAGGAAAAGCTGTTACTTCAACTGAAGAGTTGAGAGCTGACAGAACAGCAAATGGTTATAAAACAAACTGCAAATGCATTCAATTGGGAAACAGAAGTCTCACGACTATTAGAGTAATAAAAAACAGCAGGGACACCTACTAACTGAAGTTTTACCTGCTTATAAGACAGACAACAGGTCTCTTTTTCTTTTTTTTTTTGTCCATGAGACTGCCTCAAGGCAGAACCAGGAGGTCTCTTCTCATTTGGTGTAAAACTAAGATATAAAGTAACTTATCTGTGTGTTGAAGACATTCTTCAGGTTTGCAATAATTTTGCCAGATAAGCTTTCCATCCCATAGCAAAGCAATAATTTAATCCAGTCATGAGAGATAAACTTTCCATCCCACAGCAAAGCAATAATTTAATCCAGCCATGATAGATGCCAGGGTGCTTACCAGGCACACCAGAGGCATGGTAGATTTGTTAGCCAAGCTTACTGCGTTCTGTCAAAAGCAAAGCATTTAATTAAACAGATATCACTAAAAACACAAGTATGGTAGCAGAGCTATTTGGAAGTAGAGGTGCTACTCCCTTCATAAAATTCAGAAATAATTTTCTAAACTGGCAGGTGGATAAAATATCTGTTTTAACACAAGAACTACTGAGGGAAAACCTACAGATATTCTATTTGTGCCACCTTTCAGAAAAATCCCTTGTTTTGGTTTACCCAGTTGTATGCACACAATTTGCAAACACACACGAGAAACTGCTTAGAAGCATCAGAAACAGTGTCCCTAACTCAGCTTATCTCAAAGCACCCATAAGTTTGACTCGTCTTAAAAAAGAAATAAAAAAAATTTCTCATGCATTAAATGCCATCCTCTCTTTAAAACTGTATTAGTTTAGCCCGTTCTGATCTTTCTCACTCTTCTATGCTGTTTGCGCAAATTTATTTACTTGCTACAGGAAAAAAATAAAATCTAATTATTTCAGTGTTTTATTGGGCTTAAAATTTTTAGGTTTAAAATTGGCAAGCAACTTACAAACACTTTAACACAATTTTACAATTTGGCACAAATAATTTGGTTTGGGGTTTTTGTTTTTGTTTTTTTCGTATTTTATTATTATTATTATGAATGACTGTAGT